>RSEF01000012.1:8356110-8366379 GCA_003993805.1 Himantopus leucocephalus | reverse complement strand
GTCTTTCACCACTAGGGCGCCCGTCTCGTTCATCAGTGGGCCTTCATCAAAAGCACCGTAGATTCAGTTCTTTTTACCATTGCCCATGTGCCAGCCATAAGACTATAAATGCCTTGAATACATACCCGTCTGACAAAGAATTAGGAAGTCAAATTAGTGGAGAGCCAATGGAATTCATCACCATCCTCAGCAGCATGACAGGTAATATAAATCTTGCAAAACAGATTTGCACAGATGAAGATTTAAAATATGTAATCTTTGCTACTCAAAAGCTAGATTGAGATCTGCCAAAATTGCTGGAGTTTTTACCCTTGCTCTATTATGATTATTTTGTATTATATACATATGCTGGCTGGGCCATTAAACATAAGCTGGGAATTCCACGATTTCATCTGTATCTTCTTAATGTACAGAGGATAAGACACACAGCACAGAGGGATAATCAGAATCTTAGAAATATTTATTTCCTGCTTCCATGAGAATGAAGAGTTTAGGCTGTTTTTACTCCTAGATCTTTGTTAGACAGAAATTTGAAACGTTCTGTAAGATTCCTGAATACCTTAAATAATATACTTCTCTGAAGAGAAACTATTTACATTGTATGACTGAATTTCATTGGTATTTCTATTTCTTGAAAGGGATATGCACATTAAAAATAAAATGAAGACGTTATAATAGGAATCAATGTAATCAGTATTGTGTGCTCCAAGTCTATGAAGCTTTTTAAAACCCCAGGAAATGAACTAGTGGACAACATTTTTAACACTGGATTTACACATTCCATCAAATGTGACAACCATCTCAACTGTGTATCCCATTACCCATACTTTTGTGACCTGACTTTGGAGACACATACATAACTAATGCACTGGCCTGTTTTAAAGACTCAAATTATTCGTATTTTTAAAATAAACGTTGACTGCACTCAAAACAGTAACCACAGATTAACATCATGCACCCTTCAACAGATCCCTTCAAAATACGTCAGTAGCTTCACTCTTCAGAAAAGAAATACACAGTAGAAAAGAAGCATCAAGCCAGAGCAACCAAAAGGAAAACTCAGTCAACTAATAGATGAAGAAACAAGAAATGAAATCACAACAACCAAGTAATTAAGGCCCAGCTCCCCCCATCAAAGCCAGTAAGAATTAGGCACAAACATTTTCATAAAATGCAATCATAGGTGCTTCTAAAAAAAATTCTAGAATCAGAGCTGATGTACTACCAAAAAATACATACCAAATACATCGGCACTTAAAGGGTTTTAAATTATTTCACTCTTCTTAAACTAATTGCCTTCTACACAGACTTGAAACAAACACATCACCTTGATGCATGCTATTAACTAAATATTTCGATTGCATTTTATGATTAGAAGATAGAATACCTCTGTCTGAAGTATGGCAGCTCTCTGTTCTTTGGCAGTAAGTGACTCTTTAAGCACTTCAATGTGTTGCTTGCAATCTGAGTTCTGATTGCTAAGGGTTTCAAGCTTAGTTTGTAAGGCAAGAAGTTCTGATTCTTTCTTTGAGAGTTCCTGTTTCAGTTGGTCAATCTGTAATAGGGAATTAAAAAAAAAGTTAGATCATTAATTTTATTTTCAATTCATAGTAGCACTTGAAATCTGGAAATTGTGAATGACCACGATACGACAACTCAGACACCTGTAAATTCTAGAAAAAAATTAAGATTTGGACATTTTACACTAACAACTTCAGTTGAATATCTTGTAATTTAACATACCCTGTCTTAAGAATTATTGCCCTGCTGTTGCAGAAGTTAAAAGGAAACTCTTAAAGATTATACATGATGATGTGGCCTATAAATTCACCATGGACCTCACTTACGTTCAAAGGAATTTATCCCGTGCGAGGCAAGTCTGGCAGGACAGCAAAAATGCATAGGAAAAAAAGCGTTCATAAAAGTATAAATTCAATCCAATAGCCTATTCCTTCCAACAGCATCATTCTTGTGACTTATCATTCGCCAGAGTGAATCAAGGTTTTTCAGGAGCCTGATAAGGAAAAGCAGGCATCTTAGTAAGGAGAGGAAAACGGAGAAGTCGACTTTTAACCTTACTCTTCTTGCAAATGTGTTGCTGCCCACCATTCCCACCTCCTTTTTTCCTCCTTGGCAGTTCATACGGAATTCTCAGGTACTAGGAAAGCCAAGCCAAAGAGATTAACTTAAGAGAAGTCTGGGGAAAAAGTTATAAAAAATTCCACAGAGTGAAAGGTCTGTGAGATGATAAAAGCGTATCCTGGGGGAAACAGCAGAAACCCAGTCACTATCAAGGAGCTTCTGAATTTGAGTTTAAGGTTCATCATTAAATATCACGGAATTGTGATTATTCTTCCCTTTCCACAAGGATAAATAGGAGGGGTAGCTGCAGAATGAGAAAGTGTGGTGGATTTAGAATATATGAATCTGAACAAAGCACTGGACTATACACAGAATGATTTTAAAGGATGGTGAATTAGGTGACATGTAACTATTCTTAAAGTCCTGTGAAATAACACTGGTCAGCAAATGAGTTCAGATACATCATCTTATGAGGACTATTTGAAATAAAACACCTCAGTGCATCTGCGTAAGTCAGAGAAACCACACTGCTTTTATATCTGGAAAGTTTTCTTGATGACTGTAAGGCCTAGAAATTTTTCTTTAAAATTTAAGTTTCAATTCTGCAACAACCAGAGAAGTGCTAGAAGATCTCCTTCCATTCTCTCCCATCAGTTGCATCCCAACAGACATTTGGGATGCAAGAAATCTAAAAGGGCTAGTTGGAAGGCGATTCAAAAATCCCCAGGAAAAAAAGAATATGTATCCACAGACTGATCCTACTCAACCACATCCTGAAGATCAACATACTAAAATACTTCACAGATTCAATATGGTATGGCACAGTCACTGGAAACATTTACTGCTGATCAAAATATTTCTATTTTGTTTTACATTGCAAGTGTATCCTTAAAATTTACATTAAAAAAATGTTTCTTCTAACTATAGTCCATATGCACATCTTAATATTTTTATTCCTTATTTCTCTCTATAAAAGTCAATGTTTGTCTAGCTGGTAAAGGTACTTGGCTAGTCACCTCTGAGCTACTGTATAAAATCAAGAATCTACACTGGCACTAAAAGCAATCACCTTCACAGTCTGAAAATATCAAAATAAGAAAAGAAGCATACAAAAAACAGATGTCAAGAAAATATAAAGAGCGCAGTTAAGAAACTGCTAGAGAAAACTTTCTCTTGAAAGCAAACGACCTTCCTCCATCCCTTGCCAGACTATGTAAGCAAGTACAGCAACCAAGACAAAAATGTACACAAAATGAACAATGGGAAAATCTGTCTACAAGATACAAAGACAAAACGTAGATCTGCAGCCAATCTGTATTACATCACATGCTTTATATGAGACCCGTGTGAACATCACAGATGCTTAATCCCTCCTAGAAACTCTTCCCGCTTTTTTCCATGACACAACCCACACCCTGAGAAATAATCAACAACACAAAAAAAAAGCTTCATTTTCATTGCAGGTATGTTCTTTGTGTTTCAGAAACAGAATCTGTTTAGTATAAAGTTCTGGCTACAAGACCTACAAATTTCCAGGAGTTTAAAAACGTGTTAGAGCTCTCAAATAAAAAAAATAAATCCTCCCCTTCTCCCCACACCCCCCAAAAAAAAGGCTTGAATAATTATGCTTTTGGCTAGTGTTTTATTAAAGTATAAATGGTGAAAATGTACTAAAACTTCAATTTAAAAAAAATTAAGTATCATAAATACCAAAGGCATAATAAGAAAAGTTACATAACTTCTAAAAAGAAATTTCTAGACCTGGGTATATTTGCTTTTTTAAAGTTCGGCATTATCTATTAGTGTATAAAAAAAATAAACAGGGCATGAAATAAATTTCTGTCTCCAGCAGATGTGCAAACATTTTCACTTTGCTATATCTTAAGTGTGGAAGACTAACAGTCATGATTGAAGAGATCACCTGATCTCAGTACAAAAAAAGACAAAGGCAAAAACGCTTTTGTACTTTATAAAGACTACAATGAAGATAATCTACAAGCCTGGGTATAAGTGCTGTAGCATCTAAAGAACTCCAAGTTTGTCCCCTGATCCTGACCTCCCCACTATCTCACATATTTCATATGCGTAATTTGCCTGTCACTGCTCTTTCAGCATTGCCCAACATGATCTCGCTTCACCTCCTTTCCTGAAACCCTAGTTCCTTTGTCTTGCTTCTCAATTTATGTTTCTCTTTCACCTCCCATAACTTCAGTTCCCAAAACACTGCATCTCCAGCAAACCGTTATCCTTTTCCTTATATTATTATTTTTACACACCAAAATCTTAGATGACATTACATAGAGTAACTGGGAAACGAAAATAAAACAATCGGAGCTTTTCCCCTGAATATTGCATATTAAAATTAATGGGCTAATGGGCTAAATCTTTAAGTAAATAATTCCATTAAATGAAATTACGCTGATTTGCACATCATAAGGATCTGGTCTTACGTGAAAAATGACAACAGCTTTTTAAAGTGAAGGATTTAAGTAAAGGAAAAACAGTAGCAATGCAAATGAAGTGGATGCATACAGTAGACTCTACAAGTCCATCTGTAGATTCTACAAGTTATAGGTCAAGGTCTATTTTTAAAGTGTTTATCACATTTCCAGGCCTATCCACACAAAAAACGCTGTAGTTCTTTTCCTCTATATTTGTTCCACAGGATCACCTAGAACTTTCATGCTCCCTTCATACAGTGTGAAAAATTTTTATACACAGACATTAATTACAGAGTACCCTGTTACAGCCTAATCAGTTCCTAAAACTGATCTTAATGGTAATTTGATGAAGTTGTACTGAACTATCACCAGATTTTCACACTCATTCCTGTCAATAGCATGAGAGTTCTAATGCTGAAAGAACTACTTCAATTCCAGAGTGCAAACTTACACCTGAAAAAATGCATCAGTGTTCCTTTAAATATCTGGCTGCTAGCCAAAGGATGAACCCTAGTAAGAGAAGGAAGTCTCATAAGGCAGAAATTATTTTTGAAAATGCATATCATCCTATATGTTTTCTTCATATCCTTAATGAAGACATTTGAAGCTTCATATCCCTTAGTCGTGAAAACTTTAAGACTTGTTTTGACAACTTCTGTGTCGTGTGAGTGGTGGCAATTTTTGTCCCTTCCAAAATAGAGCAAGAAGAGTCCTCATCAAAGGGGAGAGGGGAATCTAAGCAAATTTTCTTTCTCATTTCTACAACTTTTATTTAATTCCAAGTCAAAATTAAAGCCTATGTATTTGGAAGGAGTGAATATTACTAAGAACTAGTTAAAAAAAAAAATTCTCTGCCACTGGGGTACAATAAATAATATTCAGTATTGGCCTCCATTTAACACCTTCCCATTTATTTAAATCAAGAACAGATTTAAAACAAGTTATACTTCAACAATAAATGTTAAGTATTAAGAGCTTTATAGCACCTAAGGTTAACTGTGAGAAAAGTTTTGTTCTGCTCTTTGCCATCAATCAAGACTTCCGTTTATCAGAATTTATCAACAATCTTGGGTTCAACAGATAACGTATAATAAGATCTGTTTGCTGACAGCTACACAAATACTTTTCTACCTTGAAAGGTTCTCAGATGAATAATAAAAACACTATCTTCTGCTGCAAATCTCAATTTTAAGTGGAAGAAAAGGACTGGTGAAAGAAAACAGATGAAGTATCATCAGAATGTGGCATTTATCAAAGATCAGAAGATTGTGACAAAAGAAGGCATCTTTAATAGTCTTCTCATTTGTCTTTCTGTGCCAGAGAAATATACTGAAGCTTTTGCTCTCAAAAACATCAGAAAATTGTTAACAAAATACTAGGCTTTCTACATTATGTTTATATCAACAGATTTGCTGAGATGCATTAGGAGTTTTGCTGTGATGCATTAGGAGTTTTGCTGTAAATTACTAAAACTTAATTGCTTTGAAATTAGTGATGCTTAAGTAGGAAAAATAATTTTCCTGGTGATAATGCTACTTGGGAACTTTAACTACTTTTCAGTAGCTTAAGAGCTACTTTTTTCAACAGAATAAATATCTACTTTGACTTTTTTTTTTTTAATAAATCTGGATTAATTCCACATAGGCTCTAACACTTCCATTTCTTCTGTAGCACAAGCCCCCAGGAGAAGATAAAAATATGCCCCAATGTCCCAAGACACCGGCATTTCCTGTGATGTAGTTTATAAGATATTACAGTTTCCAAACTGGGAGACAGTAACAGCTCTTCTGAGATGGAAAATCTTTAGTACCAATACTTCACAGTGGTGAATTTTCTTACTCCTATATTCACTGTGGAATTCAGACAAAGTAAAAGCAACTTGTCAAGAAGATAATGAAGATCTAATTTACACAAGAAAACTGAAAATCAGAGAACTCGGATTCTCCAAAAGGTGCTGACACCTTTTCATTCTCTGATCATAGACAAGCTCCATACTTTCTCTGACTCTTAGCTTGCCCAGATCTGGAAGAGTGGCAATGGTATTTATCTACCTGATATTGCAAACTTTGTACTTAAACAGCAAAGTTGCTAGTTATTTTTAGCATCAACAGACAACGGTAGGCAGAGAACTACACTTTAAGCCGATTATCTCCTATTTTTTTTTGCTTACATAGCCTCTAGAAAAGTAATAGTAGCAGTTCCTCCTCAAGCAGTTTTTTCAGAGCTGCAAGTATACATTTCGGAAAAGCTGAATCAATCCATCTTCAGTTCCCTAGAATTTCACATACACAGTTTTCACATACACAAAACCCCCTAAATATTAAACAGAATAAGAACCCAAATAAATAACTAGGATTGAACGACTTTTAAAACAAAGTAAGATTTCATAATCATCACAACTACTGAAGTTGTTTGCCTGTATTTTATTCTGGCATCATCGTCAAGGTTTTAACATCACTGCAAGAGTGATGGCTTTCCTCTTCAGTGTTTCCACTTCAGGCTGTTATGACTTGTTTCACCCCATCTTAGTCTGGCTTATAAATAATATACAAATAATGCTATTTCCAAAACCTAAATTTATTTATATGAGAATGGGAGCATCTGCTTCAGACTCCATAATTTCAAACTTTTTTTTTATTGACTACTTTAATTCAGTATTTTATCACTTCATAAACAAAACACATTCAAGGTACAGAGCTGGGAATAAACCAGCAGAAATTGTAACATTCTATATATTTATTACTATTTTTAAGGCAATTATAAAAATATCAGAAAATAAATATTAGAACTCACAAGAAAGGCTATTTGGAGTGCTCATCTTTACCTAGACAGAAGCTGAGCACATCAAGATGCAAGGAGGTAGAAAGACCAGCTGGGACAACAGTTTGGACAGCAAGCTTTACTTCTGATGTATTTTAAAATAATGAACAAGCAATACTGTTTTGTGAGCTTGATACCAGGAAACATGTCACATCACTACACACTTACTATCTGCTTGTGGTCAACTCATAATTATCTATGTACAATAATTTGAAATGAAAGGTACTCTGCAGGAACAAAGTCATCAAATTACAAGTCTTTAAAATACTAGAAGATTACAATTTGGCATCACCTATGGAACAGCTGTCCTTACGATAAAACTACAGTCAAAACCAGAATAAAATGCACAATTAAAGTTGTGCTAAAATGGTTCGAGTCAAAATTAGGAACTAATTCAAAAAGCCAACATTAAAACACCATACACAGAGAAGGGAAAAGGGAACATGGTATAGACTTAGGATAGCCTCTACAGAAGTGATGAAATAGCCTTTTCCTTACCTCTTACTAAGTCAAAACATAAACACATTTTTATTTACCCAAAATGTTTCACTTCTCCATAGCTACCGAGTATGACATAACAGAAATTTACCAAAAGACAACAAGCAGAGAGCTGCTTGTGTTGAAAAAGGTCAAGTTAAAACTTTTGTTTCCATTATTTAAACAGCATTAAGCTATTTTATTAATAGACCTTACCTTATTTTTCATGAACTTGGAGTGACTCTTGTAAACTTCTATTTGTTTGATTTCTTCTTCTCGGTCCTCTGTATTCAGAACTCCATTTGTCTTTAACATCTGTATTTCATCTTCAAGATCTCTTATATTGCGCTCAAGTGAAGCTATTTTTGTATCCTAAGTTATAAAAAAAAAGGTGTTGAAAATGATGCAAAACGTATACTAAAGCATAACAGAAGTATATGTGCACTTGCACGAACATCAAATAAGAAGGTACAAATACAGATTGCACATACTGCCAATAAACCAAGAGTAATTCTATTAATTTTGGCCTAATGAAATGCAGAATTTAGACCTCTTTCACCACCAGAAAAAGTGTGCAGTGCTATATTCTGTTGCATAGTCTGTAGAGAATACATTCTGGTGAAAATTCCATCTTCATTCCTACACAGCTAGGGATGAAGGGAGAACGGAAGATGCCCCATTTCCCACATGTACATGATAACATACCGTGTTTAATTTGCTAGCCATCTAGGCCTGGGTATTCTTCCAAGCTCTTAAACACAAAGGGAGTTTGTGGCCTAGGGAGGCCAGTCCATCGTCACCGCAGGACGACAGGACACTTCATTATGTGACTCAGCCTGAGGCTGTTTCCCTGTTTCCAGAGTTCTGCCTGCTGTCCAGAGGAAGAAATGTTGTCTCCACATATACTTTTCCTCCACTAATCCAGCCACATCACTACGAGGGTATCTAGCACTTTTTATTATGAGTCCAAAATAAACAAAACCCCAACCACTAAAAAATGTGTGTGCCAGCACAGCACTGAAAACATTCAGTGATTTTTTTGTTGTTGTTGCTAGTCATTTGGAAATTGACTATATCTCTTCAGTGAGAGTCAGAAAAATTGAAAAAGTGATTACAGAAACTTCAAGTAATTTTCTGTTTAAAAGATTGCAAAAAGACTTATTAGGGAGTCTGCTTTAGGCCCTCTTTGCAGACATTTATTAAGAAATTGAAAACATTGTGATTCAGATGGTCAGACAATCAGTTCAGGAATGTGAAGGAGCAACCACCCATCAAAAATAAGAGGTTGGGGTGAAGTTCTTGTACTACTGAGGTCAATGAAAACAAAACAAAACAAAACACAAACTCTGATTCAGTAAGATCAGGATGTTAACCTAGAAAACTAATTTGGGAAAAAATACAAATTGAATTGATCCTCTAACCAGCACAAGCTAAGCTTGAATGACTCTGCTTAACTACAACTTTGTTTCTGTGTCTTTTTTTAAAATTACTTTTATTTTCCTGAGTTCTAAGAGTAACCCAGTGCTTTCTCTAGGCTGCACAAAAGCAAGCAAAACCAGCACTCCTGTAATACCTTCTTTCATAATACAGCTAGGCAAATTTAGCAATTTAAGACACAGCATATTTTGGACAAAGTTCCAAAAAGCATGTGAACTTCTGGTACTAAAGCAAAAATGAAACTCAGTTTTCTTTTTGAGATTTAGCAACCACTGTTACAGATCCATATGGAATCAAAGCTATGTAAGGACTAACCACGTCATTTAGATGTCACACTATCATTCCTCTAACATTTTAGCTTTTATCTTTATAGTCAATAATAAGTCTTAGACTGAGAGAAGTTTTCTTTTATTATTTCCTTATTTCTTACATTGGTTAAATTTATAGAAGTTTTTGAATGGGAAAGATTTTAACTATTTAGTTTGCAGCACAAAAAGCTGTTCATAAACAAGTGAAAATATTCAGAGTCTGAAATCCTGGAGGTCTTCCAGGATCTGACAGTATACCAAACATGCTGGAGCGCATACAGGTGATTTTAACAAGACTACCTGAGCAGAATACCCCAAATATCCTTTATGCCTTCAACTAAGGAAATAAAGAACACTTATTCTCAGCCAATCCTATTTCTGTGTGGGAGAACACGTCTCAAAGAATGGTATTTACTGTAGTTAATACTACTATTCTTTTGTAAGGTAAATAAAAACTTATTTGCCCACATCTTAGTGAGTCAAAACCACTAATTCACGCTATAGGAGCTGTGTGAAAGGATTCTACCTGTGTGGTGCAAAACACTCCCACCAAAATCAGCATTAGAACTTCACACCTTCTCTGCAAAACAATGTCATACAAAGTGACCAGGATGGTTTTTTGTGTGAATCAGAATACTGATAAATACAGTCAGCTCCCTTCCATATACTTAAAAAGTCCAGAATACAAATTTTCACTTGGGGGG
>RSEF01000012.1:8306087-8347101 GCA_003993805.1 Himantopus leucocephalus | reverse complement strand
AAAAACAACAACCAAACAAATCCACCAAACAAAGAAAAAACACACCCACAACTTGATTTCTCAGTGCATTAAATTAGACAAGATAAACAGATTCATATATAAGCACACTAATTTTTCGCTTGTCTGTAATGGCCTAATGGCATTTAAAACAGCTTTTGAAGGGTGTTTTCAAGACAAAACAATATATTGCTTCTGGTTATCACCTATACTGCTGGCAATTATGAAAAATTAATGACACCTCATTATTTTCACTCCTTCCCCCAAGGTCAATCATTAACTCAGTTTCTTTTCAAAAGATTCCAAGCCAGTCCTTGAAAATCCCAGACAGCTGTGCTCTTTACAGGTCTATTTCCTCCTTTTTTATCTTGCTGTTTTCCAGGTTATCTGACAAGATCTAAAATCTTACATCCTTCAGGAACTTGCTAGCAAGAGAGAAATACAAAATATCTCATACTTAGTATTTTACACTGTAAATAGTAATTCGCAATTCTGCCATCACAATGAAACAATCCCATTACAGATTACTTTGTTCGGGTACCAGAGTGCATAAATCCACTCTTTTAACACCACTGATTTAATACAGATGAGAACACAGTGAAAAGTTTTAAAGATATTTCCTTTTCCTAGCAAGGTTTTGATAGATTGTTCACTCAAGAAAGCATTGGAAAACAACATTTTCTGAAGTATATCTCCACAGGTGCAATGCATTCTATGAGAGAATAGGCACAGTTTCAACATGAGAGAGATAATATATTATTGCACATCCTTCACCATAAGTGTCAATTTTTTATTTTATTTTTGTTTTACACCAAGAATCAGGATGTGTAGTGCTTCAGATCTTGAAAGGTGGAAGGAACAATTTAGACATCTAGAGCTCTGAAGACATGCAAAAGGCAGAATTAGTGCAAAATATAGACAGTCTTATCTTTAATTTTATTTCTGAATACAAAATAGTTACCCTGTAGAGAAAAAACTCTATGCTCCTACATTAAAAAAAAAAAAAACAAACCCAAACAACCACTTTCTTCTGTCATTCATATAAATTTTACTGTGTCACTAAAGAAAAATTACTTCTGCATTTGTAAACAAACATGGAAAAGCACATGACAGAAGCATGGATATTACCATTTTCTCAGAATTATTAGAAAGAACCTTTATGGATGGAGTAAATCAGAGTTTGAATTTACATTACAGAGAAAAGAAATGATTGCCTAAAATATCTTTAAAAGAACATTTGGCTGTCTTCAGATTCCATCTTTTTTCTATGGCATTTCACATAGTATTGCTATCGTGAAAAAGAACTAATACAAATCATCACCCAAAACATTTTTAAAGATCCATTAATACCCCAAATATCACATTATATAAAATGCCGCATATGGTACTTTATTTATATTGATTTTTTTTAGAACATTAGTTAGTATCTGATAACAACTCCTATTCAGTTGCAAAGCTACTGTGAGGGTCTATGTATTTAACGCTAAGTACAAAGAATACCTTGCTATCCACAAAATATTTTTGTATCAGAAAATCCTCTGACGCAAAAACAGTATCAATATTTTAGCCATAATTGCATTTCCTTCAATAGCGGATGTTCCATGTAAAATAAACCAAATTTTTCTTATTTTTCAGTTTTTAACTGGTTAACTAAAAGGCAAATATGTTCATTCAGTACACTGCTGAGCAGAAATTGTACCAATAGTAATTTTTTGCTACTATTCTAAAAGATCTAAATTGCAAAGCACCTTAGAACTACTATACCAACTTGAAAATCAAATTACTAATCATCATAAAATTGTAGTAATTACACATACTAATATAATAGTACTTCACAGATAAAATCTACTCATATTCTACCGTAGAGGAAAAACACAAGGGAACACTAATGCTGTCTTAAACTGTGTTACTTTAAGACCCACACAAATATACTTCTGACAACAACCAAAAGTTAAAATAGCTACATATGCACAAGTTCTTATTGGTGGTTCTGAAACTAAATGTAAATGAACATAAAATGAAAATATCCAGACCTCTATGTCTATGTTCCATATGACAGGTGAGTTAAAAATCTGCAGGGATTGCATACAATGGCTGCAACAAGTGTATTACCAGACTTTCCACTTTACTTCAGAATGACATTTCTGAAGCTTGAATCAAGATTCTTCCTCTATGGATGAAGTCTATGAAATAAGCCAAAAACTTCAAGGGCTGCACAAAAAAGTGTCTTCTTACATTAGAAAAGGTTTATTTAACAGACTTGTAAAATAACTTATCTCTGTCAGTATTTAAAATTATTACTGAAAATATTTCTCACTTATAACCTAGTACCTGTCACAGTCTTTATCCTATTAGCTATTACTGAGTTACAGCTTAAGGATAACAGAAACCTTTGCAGTTGTGATGCGTGCAGAAAAGCAAACATGCAAAGTATTATACACAACAAATACACAAATTTGATACACAGATTTTGCATTTAATTTGATGATGATTATTTAAAACTACAGAGAAAGAAACATGAATGTACAGAAATATTAAGTGACAGCAGGAAAAAGAACTTTTCTATTTTCAAGAGCTGAACACTAATACAGAAACAAATTAATTTTCTTTGCTGGAGGATTTGAATTGTCAACCCCAAAAATATCTGGGTGCATTTCTGAAACTTAAGGTAGAACTTTTCAGGTCTAGAGGAAAGAAAGAAAAGAAAAAAGGAATTATTAATAGCCCTATAGAAATTCACTTGGAAAAGACAGATTCAAGTCCCTG
Organism: Himantopus leucocephalus; assembly: GCA_003993805.1. Lineage (NCBI taxonomy): Eukaryota > Metazoa > Chordata > Aves > Charadriiformes > Recurvirostridae > Himantopus > Himantopus leucocephalus. The sequence goes on along the minus strand of RSEF01000012.1, from coordinate 8,344,338 downwards.
TTCTGTATGTTACATTGACTTTGCTGGTGCTGTTTGTATTTGTATAAACAGTTGTGTAGCAATCATTCCCAAGTAATTGCTTTTTGGATTAAGGGTTGGGAAATAATTGAAGTCAGAGCTGTGTAGCCAGACAGGTATGACAGCCAGCAAAACACAAGGCTACTCATGCTTTATACACCTGCAACAGAGTTATAACAGCTGCTACTTATCCTGCACGCACATCCTAGCTACACTCACAGTATAAAAGATGCAAGAACAAGGCTTGACTTATTGCCATTCTTTCTATGCTCTGGGTATAGATAAGAGCGGGAGTGATAAAGCGGGGTGGGCGGGGCAGAAGTAGAATACATAAAGGGTCAAAGCATCTCAAAGATATCCAGAGGACAGACAGGCTGGTAAACTTTCCTTGTTTCAGTTGCTTGTCCTTGTGAGTGTTTCCCTGTATGCGAATCCCAAGCAGCATGTAACACTTTGGAAAGAAAAGCTCTGAATGTGTTCAGAGCCAGAAAATTCATAGCAAAGCCTTATTCAGAGAGACAGTGAGATTTTTTTTAGTCTCTCAACAGGACTAACAGTTTAGGGAAGGAGGGCTTCAACCTTCAAATAACAAGGCTCTTCTGATATCTCAGAAGTGTCATATAATTTCTTTGTGATTTGAATGTGTCTCAGAAGGACCACAGGTTAGCACATAACCTGATTAAATGTGGAATTCTGAAACTATCTTGAGCAAAAGTTTTGAGTATGGCTTCATCAAGATCACTTCATGATGAAATACAGTAGAGTACCAAAGTGGGAGAAAGTCTCAGCTGTTTCACGCCGATACTGGCTGATACTGTTATTGCTGAAGTAATTCCACTTTTGAACTGAAATGGAAAAGGGATGGGAGACAAAAGACTTCAATAGTTTAGAGCTGGAATATAAAACTCAGATCTGCAAAAGGAGGTGGGGGGGTTCATGTGGAAAAAGAATTCTTACAGCTCTTTCATAAATCTAACTGTAAGTCACTGCAACCTTAAGGTGCTGCAGTCTATTGAAGGACTAGAAACACTAATGACTGCCAAGCTTACAATGACTAATTTTTACCTGGAGGGAACACAGTCAAAGAAATCTAGCTGTCACAATGGCGAGCATAGTTATTCAAATCATGTACAAAACCTTTTCCAATCCGATATAACAAGCTTTCTTTGTAAATTCCTTCATGCTCTTACAATTGCCTAAATTTGACTTTTCTATAGTAAATACCTATCCAAAAAGCATGCTACTAAACCTGAGGAGAGAAGACAGGTGTCAAATGGATCTCTTCTGCAGAAACAGGAAATCTGATTTAAGAGATTACTCAACATCGTCTCTATAGCCAGCTGAAACAGCTGTGGAAATCCAAAGGACATGTCACCACAGGAGATGCTAGCAGAACTGCTGCTTTGGCCACAATAATTGCAATGATAGGAATGCAGGTATTAGTTAACGTTACCACTGACTCAGAAAACCATCCTTTAGAGATCTCTGACCAGCCACAGATCCAAGAACTCTTTGATATTCTTGTTTGCAATGAATCCACAGATGGATAACCCCCACAACTGGCAAACTAAATATATTGAGTTAGTCCTTTCGCTTCTCTTCCTTGGAGAGTTTCTGCTAAGACTGTCAGCATATTTTAAAGTTCAGAAAGCAGTTCAGAAATATCGCAACATGATGACGTACGTACCAGTTCCAAAACCTGCTGGCTAGCATTTGTAATTACACAGCCCACACTTTCCCTTATTTATGGAATTTATCACTGTCATACTGCCCAATGATTCTTGCAGGAAAAGATTGCAGGAAATACTCAAATACGTTTTGTGTTAGTTAAAGCTTCACAATGTTAAAGTGAATCAAAGATTCCCGCTCAACCACCATAAATTCACACACTGGGAATATTCAGCTTACTAATAACGTATTCATAATTTGCTTTGAAAGGACTAAAAGGAAAGAAAGAGTTTTTACATAAGTTTCTGACTCTATTTTTTCCATCAGACACGAAAACCACCCAGGTTTTCTGGAGATTTAAACCAGTATTTTTAGACTTTGCTGGAATGCAAATTATTCAGAAAAAATGGCTAATAAATTAAAGAACAAGGTTGCATGTGGCACCAGGCTTCCAACTACATGTGACAGAGACAAGAAATCCCTCCTGCTGAAGCACTCAGTGGAAACAAGTGATCAAAGCAGCCCTGATTTGGAATCCTTCCAGAAGCTCTGTCTTACCATCCTGAAGTCCACTATTGTTTTGATAAATTCTATCATCTGAGTTGGTGTTAAAATGAACTTTTTTTTTTTTTGAGATAAGAAAACTGCACAAGAGGGAGTATGTTTATCTGTTCCCAATCTCTTGGTAAGATTTCCTTTTTTCTGGCCAATCATCCTGTGCCTTAACGATGCAGATGGGATGTAAGCACTGCCAAGACCTCTGTAAATGCTCACAATACTGTTGAGAGGCTGAAGGGTAACATTATATTGATAATGCTTTCTGAGATTTGTTATCAGCAGAAAATCTTTTGTCTGCCAGATGTACTCCTATGTGAAAATATGCCTTTTTCAAGTTGAGGGCTGAAAATGACTCTCTCCAAGCGAGTCAGGAATAATTGAGAACAAACTGATTGTTCTGACTCTGAAACATGCAGGTGTTCAGTCCATCAATGCCCTGAAGCAGACCACCTTTTTTGTTGGGAATAACAATGCATCTGCAATAAAAATCCTTCCTTCTGTGCTACGATGGTACACTGTTAAATAGAATATAGATTCTACTTCCTTTGTGAGAAAGCTCTCCTGCGAGCTCTACAAAAGAAAGAAGTTGTTTGTGGCATGTATGTGTAACTGCACTGCCAAATCAGAAAAAAAATCTCCAACACAAGTTTGTTCATCATTATGTTATTTGTTCAAGCTTGTTCAAACCTCCACAGGAATCTTCTACATGAAGCAAAAAAAGTGAAGAATGAAAGCTGTATCTTAGGGAATTATCACCATGATAACTCCCTAGGATACTGTAATTCTTCATCAAAATGGATGTTTAATAGATAGCAGCAAAGGCAAAAACCGAGCAAGCAGTATATTGGGTGTTCTAATCTATCTGACACTTCCACAATCACTTGTAAAAACGTAAATAGTAAAAAGTTTAATTACTTATATTTAGGACAGATAAATTAATCAGGAATTACATAGCCTATGAGTGTTAGGATGCAGAAGAATAACAAGTTTTCTCACTGAAAACACTGTTTTTTTGGATGGTAGCTTCTTCACCATAAACAAAGGAGCCGTGAGAGTGCCCCATGTGTCATTAGTACCTTAAGCTGCGAGATGCAGTGGCTCTATTCAGTGCTGCTTCAACTCAAGATCTTGCTAAAAACTTGCTACCTTTTGAAATAACCATAAGTGGTTCCCTAGTATGCTGTCATAGTTTGCCTTTACACTTGACCAGCTCATAATAATTAAATTGTGTTTTACTATAAAGGATGCTTAAATTATAGTTGTCAGACATTTAATAGTAAAATTTTCTTTCAAGAAAATGCAATTGCATCCCCTGTCATGTTTTCAATACTGCTGTAAACTGTTGCTTTATTACCTTGCTCACCACAGATCGAAAATAAAAAAGGAAAGAAAAAAAATGAAAAAAGTTTGAGGCAACCCCCATTCCTATTGCTCCAGTGCTCTATGCATACTGACGTAAGAAACAAAGATGAATATATACCAAACAAAATTTTGTCACATAATTTGAAACTAGTTTGTTTGGGATTTTTTGTGTTATTTACTTTCCTCGTTTTTAGATGAGGTCTAGTTTTAACCACGTTACAGAATAGAGGCTCCCCATACTAAATACAAAGGAAAGCACCGGAAACGTTAAAGAGTAGAGAGATGTGTTCAGAAACACCAAAGTTTTCTTGATGTGTAGCAGTTAGTCCAAAGAAATCTTCATGGTGCAAGGGTACAAGCAAAATTCTGATTCGTCTGTCTTTTCTCTGCTTTTTTCTGCCCTCTGTTTCCTGCACACACACACACCCCCCAACGGTCACTAGTTGCTCAACGTGTTCTGCCTCTCTTGTTACAAGATCAGGTTCCAAAATTCTTTTAATGTCTTGCATATATTCTATACTATTAGGTTCACGTTGTTTGAAAGTCTTATGTATTTTGAGTACATTGTAAATTTTAAAACTAAAAAAAATACAAAGGCCTGTTTGATCTATACGAGGGCCTTCATTTGAACTTTTTTTACATTTTTTAAACAGGAATGATGCATCTCTTTTGCTATTTTGAATAAGTCCCAGCTATTTCTTCTCAAGGAACACAATAATTTAAGTATTATTTACTACACAAAGATAATAAAGGCACAATAAATCTCATGCAGATGAGAAATTAGATTTTGAATAGAAGATTTAGATTTACAATTCCTAACAGAGTTAATAAGAAATTAGTTTTTTTTAAAATCTTGATGCATCCTATTAATTAATTTTATTATATTTATATAGCCTTGCCATCTAATGTCAGGTACTTCATTTTACATAATGCAGTAGTTATAGGAAGTATTTCATATATTTCTGAAGGCTATATCTATATATTGGCTTTCATGTAAGAGGACTCAAAATGCATCACAAACTATGTGATGCGAAGACAGCTATATATGTGTTGCCTTTGGCTTCTTCAGTATGGTTATACGTTAACATGCCATTACAAAGGCAAGAAACCCTTCTGAGTAAGCTAAGTACTACAAGCCTATCTTGAATGTCAGCATGACTTGAGATATTCTCAACCATCCACATCCCAGTCACATAGTGTCAGTGTAGAGGTGTGTTTCAGCAGTTGGGGTACGAGAGCACATATCATGGTGAAACTCCAATGCATTCAAAAGAGGAAGATGACATCTTAGTTTGCTCTTTTACTTTTGTAAATTAAATTACAAACCCTGACTAACACATTGGGAACTGAATTCCACTAATACCTTCAGACGGAATTCCTGATTTCACTTTTTCTGTGGAGAGCTGCACTATACTTTTTAGTCTCCTTGCTTTGATTCTTAGATGCAGCTATTCTAACTGCATTCAGTTTAGAGACTACTATAAAATCTCTGTGAAATTGTCTTTGCATCGACTTTAACTGAAGGTAGTCCTGCTCTTAATTCTATCATTGTAAAATGAGCAATGGAAAACAACGAACAGGGCACGATCATGTGAAAACCAAAATTAAAACCAATCCTCATTCAAGAGTGCCATCTAGTGACCAAAATAACCCTACAGCCTTTACATGAAGGATGTGAACCGATCAAGTTACTGACTGATTTTTAGAAATTATTAAGGCGCCCTAGAACACCCACCCACCCCACCCCTTTTTTTTTTTTTTTTTTTAAGAGGAGGTATTACATTTGAAACCGTAGAATAACAAAGTTTCTCATCTCTAACAGACTACTTTTGCTGAAGATTATACTACCTCACTTCAAGGCCACAGCAACGCATAGGACATTCTTAAGTGACAAACAGAACTTGAACGTCTTTGACCTCCAATGCTGAATGAGTTTTATATACCTGGAAGTCCGCATCTTCATAAACCTCACAGTGCATATCCATGAAAATGCAGAAGTCTAACTATTCCAGAGGAAATAAAGCAAGGTGTATGTAAATGGAGAAGTGGTGTTTGGGCACGGTGCTGGGTATTAAGGAAATGTGCAACATTGATAATAAAGTACACTACTAATTTTTCTCAGTTCTCCTTACAAATTTCCATGTGTGGGGATTGGTTTGTGATACAAGGAGAGGAGAGATTAGATCTCCGATTAATATTCTTCGCTATGCTATGTAATTTTATACAATGTTCACTGGGACTACTCATACAAGCATGTGCCCAGTGGTAGTGAGGTTTTAATGAGATAAGGCCTATCATGGTCCCATTGAAATTCAAAATGCCAACTTTAGAACTATTTAGGAAACACTTTTTCACATCTTTGTTTTTAAACAAACTATACATTTAGATTCTGATCAATAGTTTACACAAGCATCTTGAAAGTAAGGTATGATTGCAGAATCAGAAGCTAACAGAAAAAGTGAACCACAAAGTACTCTCTAGTTAGTGAGTTATATGGCAGTAGATTATAAACCAGTTGCTAACTTAAAAAGTGAAAAAGCAAGGAAATCTGACAAAAATATCCTCTACTCTTGGACTATCAAGTGGTGCTTTTTTTAGTAAGCTCCACTCCTTCACGAGAGGATATATGAAAATAGAATACACTAAGTTTCTCCATGCCTCCAGTTTTCATGGCACAGTTTCTCTAGGAAAACATAAAAAGTCTCATGCAACCTTTCTTTTAATGTGAATATTGCTGCAAAAGAATAGCATAATCATGATAGCTGTATAGAAATTTCTAATAGAAATGTACTGCTTACTTAACATGACATTGGTTATTTGTTCATTCAACACAATAAAAATGCCTAAAACCTCTTCTACGTTAGCCAGATCTACAAATTTACAAAACTGAATCATGCTTTGGAAGCATGGCAGAAACAATGCATTATTTTTTTTTGTTGGCACAAACTTACTTCTTTCTTGAAGTATGGCACGTCAGCTCCCCCATAAGTGGGATATGTTGTTAATGACTAGTAAAGAAGCATCAAGTACTGTACTTTAAAAACAGCCATAACCAAGCCATTTGAACCATAATTTAATTTATTCTGCATATAACTACCACAGAAAATGCATTACTTGATTACCAAACAATTCTTTCTTGTGAAAAGCAATCCTGCAGAACAGACTAATTCTTATGGGTCATATACATCTGCAATTAAGGAATTTCACTTGAAGAAGAGAAACCTGAACTCAATTAAGCTTTAATCTTAAAATATCATCTGAAAGTTATCAATAGTCACAAAAAGTTATGTGCCAAATAAGGGCACAAATTAGTAACACCTTTTCCCCCGCAATACTTTCAGATACCTAGTAAACAATACACTATTTCTTGTTCAGCATCTGAAGATCACTGCTTTAGTTAATAAAGTTAAGAAGCTTTTATTTAAAATGGACGATAGAATAATTTTTCAGACCCATTTTCCTTCTGGGGTGTTATAAGACAACATATCTGAATAAAAAAGTTCATTCAGGTTTGAGGTCCACCTCATACGTACGCTGCCAATTCCTTGTGCCTGCTGGCTGAGGGTCAGTAGTTTTAAATTGCAGTAAACACACCCAACACGACTGTTACTCTAATGCTTGCTTCATAGTATGGCCTTGAATTCTTTTTAATGTTTTTAAGTAAGAAAACAGCATCTGCCGTAAGAAACCATATCATTAACCAATGATACCTTATATCCTGACTTAAACATTGCCCAATGGCTATTGCCCCAAAGTAAGCTGAAAAAAAAATCCCAGTAGATTAAGTCAGTTTACCACAATATGAAATGCAGGTAGGAGTCAGCAAAAGTGGGACACATTATTTGCATGTGTCCAGTGTAAGCAGAAGATTAGAGGGATGTGGTTTAATTAAGTATATTGGTTTGAGAAATAAGAACAATAATTCAGCACATGAGTAAGAACCCACCTGACTGAAGCCTTAATTCTTTGACCTCATCCTGAAAAAAATTTTTTAATATATAAAAAATAGCCTAGAACCTGCATTACTACTATGTAATCAGGTCTACACTTCTTTTACTAGAAAATAAGCCAGCATGATCTTACAAGACTACGAAAGACAGTAAATAATAGAAGGAAAATAGAAAGCAATGGCATTTCAGAGTATTCAGAGATCTTCCCTTCAAGAGATAGCTTATGATGCAACAGAAAGTTATCAAATGTTACGGATATACACTCTTGCCCACACCCAAAATTGAACTGATCCCCCTGAATTTTCAAAATACACAAAATACTGACTGCTTTGCAGTAGGCAGAACTGGTAATCTGATACACTCTCCAAGTCTGGCTGGACTGAAACAGGGTGCTTGCAAGGAACAGTGCTTGTACTAGAAATTTCACATCTAATGGCAACTCTTCCACCCCAAGCATTCAACTGATCTTAAATTAACAAGTGAAAAACCACTTACCCAGGGCTTACTCTTCAAACAACTATCAGCACTACCCTGTTGCTAAGACTTTTCACTTCCAGCTGTCTCCTCTTTAAGGTGATTTGACCACAGTTGCTTACAGCACTTTCTAGTAGCTCATGTTTTAAACAAAACCTGTTTAACACATTAGCACATTAAAATACATTCTTCTATTTTAAATTCAAACCTTTGAAAAGAGACACTCCTTGTTCAGCTACTGCAGTTCCATTTGCATAGGGGACTGAAATGAGTAACAGCGATCAGAGAATGTACACAGAACTCATGCAGATCCTTCCCCCTGGGTTCATTACCGATTTTCTGAGACCTGGGCAGTTTGCCGACTTACCTTTTGCTTCATTTTCCTCATCTATAGAAGATGAGTATTACACTAAGAAAGACACTGAGAGATAATTTGTTAAAAACAAAGTGTGAGGCATGCAAAAATTATTGGCAACACAGATCAGTGGACAGATCAATATTTTTGTTATATTTAGAGTGCTGAAGTTCTGGAAGGCACCATCATGCTCTTCTGTGAAGTATTTCCTTAATTTTGAGTTGACTGATCCTAGTGAGATGCAAGAGGTAATTGTTATTTATTATGAGCTCTGTATACAATAAGAAGATGCATAATCACTGTCAATCTAGTTCCATTTTAATAGGAGCAGCAAATGTCCAAATTCTCTCTGACAAGTTTTCTTTTTTCTAATGACTATTCTAAGAAAAGTCTTAGCCATGGATTATCTGATGGGAACAGAATTGCTAACTTAAAATAATTCTAAAATAAATGTTGAAAATAGCACATAATATGACCAAATGACTTTCAAATGCACATCTAAGCACAATAAACTGTCCTGTGGGCATAGATTCTGTGGGATTTATGGTCTCTATCTTCTATGTCCTCAGCCCAATAAGGTTCCTCAACAACTCCGGGCAATCTATTCCATGGCTTAAGTACTCTCTGGGTACATCTTGCACTTAGGAGCAAGTCTAAAGTAGAAAGGTATACACAGGAATTCAAGGGTAACCAACTGCCCTCTTCCCTGCAGTTGGGGTCACATACATAAGCTATTGTCATTCATATGAACAAGGACGAGAAGATGAAGCCAGAGAAAATTAATTACATTATAAAGTAATGAAGTTATTGCCACAGAGATGAGTAGCAGCATGGTTACAGAACAGAGATTTTAAAAGACAGTAGAGAGAAGATGAAAGGAACCAAAACCTATAAAAGAAACCAAAACTGATCATTTTCCTCTGTTTCATTATTGGCTAGTCTCTAAAATGTTTACATGCAGCCAGAAAGTTGTAAGTGTGTGAACTGAGCAAACAGCCCAGCAAAGATAGTATTTCCACATGTGGGTACAATACTAATTTTACAGCAATTCAAGACAGTCCCCGGATTACCTTCTAAAGGATGCACTTTCCTGGAGTGCTGGAAGGATCAATACTTATCACCTTCACATATTGAAACGTATATAAAGCCCACCTAATTCATGAATCTCTGATTTTTCTCTCTCTTCCTAAAACAATTTCTTTAGTTGATACACTGAGACCTGTCAGTTTGTAACTGACAGTTTTCTCATATTCTAGATTCCAAACTACTGGTGATGTCATGAAGAGTCTTTAAAGAAACTGATCTCTAAATGAACAAAGCTTTCTTATACTCCTTGTGGACTTATAAAAACTACGGCAACGAAGTACCGTGGCAAGAATGTCATGAGGCATAACAAAATCTGAATGGGCTATGTTAGAAGTAATAATTGTTCTCTAGAGCATAATCGGGTTCTGTCTACTTTCTCATGTCTGGAGTGACTGCCAACATTGCAAAGTCCTTCTGTATACTTAAGGGGTCACCTTAAAAACACATATTAGTATTGATATTTTGATAGAAAGTAATTGTCTTTATAGCAACTGATTAGATTAATATTTTGAGCTGAGCCAGGCGAAATAAAAGGAAAGAGGCACTAATGAACCTAATAAAGAGGTTCAGTCTAGAATGGTTGTTAATCTATATAACTAACTTCAGGGAAGAAACGTTTGGTGTCGATAAAGCATTTCCTTAGTAAATTACTACTGGCTCCAGTGTAAGACATTTACAGTAAACACCAAAAGTCTGCAAGGCATCTGTTCTATTCACAGTGGAAGAAGGATCTTTGCTCCATTAATAACTTTAAAAACATGCAATAACTAATTCATGATGGCAGTTCAAATCCTATCAGCAGCCTTCATTATTTGACCAAGCTGAGTTCAAAGATAGAGCAAGTTTTAAAAAAACCCTTGAAAGTTTAAAAGTACACTTTAAATTATAATAAAGAAGCCGTGGTGGTGTTCTTTCTCCTAAATATAAAAAAGCTGTAGCTTTAAACTGTGTGCAACAACATTATTTTAAGAATACATGCAAGATAAGAGTTAAAAATGTGTATATAAAATCCTGTATGATCTCAGATTCTGCTGTAGTGAAATTGTATGTTATATAGAGAGGGCATGTGTAATATATGTGTATGTATATATAATAAAATACTTGCTGGAATTTTAACATTTGACTTTACTAGAGATTTAGTGGGACTTTGCCTAAGGCAAGTTTTTAATAGCAATAATAAAAAAATACTTAATGGTACTTAGGGTAAATAATGTGTGGTCACTATGTTTAAAAAAAGTAATACCAAACATCTGTGCTAGATTTCCACATGATAAAATCCCCACATTACCCACAGTTCTCCCAAAGTTATAGAGAAAAAAAAAATGTTTATTTAAAATTCTAGAAGAGACATGTGACAACCAATTTAAGAACTTTAAGCCAGGCACCTTGTTTTTTCTGACAGGAATGTATATTTAGTGATCTTCATGATACTTAATTCTGAACATGAAGAATGCCATGGTATGACACTATGGCTTCAAGACAGATTTTTCAACCGTTAACATACTTACAGGGAGACTACCCAGCCCAACAATGTCCTTTTTCTTATGTGTGTGTATTTGCAAAGACCACTTTGTTCCATACAGGATACGTTATTTCCTTATCAGAGCAAATGCTATATTATTTTGTCTCAGAAAATATCAGTAAGATCCAGCTACCTTTGAAAAACATTAACAAAAATAATTGAGTGAGGTTAGGTAGTTACAGACACAGGATTCAGTCTAACTCTGTGATGGAAAAATGAGTGCAAACTGGGCAGTTCTCAGAAACCATGGAAAAGAGCTCAACATTCTCTCCTCAATATGCTGCATCTCCAAAACTGAAGCAAAAACACATGCTCACAATTTTGCACTATTCAATCAGTTTTATTTGTTCTTTCTTGCTTTGTGAATCAACAACTAAGGAAACTTTGTTATAACTAAAACAAAGCTGGGAATCTAGCTATCTTTGTGAAAGCTTATTGCCTAGATTTTAAATCCATGGAAAGAAATCTAATCCCATTTTTTGCATAACCAATTTCCCAACATTTTAATGAACCTAACCAACACTGATATTCTTTTACAGCAACAGCAAAGAGCAGGATTCCAACTTCAGCTGATGTGTCCTCCTCCTCCTGTATAATAAGCCTCAAATTTGCCATTCATAAAACCTTCAAACACAAAACTTGAGTAAACCTATCATCACAAGTTTACCTCTGTGAAACAAAGTTTAAACGTGCAGTAGACTGCACACTGCAGAAAGGTGCAACCTTTAGTGTGTTAATTACCTGGCCCTCAAAGTCAGCCCAAATCAGCCAAGAACAGAAAAACAAAGAAAAAATGGGCTGTTTTATTTTCCAGAGTTATTCTTATGCCTCTGGTACACAAGCTATTTTTATGTCTCTTCCCTGTACCTTCCCTAAGAAATATAATCTGAGGCCTGGAGAAATTCCATATCTTCGAAGGCAGCTATATTACGAAATTCTGCTATGGCTATTCACAGGAAAAAAACAATCAATCAATGGCTTAAGAAAGAAATTTTTACATGATTCTTGGATATGCAGCAAGTTATTTTGAAGCCAAGTAGTAGGATATTCAGTTTTACAGTAACATGCATGCTTACGTGAAATAGGCAGAAAATTAATACAAGAAATATTTCACAATTGACAAAGTGTTAGAGACTGAAGGACAACAAGAAAAGCTGTTTCTCTCTACCTAGTCAAGTAAACTTTGAAAAAATTACTAGCTAGACAAAAAAAAAAACCCAAACAGTAACTCTGGAAGGTCATTTACACTTTTAGGATGAAAACTTACAAACACTAGTTAAAAAAAAAAAATCAATCCACTGAAGAGAATACTGCAGAAGATTCAACTCAGTAATTACTGTTTTATTATGTCAGAAGACTGTATTGTGCAGGATGAAGACTATATGCAGTGACAGCAATTCAAATGAGCACTGCAGAATAACGAGGACTTACCAAGCTACACATGAAGTTGATCCATCTGGACTTTTAACAAATAGATAGAACTATACAGAATATCTGATATTTTCTCAAAGCATGCAGACAACTTCCCATAACAAGACAGCAAAAGACAAAATTTGAACCTCAGAACATTTTCCAAGAGCCCACCTAAACAATCAAATCCAGATTACTGGAAAAAAAATAATCAGGCATCTACTAAACGTTTAGTTTCTAAACAGTCCATACATCCTATACATCATACTTCCAAGGTCCCTACAGCAAACTTCAAATATGCAGGAAAAAAAAAAACTTAAAAAAAAATCAAAATCCATAAATACCATGTACAACAGGAAGAGAGCTGGAGAGACAGACTTCACCCAAAGCCTTGAACTGTTCTAATAGCAAGGAAATTGTTAGCCAAAATCTTTAAATCACTGGATAGTTCCTGCCAATCTGACAGGGACAGATTCCAAACAGCAAACCTAGCAAATTTTTAAACCTTGACCAGTTACCAAGGCACATCAGCGTGTCATAAGCAGAAGCTCCAGTAAACCCCATTCTATACTTGCAGTACTCCAGAAGAAAGACAACCTCTACATCCTCATATAAATTGAGGGAGAAACAATACTTTTCCTGGCCCCTGAGGGTAACCCAGGGGGAACTCTGAAACATAAAACTAATTCAGTATAAATACAGGAAAAACATGCACAGTCTATAAGTAGCAATATGATCTCCTTTCAGCATTCCTTGGACCCATCAATAAACTGGATGCCCAAAGACTTTACTTGGAAGCTTACATTTTATCTACTTTTCAAGCTCTATTTAGTTCTATTTCTCTCACTACTCCTGACTACTGTGCTAATTAGAAACCTTCTTCAAATTTCTGCTGTAAGTTTACTTATCTCCAATACATACCCAAATGAGAATTCACAAACTTAAGTGATACTGGCACAACACATGAAATACAATCACATAATAAAACAAATAATAAATAGCAAATCATCCATCCTTGAACCAGACTGTATATACTACTGTGAGAATAGCAGACATAAAACCAGAAACTTGACTGCTGATTTATAGAACTTCTCCCACAATCCTCCCTCATCACAAACTCAGTATCATTAATTCCTTATGCAACTCTTCTCAGGACCCATTGACTTTCAGACTTCATTAACGGGTGGCATCATCTGCCTGTGAAAAGATTCAGGATCCATGCCTTCACAAGAAAACTTTACTGAAATGTATCATTTTGCTTTGCAAATTTTCCAGCTTTCAAGCTTCAGATGGGCCCCAGATACCACTGAGTCTTTAATATTCCAGGTTAGAGAAGACCAAAATAAAAAAAAAAACCAAAGGAAGAAAAAAAGAAACTGAAGTAGCCATAAGCTAAATAGAAAAGAATTTGCCCATAGCAAAGAAAATATTTTGACAACATTCTGTAGATGTAAATAGCTGTTCTTAATCTCTAGTGTTCACTTGTTTAGTGATATACAGGAGCCAATAACGGTTTTCTATGCTCTTGTACTAATTTTATTCATGCTTTTATTTGTCAGGCAAATTGGTGTTTTTACTAGACTGGAAGTCAATCAGACTACACTGTTTCTATGGAAACAGACCTGTTTGTCACAATTCCTCTTACTGTGGGTAGCTTGCACTTGATCTCCCTGCAATTCTCACCCTTCTTAGCAGGAAGCAACAGGAGGAAAATGCATTCACAAGTGATGTGGGCAGCTGGTGCAGGTGGGCTTAGCATCAAATTAAGGATCTATCAAGGTACAGTGCAGTCATCACCCCAGTGTCTTAATGTGCAACATTATGTGGTATATTCACTCAAAAGGTTGGGGCACCAGACATGAAAATACATTAGAAATGCACATAGGCAGAAGACTTTGTTTATATGGAAGGCAAAACATTTTAAAACACTCATTTCAAAAACAAGGGGTAAAACCAAACACAAAAGTAGCATGCGCTCATGACTACTTCATAGCAGCAGCAGGTGTTACTTCTCTTCAGTAGTTCTAGTCTTCATCTGCCAAACATTAATTTGTCAAAATACAAATACAGAAACTATGCAAAGCAACAGACAGTAAGCCTCAAATATAACTACTTCTCTTTCATAATTTCTTATACTTGCTTTCAAATATCATATAGCCCTATTGTGTATTTATTACAGATCTAAACCAAATGCACGTTATCCTTTTTATTAAAAAATGACAGCAGAAAAAGAACATTTAGATACTCTAAAGTATATTTCTAAAACTGCAGCAAGTACTTTGACAGTATCTTTTAAACAATTTTTTTCTTACCTCTCTAAGATGCATGTTTTCCTTCTCCTTCTGATCTAAAATCACTTCTAAATGATTAACCTGAGATTCAGCTTCTGCCATCCTTCGAGTTCTCTCATTGTCATCTTCCATTCCTTTAGATGGCAAACCTTTACTTTGCAACATTTCCAGAAGCTTTTTTATTGATTCATCTCTGGCATTTAGTGTTTGTTTTTGTGTTTCAATCCTAAGCTCCATTTCTTCTAACGTTTTTCTCAACAGGAAGAGCTCTTTAGCCTGTCTATCATGTTCTGCTTGAAGTCTTCGAAAATTCTCCTCTGTTAGCTCAATGGTGAAATGCTCAGCCCCCCGGTTTCCACTTTCTTGCTGGAGAAGATGGTTAAGGTCTCTCTGGGTTCTAAGCTCATCCTGAAGTGCCTGGATTGTCATTTGCAGATGCTGCAATAAAGGAAGAAAAAAAAAATCCATTTAGGACCTGAATGTAGGACTAGTCTTTGATTAAACTTTTGTTGTACACCATTACAAAAATTAATTAGAATCAATGATGAAAGTATATAAAATGACCTTATAAAATAGCAAATGCATGTGACAATATCTTTAATGATATCTTTCAAGTGCTTCTAGAAAAAAAAAAACAACACACAAAATAGTTTCAGCTAGAGTTAAAATAAATAGCAAAGAAAGGCAAACCAACAAACCCAAACACGAGGCAGTGACACATCCATTAATAACAGTCAATATGTACCTATAAAGCTGAAAGACTCGGTATTCCATATTTTCTAAATTACTTCAGAGACTAAAGGTAATTCTGCCCTTCATGGTCCTCAACAGTACTGTTGTTTATAAAGTCAATCAAAGCACTCACTATAATTGAAGGGGGCTTTGGGGACGGGCTGAGTTGGGGCTGGTTGGTTTTGTTTTTTTCTTTTGGCAACTAAAGCTATGAACATGTTTACTAAACAGGATTACTGTATTTCTAACAAGCAAATGAAAAAAACACAATAAGCAATACTGAATTTTGAAAAATAAATTGACTGCAAATAGTGGACAAACCTTTGTTCTCCTGGCATCCAAAAACTGAACAGCGTGGTAAATGAAAAGATGAAGCAAAATCAACATAAATAAAGGTCAGATGCAAGCAAAGGAGATTCAACAGAAAGAACTGAATTCAACAAAAAGTACCTTCAACAGAAAAAATTTTATTGAATTATACAGAAAGGCACCAACAACTTCACAGTACTCAAATATACAAACCTAAACTATAGACAGACTTTACTCAATAGATGTGACAAAGAAAAACATAGTAGAAATAATTAATCCCTCAGTGAATAATAACATTCCCATTTTATCTTACTGTTCTTCTATACTTCAAGGTTTTTCAAAACTTGTCCTGAAATATTCGTTCTAAATCTGAGTACAGGAGTCTTTCCCTGTTCAAGAGGTAATCCTTGCACTCCATATTCAACAGAAATCAAAATCAAAAAGGATTTTCACCATGTTAAGATTGGAACATAGATAGTTATCCTAACTTACTATGCTTTGTTATGTTCATGTTAGATTATATTTATTCTTCTTATTTTTTCCCCTCCATTCACTGCCTACACAGCATACTGAATTTATAGAAATACGAATTCCTGAATAGCCACATGGTCTGCACCAGAAGATATTTAAATGCAGGAACTGGATGACTTAAATGCATGGCACCAGACTTTTTTGCATTAATGGATATTCTGAAACTCTACATTCTAAAAACAAAACAAAAAGCCCTAAAACAACAAAACAAAAACAGACCAAAAAACCCTCAAAACACACCCACCCAACAAACACCCCACCACAAAGGAAAAAAAAAACCACACCACCAACCAAAACCAAACCCACAAAACCCTGCCCAAAAAACACCACACAACCACATATTTCATTAACACATGAACTCAGTATGGGAGGCTTCTTCATTTCATTTGGAGGACTTGGCAGTGTTAGGTTTATGGTTGGACTCGATCTTAAAGGTCTTTTCCAACCTAAATGATTCTATGATTTGATACTATATTCACACTTAGCACACATACATCTAAAGCTGTCAGTGTGTAACAATAATTTAAACTAAATGAAAAATGCAAAACCTTAAGAAAATAACCTTTTGAAATAATGTCTTTTATCAGTTATTTCAAATGGAAAAAAGTATTGCCTGTGGTAGAATTCTGTAGTTAGACGCTTTGAATCTGTTGTATCATTAAATAGCACTGTTTTAATAAATGTCTGGATCTCAATTCTCTTAATATTTACATCTTATTAGGCATACACTCAGTTAAGAGCACATAAATGTAGGCTACTCATTTACAGCCCTGCTTTTATTCAATGGTAATTCTTACCTTTTCTTATTCTCATCATCTTTTTAATTAATTATCTAAACTTAAAAGCTCACAATAAATTTAAAACTCATTTAGATGTGGCAATTTTCCCACTTTAAATATACTAACATACTGAGTATTTATGACCTCAAGATCGACAGTTTTAGCACAGAAATTCAGTGCATAAATCCAAAATAAATTTTCATATAGTACAGAAATTATATTCAATGATTATCATGAACGAGCGAATTAACAAAGACAAAGGAAGGCAATGACAAATAAGGACAGATGATGCAAAGTAAACAGAATCAAAAGCATTTCTTTGTAAAGGCTTTTTCACTATGTTAAGTCATAGGGACATAATTTTTGTAGATTACCTCAACCAGCCAATACAGTGGTTTTGCCAAACTGCTGTATTCCAAACTAAATGACATCTTGCATTAGACAATACAGACTTACTGTATTCTCTAATGCTTTGTAGCTTTGTAACACTGAAAGTTGGAGAACAGATGCTTGAAATTACTGAATTAAAAGTAATTCCATTTTTACTGAAGAGATTGCAAGTTTCCTTTCTGCAAAAAAAAAAATATATTATTTTTCTTCACTAATGTAAGAGCAGAACTATGGATTAAATCCTGGTTTGAGTATTAAAAAGAAAAGGAATAAGAAAACCAGAAACCACCTTCACATTACATTACATTCTTCAATATATGACCATTGAGATGGAAAAGGCAAGGGAGCAGGTAAAAGTAACATTTTGCTTTTTTTAAAAAAATGCAAATTCTTGGAAAATTATGGCAGACATCTCAAAGAATACATTGGAATATCTCAATTCTCATCTTTGAGAACATTTCAGCTTAGGTGATGATGTTGGAAGCTACTTTAAAATTACACTCAATAGTTTGTTTCAGTGGCATGAGTGGTAAGTATTCAAGAACTCATAACACAAGTTTCTATATTGAAGCTCAAGGAACTTTTTTTTTTTCAGTTCAGGTTTTGTTGTTACTGGCTGGGGGTGGGGTGGGGAGGTGGCACTTAAATCCCAGTTTCTGACGGAAATTAATTATGCAGGAGACTCAGCTTCCATTTATGAAAATACATTTTTATTCAAAGGCTTCAAAGGAAACCATGAGAGCGTTGCAAATGCAAAAATAAAAATATCACAATCAAATAAAAAACATTTATATAAAATTTTTCACTCAATCTTATAACTTAGGGGAACAGCTTCATTTTTTAGAACTTTGGACTTGGAATTATATAACTGACTTATCTGATGCATCTTTACTTGCCTTTCCTGTTATGGAATGAAGTCTTGGTTAGAGCTTATTGAAAATTTTCAGATGGGTAATTATGGAAAGATTGATTTGTATCCATTTAAACTATTCATAAGTTTGCATCAAGCTTGGCAAACAGCACCTCTCAAAAGCTCCAAAGAATTCAAGAAATATTTTCTTTCCTGTTTTTCAAATTAGAAGTTTAGACTTTAAAACATTTTCTTGCTTGTTTTGATTTTAAATTGTCTTCTTTTTTTAAATGAAGTTGGAATTTTTTAAGTGAAATGTTTACTTTTGATCAAAAGAAAATTCATTTAACATTACACAAAGAAATTTCCCATTTAATTCATCAGTTATCAGTCAGAGTTTCAGTCTCAGGGCATTCTTTTGAAGAATGAAGCTCGTATCTATACATTCTTCAAAAGAATGACTGGCTGAAATAACACACATATAAAGTTTACTTTGCATAACCACAGTAGCCTAAATCCTCCACATTTCAAAATTATTTCACTACTAAGCAACAGCAATTCTCAGCAGCTACCAGTAGTCTAGAAATAGTCAAAAGAAGAGAATTGTTTTCTCTGTTTTGAATAATGATTTAAGATATGTCCTCCTAATGTTAAATTAGACAATACTTATTACTTGATGCTAAAAACTATTTACAAATAAATGTTTTCTCAAAGTCAAGCAGTCACTGTACACCAAACGCCTATATGTGTATGAGACTTTAGCTAAGCAAAGAGAAACTAATTTCTAAAATATTTAAAATGTTGTAAGACAAAAATAAGCAAACATGCAGGTTAACATACAGCCATTCTGAATGCAAGCTGTAAAAGCCAAAACTGTTGGATCCACACACAAATAATTAGAAATCAGAACTCAAACAGCAATTCTGGTAAGATAAACCAGACAATCTATGTATGCGGTTCTCAGGTTCTACCCATAACCATGTTTATCACTGAGCACAACAGTAGTTGTGGCTGCTTCTCAGTAATTATGTCAACAGCCTCATCTGTGGCAGACTACTGCTACTTTGACATAAGAGAATCCATTTTTGTACACCTTCAAGACTCTTTGAACATGATGGACCAGATTTAGACTTGTGCTGGCACAGAATTCTGTATCTGCAGCTAGCTAAGAAAGGAAAGAACAAATGTTGTGAGGGTGGAAAGAAACTGTATAATTAATTGCAGTGGGGGAGGAATGTAGGAGTGCTGTGAGTACCTGTCACACTGCTGTCATTACACAGACAAAGAGCTCTATGGGATTTTAAAAAACATGCAAGGTCTATCATATTTTTCATAATTTCTACAGACCAGTTGGCCAGAAATATTTCCATACCAAAATCTTGGTAATATATAAATAGTTCTCCCAAAACTTTTTCTTTCCTTCTCTATAGCCCGACTCCAAGATGCAATCCGTGGAACTGCACAGGAAGTCCATTAAACTTTCTCTGAATTAAGCATAGTGCAGGTTTTCAAAATTTGCCCCCATAAATTGAAACAAAACTATGTCAGGAAGATGAATTAATGGCCCTTCCTACATTCCAATTCATGTTCTACACAAGGAAGTTCCTCTAATCTGTGTCAACTAGCTATTGCCAAAGGAATTGGCTACAGAGAACTGTCCTGCCACAGTATGCCTTGGACCACAACACATAAGCACTTTCAGAGCACCCCAAAGTCTTAGATTTATGTTGAACAGTGGAGGAAAAGGAAATCTCAGGGAGACACACCGATTTAAAATTGTTAGTCCACCTGCCAAAGTACACAGCTTCTTGTATTTAGCACCATCACCCAAAGCACCAAAAGCAAAGAACAGGTTGAAGAATCCTGTCTCTTGTCACGTAAAAAAATAGCCTGCTACTAACACAGAAGGAAGTGAAAAACCTTGTGTAAGGTCAAGAAATAAAGAAATTATAGCTAGGGCTGTCTGGCAAAGCCAAGCTGAAGGATTTGGTGGCAGAAAGTGGTTTTATGCTATCATCAAGTGATGGATTTTGAAATATATATCCATCTGTATACAGTTTTTAGTAGTTTTCTGTAATACAGTGATAATCTAACAAGTTAATTCCTCAGACACGAATCACTCAAATTTGGGTACCAGAGCTGCTGAAGGATTCTGAGTATGTCCTTTGATAGTTTCTGCTCNTAGTGATAATCTAACAAGTTTATTCCTCAGACACGAATCACTCAAATTTGGGTACCACAGCTGCTGAAGGATTCTGAGTATGTCCTTTGATAGTTTCTGCTCTAAATAACTCAGTACAGCACTATGACTATAGGGGGTGACAGCAAGATCATCCAGGAGATCTGAAACAACTATTTCTGTAGGCATCCAAGATGATTTGTTATTTTGATGCTTTATCCAAAAAGAACTATAGCTACTTTACCAGATTTGAGTGTTGTTTCCCTACCTAATGCTTCAATCCTCCCTCTCACCCCTACTGTCTTTTTATTGACTTCTAGTTCCTCCCTCTCTCAGCTCCATTTTTAGCTCCTGATTCTCCTGTTTCTCTCCCACTTCAAACAGAAGGACAAAATTTACTAGCTCTGTCTTCTGGGGCTCTCTTACCTGACTTTACAACAATTGAGAAGTAATGACTACTGTGATAACAGTCTCTGTCCTCTCAATGCCAGAACTTCCATATAATGTGATGGTCAAACAATCTGCCAAAGTGAAAACCAACTGACAGCAAAACCCTGCAAGTTTAGAAGGAACAACCAGAGTCCAGGAAAGAGAGCAGGTCCAGGCAACAGACATCCACACACTGCAGGGTGGGATGAGAGGTGAGGCTGAACTGCCTTAGCTTACGCCAAGCAGCTGGCAGTATGGGAATACACAGGAGCACATCAGGATGGATTCATGACAAAGACTTCCAGAAGAGCTGGGAATCAATCCAAACTGAAGATTTCAATATGGTCTTTTTTTTTTTTCCTTTTAGTAACACACATAAAAGTTACAAAGGATTTTGTCAGTCATTTATGGTATTACAGCAGGTATGATCTAACACAGTATTTTTCCGAATTTATTCTTCAAACTACAGATGATTGTTTTAAGCGGTCTCCGCAGCTAACTTCTTGATGGTATGTAATATGCAGCCTTACATGATCCCATTATCTCTATGGTGCACGCAATGAAAGGAATAAAATGTAGTAACTCCCTGTTGTTTGTATGTTAACTTTAGTTATACTACTGAAACAAGTATGAGCATTAGACTTGCAAATATTTATAACTAAACATTGTTAAGGACAAACATGCAAATCTATTTTCTTCTCTAAGAGAAAACCCAAAAGGGAATTGGAGATATTTTCTTCATCGGCATAAATTAAGAAATGGATTCACACATGTGTTTGCTCATCTGTCTAATGTAATTTAAAATTCTGGCATCCAAACAACAACACTGGGTCAGTTGACAAAAATTTTGCTTGAGTAAGACAGGACTGACAGAAAGAGATGAAAGGAGAACATATGTAATTTGTGAGGAATCACAGGAGATTCAGACCACACACACAATGCATTTTCAGCATTAAAAATTCCAGAGGTGCACCACATGTGAGACAACCTCTGCATAACACCATTTGCTGGTAGAACCATGTATTTGAAAAGGGAGAATTCCTTCATTTTTTCCTTCCTTACACTTTTAAATTTGGTGCTCTGTCAAATTTGATAAAGTTTGCCCTTAATACCTTGCTTTGCAAGTTAAATAAGGAATCTTGTCATGTACATTTGAATCTACATTTCTTAATACAGACATTATATTTAATCTGAACTATCAGACTGCATTACTATTCAGTCAGCTTCTCTAGGTCATCTTGCACAAATATTTTGGTGAAAAACAACTAAGATTGGAAAGAAAGTATTGCCTAAAAACCTGAGGTCATTGTACAAAAACACACCTCCATTTATAACTGGGGGGTAACTGTAGGCTAAAACATTTTAGCATTGCAAGTTTCATAGTAGTTTTGCACCTAATTCTTAAGGCACAATCTGTAAATATATTTCTTTCCCGATTCCCTGGTTTACTCTGGGCTGAGACATGTCATTTTTCATTTATTTCCATTGCTTTGCCATTTGCCCTAAGTAGGCTCGCTATCACAGATATAGTTTGTCATTCTATCAAACAATATTTCTTCATAATAGATATATTCAGTACCATAAATCCATCTCTAAAGCACTGAAGTTCATTTGTTAATTTGGAGTATTTTGCGGTAGAAGAAATTAACTGTATGTCTGAAATATCTCTCCTTATAATCCGTTCCTTCTTTCTTCCACTACATTTCTCCAGCATAGCCAATGCTTTCTGTGGTATGTGATCTCATTTCAGGTCTTTCAAATTCATCTTGCCTCTAAAATGCAACACTTCCATTGGTTTTTTTCCTCTGAAGAAAGCTAGCTGAATAGTATTTGTTCAATTATTTATTCAATGGAGGCTTCTGATATTTGTCAACCAGTTTTAACCCAAGTCAGAACATGGTCTTATTTCTGTGGAGACACAGTACATTTTACTTCAGACCACATTTACCAATAGGAATTCAGTTACAGCGTACCTTGCATAAAGCAGTCAGTATCTCAAAAGCAAAAATTCAGTACAACCTTCTTCATCAATTCCTTTAACATAGAAAATTTGAATTAACCTATATGTTTTCTCCAATTGATAAAAATCACTTTAATACTCATGGGCCAAATATTGTAGCCTGTAATCATTAGAACCAGAAGGCCAAGAGGAAGGGACTTTTTGAAATGCAAGAAGTCAAACAATGTCTTGAGAGGAGTAATCTGCAAAGATACTTGTTCACAAAAATGCCCACATCAAGTTCTTCAGTTACTAAAAAAAGCTTTAAGACATGGAAGTCATCAGTATCATAGCAAAATGAAAGATTTTGTATTTGGGTGATAGTGACTGGTACTATTACAACTTTTAAATAGTCCATTCGTGCTGTTATGACAAGATTGTGGCCTCCTTTTTTCTCCTCTTCCCTTTGGAAAAAATGCTGCTAGGATTTTTTAGGGCAATGCCAGAATCACTAAATAGTATTTTAGTTGACTGAAAATCACCTGTAACGCAGATTTTGGCCAATCTGAATACATCTGGAAGAATCTGTTTCAAGATTACTTACTACAACTTATCAGGAGGAAAAAACAAAATTCATTTTAACAAGGCCTGGAAATCAATGTTATCTTAAGAAAAGCCGATTATTTTTTATTATAGCAGATTATATTTTAAACTACAGCTTCTCTGATACTCTTTTCTTGCCAGGATAAGTCATTTCTGCTCTTTTGAGAGATTGAAGCACTTAAGGTTCTCTAAGGAAGCTTTCAGACCATTTGGGACCATAAACCTTTACCCTCCCCACACAAGATTTTTCACATGGCCTAGGCTCTACATAACCAACCATTTCAATTTGTATTCTGACTGCCCATGGATTATAAAAGACGAGCAGAACCTCAACCCTACAACTAACCCCAGGAGTAACTGCAGTCACAGAACAGAATCCCCAGAGCTTCACATCATCACAGCAGAAGTCTAGGAAAGCGCAAAAGCACTCAAGTCCTTTTCCAAAGAACAGAGAAAATTCCAACCCCAACAACCCCACCCCCAAACCTCACTGTTAATGAAGAGATACAAGATGAAAACAAAAACAAAAAGCAAAACAATGCATTATTCTTAGCTCTCTTTTGCTCATAAAACAGTAGATTTCCAGTTATCTCCCCAGCCTCTTATCTAAAGGGAGCAGTAAGTTTGCATTTCTGCTGATGCACTGTCTGGTATTTCTGGAAGCCCTTGATTTTGGGATTGCCTTCTTTGCTCTTAAAACTTTCCTATCGAAAAGATTTAACTCAACACCATAAATACACCTCTGAAGTAATAATCACTTACTTTCAGAACGTAACAATTTGTAGTAAATTATCAAGTATTTTCAATATGTTCTATTTGGAGAAGGTATTTGTAGACATACACAAAGCTCTTAAAACTTCGTGGAAAAAAAAACTTTCTTAAAACTCAATGAGCAAAGTGTTGTTCATTAATGAAACGTTGCACTGTATTTAGAACTGATTGAAATTGTTTCAATTTTAACCAAAAAATAGAGGAAATTAAGAAAAAAATTTCCTTCCTGATTTCTAACAAGTTCAAGTTTCTATGAACAAAACAGACTTTTTTTTTTACAGCATAGTGATGTTTAATCTCAAGCTTTTTATCCATTAGCATTATCATCTTCTTTTGTTATGGTTATAATTAGTGGGTTATTATGTATTTAATCCCATACCCAGAGTAAGTTAGTAAATCACATGGAATTTAGCCAACACATTAAATTTTAATACATCTCTTATTATGAAAAGTACATATGGGTTTATCAATAATTATAAGCAGGTGAGCACCTCTGCTTCACATCCTGTTTAAGAGTCAGAAGAAATCTACTTTTTCAACCAGCAAGATCAAACAAGCATGGCCTTAATGCTTTTATTTATGTCTGGTCTATTTCATGTGTCTTATTCAAAGTCACTACTAAAATTATTCTTATTATTAAGGTAAGTTATTTCTAGTGTTTCCATTCTAACATTTTCAGCTACAAAAACAAGCAGTATACTTTCATGGTATTTTACTGCTTTGCAGTGTTAGGCACTAATCAGCTCTCATCTGCATGCTTTTGAATGCCCAGTGCATGCAGCCTTTCTCAGAAAGGCCTTGCCCTGTTGCTTAAATAGAAAATTTCATTTAGATCAGTCACTTGTTTTTGAGCCATGCAAATAATTACAACTGCATCCATTAAATCATTCCCTAAATGAAAATGTTGACTAACTTCCAACAAATTATTTGAGCAAAATTATATGTCTTAGAGAATAACTTTTTTGCGATATATGTACATTAAAGACGCAGATAGACAATACTACATTCCTATTCCACCACAAAAATGTCAAAGGAAGATATTTAGAACATGAATGACAATCCAGAATATTGTTGAATTGAGATCATGTATTATTGAGCACGTTAATGGGAAATAACAGATTCAGCTCTATGATAGAATTCCTATTTAAGGCTTCTGAAATGCTAACTGCCTAACAACTGAGAGAAAGCAAGCAAACATTCACAGAATTTTCAAGAACACTGGTATTTAAAATATTTCTGGCTATCTTTTTATAAGCAAAACCAAAATTTATTTACATAGAATGATCTAACATCTTTCATGGTTGTCATTAAAAAATTGAATTCCTCAGAGCCTAAAACCCAAGGTTTATTTCCTTCCTTTGAATAGCACTTTAATGCTTCAGTTGTCCTTGATGCTAGGCCTCAAGTTCTAAACAATAATACATCCTGAACATACTGGGATTTTGAATACTTCTACAATAGCTCAAAACAGGAGATGTTCTGAACTATTTCAACTTTACCTTCTAATAAAGAGCAGTACGATCAACAGCCTTCACCTATGAATGACAGTGCTACTGCAAAAACACCACTTCTGACTAACATTTAAGAAAAGCCATAAAACTCAATACTTCAGAGTTTCCATGGGCACTTTCTACACTAAATATTGTATATACTGAAATTAGAGTAAGTGCCAACATAGGATAGCTGCCATGAAATGATATTAACTGCACCATATCAGTTTCCTACTTCTTATTCAGAAAAGATTAGCAATAAAGAGATGGACTCCTCCAGGCACCGGAAATTATACTGCATAAGAAGGGGATATGAAGAGATTCTTCCCTGATGTCAGTCTTGTCAAACCAACGAGCAAAGAAGCAGAGGTACAAATTGAACTTTCAATAAGAAAGGTTACTGACCATTCCCCATTCATCAAACCTGCCAACATTTAACTAAAGCATCTGAAAAATGATTAAAATATTATTTGTCTCAGTCTCACCATAAATACAAGTTTTAAACTTTTTTTATTCCATAAAATCAGTTACAATTTTACGTTATCAATACAGAAATTGATTAATCAAATGTTGGGAGAGGACAGCGGCATGTTTTGGTTTTGTGGGGTTGTTTGGGTTTTTGGATTTTATTTTTTTTTAAGAAAAGAATGCAGAGATTCCCTCACAGTGAAATCACATACTACATCCTCAATGGACCAGCAGCAGATTGAACACTGCCCTGTCATATTCCAGCACAGATTACCGATCTACTGGAGTGCAATTTTCTTTCTCAGAAAAGCTCTAGAGATTCCACAATTGGTTTTGGGGTTTTTTTGTTTGTTTGTTTTTTTGGGTTTTTTTTTGTTTTGTTTTTTTAAACAGTGGTAGAATACCATAGGATCAACATTCTTCAAGGATGTTTTGGGGCTTGAGAAGAAATTAGGTTTAGCAACAATCGCAGTGGGCCCAGAAATGAACGCCAAAAGCATACACTGTGAATATTTATTTAAAAAGCAAGACTGCATGTGAATTAAGATTTGCATTTGTCAGAGGGAGCTGAGTTCTATTCCTGTTTCTGTGGTCACGTACAACTGAAATGTACCTGTTTGAAAATCTGGGAAGTTTTATTTGCCTTCTTCCTGGTATATCCATGAGATTATATTCGGTAACACCAGCTCAGTATGAATCATTGTGCAAACTTAGTTAATGAAGAACAGGAAGTTAAGAATTCATTGTTTCTGATTGCCAGCTTTAAAAAAGCCTGATAGGCAAAAAAATATTTGGCAAGTAACTTCCTCTCTCTTTTTGGACAGTAGAATATGTTGTTCAGCTTGCTGATTCAGTCAAAATAATAGCATAGCAAAAATCTTGGATGCTAAGAAGGCCTATTTCTTATTTCTCAAAAACTGATGTCTAGCTACATTAAAGGAATTCTTCTTCAGGCACTGAGTCAAGAAGTTACTTACAAAAGGAGAACATTGAGAGTAAACAAGGTCGTATTTCAAACACTGAAAAACCTGTCTTTGCTCTTCGGTCTCTCCCTTTATTTGCTTGATCTTTTGCTATATAGTTTAGGGGCTTCTAGCAGAAAGCTCATTATTACCTTAAAAAAAAAAAACAAACCAAAAAAACCAATCTTTTCCCCAGATAAAAATCACGTGAACTGGGCTCCCTTTCCCTGTTTTGCAGTTTGCCTCCAAAGAAAGAAACATCCTACTTCTTTCACTAAAAAAAAATAAAATAAAATCTGAGGACAGGAATTTCTGTGGACATCACACAGGTTCTGCTGAAGCTACCAAAGAAAAACACACACAAAGGAAGACTACAGAAGTTTACAAATAGTGTTACCAACAATAAGGTCATAACAGAATGAAATAGAGATGGTTGCCATTGTCCATAAGTGAATGATGTTAGAAATATTAAAACAATTATTTCCATAATATACAGCATGCATTTGTTTCTCAGGTGACCTTAATATGCCACATACTGTAAAAGTTAATATTTTGCATATCATATCTAACAAACAATTGGGCAAATGTAAGTCTGATATGGCTTATCAATTTCTCAAAAAGAGACTCCAGTAATTATTTTACACTATATTGGAAGACACAGAATAGGAAAGATAGCAGACTAGACAAAATCTCAGCACTGCATTGCAAACATACATGTCTAATTTACATGTGAAATGGGTGCTTGAAGTTTCTATGCAGGAAATCTTCATTGACATAAGAGAGACATGCATAGCATCGCTGAAAGCTGTGGGAGTGGGGCATCTTAACATTTTGTATGACCTTCTTATCCTCTACGTCTTTTGATTTCAAAACTTTCTAACTATATTCTTTTAATACAGCCACTAGAAAAATCATATGAATATGTTATTCACATGACAATTTCAAGCACAGCTTTTAGTAAGCCAGAAAAAGAAAGTGATAAATCAAGTTCCAATTTCAACCTCTCCCTGCTATATTTTAATCAGGCAAAATACATAAAAGAGCGCTCTTCAGCTTTCAATTTTTTTCTCCAGTGGGAATAATACTGCGAGTTGATTAACCATAATACATAATCATTTCCCATTGAAACAATTTGAAAAGCAGCTTTAGAACTATATGTTCTGCTACAGTTAAGAAAAAAACAAAAATCAATATAAAGATTTCAGTAGCTCAAATCAAAACAGTGTTCAGTTAGATCCAACAGGGGAAAATGATGCATCACAAAGCAAGACGACCATCTGGAAAGACATTTCATCCTGAGTTACTGAAGCAGCGTAGATCAGCAGGAAAGAGAAATCATTAAGGAGACAACATTTCGGGCTCAAAAGGTCTATGCAGTTCACAAAAATACGCTTTCATAAGTTGGAAGATTTTGGTTTCACAATAAACTTTGTTAAATCTATATTTATTCTTGTCAGATTTAACAGGAGTATCTTCTCGTTTATGGCCTACATGAATCCAGTACGTTGTCATAAAAAAATATGCAGTTTATTATTTTTCCCACAAGATGGCACTAAAGCCATATCCTGAAGAACATTAACAAGCACAAAAACCCAAAGGAAAAACTGTGGTCACATTCCGAAAATAAATAAACAAACTAACTAACTTTATATAAGTATTAGAAGTTGTAGGTATGTAAAAATAAAGTTAACAGTCTAAGCCAGGTCTTTTTTTAAAAGAGAGCAATTTTCCCCTCATAATTCAACATCAGGGGCAAGGGGGACACACACAGACAAGACATATATATATACACACACTCAATATATAATTATACATACGTACATATACTTAATACATAAATATATGTGTCTGTACATATTTATATATATATATATAAGTAAATAGGGTCCAAACATTTGTTCCCCAATGTGTAATACACAAAAGTATTTGTAAAAACTGAAAAATCCAACTCTGACTCTGAAACTTGATTGCCTGGCAAAGGATAATCATTAAAGAGCAAACATGACACACAACAGAACTTAAAATCCAGTAGCAAAACACCCTGTAATTTGGAGCACCCCAAGTACATTACTAAATATCCTCTCCAGAATTACTTAAATGAAGACCAGGGGAACCCTAAACTACAATACCGTTCAAATTGAAATCAAAGCATTACTAGTATGGAACTTCCCTTTAATTCTTAAGTTTAAAACCTCAACTCACAGGCTGACTTATCATCACTAATAGCTGGTATTTTTTCCCCAAAACTATGTATAAGGCTACTGTGAAAAAGAGAAAAAAAAGGCAGCTTTGGTGTTATTTTTTTCTCCCTCCTTGGACGTTTTCAAAACTTAGTAATTCTTGACTTACAGTTAGTACTTACCAACAAATCAATTTAACCTTGGCTCTTTGTTCCAAGTTCTAAGCTAGAAATTATTTCATTCCCCTGGTTACATCAATACTGGCCAGTGCCGAATACAATCACACTGTTGCACTGCAAACAGTCAGATGCAATGTTTTTTACTTGCATGTTCAAGTATGGCACAGCTTTCATTCCTAAGAGGCAATTACAAATATTGTACAGCTACATACAAAGAACGGTTAAATCCTAATCACCATTCGACACTCAGTACTGCACAAAATAGTTAACAGACTTTTAATTAAGCAGTTAAGTATTTAGGATTTTAAGTTAAGTACTAGTGACTTACATTCTTTAGACAAGACTATAAAACCTGTTGTGTATTTCTGTAGGAAAAAAAAAACTTATCTCTCAAACTAATGGTATGATTTTGAAACTAATCCACAACCAGAAAGTAATTTCTCAGCTAAGACTACAGAACCACTACAGGGGAGCAACTGAATACAGTAAATATTCCATTTTAAAACTACTTAAAGAATCTTTACAGCTATGATTTTCTTTCCCCCACCCTTTTCTTTCCTTGTATGTTGATGGATTCTTTTCCCCTCAAGCACCTAGGATAATCTTAATTACTACAGCGCTGAAATAATAGTGTATCCATATGTTGGTCTACTATTTAGTAGCAGTTCAAACTCATGAAGTGCCCAGAAGCCTCCAGGGAGCCTTTCGTTGCCAACTCCAATTAAATAAACAGGTAGCAAGGGTCATTTGGGGCCAACTGCATTCCACAGTGCTGAATTTCAAGTTGTTAGCACTGTCTTCTGCCAATAGTCCAACAGTCCACTGTATCATACTTTTTCTTTATTTCTAAGACTGCTCTTAAGTAAGCATGCTGTAAGACTATTCCATTTATACAGCTATTAAGAAAGAAAGGAGTTATTAAAACTCTGCAACCACTTTTCAACTGGATGCAAACCAAAATAATGATTAAGGCAAATAAAGGTAAAGCAATTTCAGGATCTGGTCTGTGCTCCAAGCCTTATATTCACAAAAAGCAATGCAGGTTCCACAAGCACACCACTACTATTGATTTCCTTTCAATCACCCCACATTGCAAATAAGAACACCACAAGATCTGTGGGGTGGGTAAGGCATTTTAGAGCCACTTTGGAGTGCCAAAGGCTTATTTCGTTGTAAGTGCTAGAGGGTTTTTTCCCCAATCACATGCTTACACATCTGTCAGCTATATAATGCAAACTCATTGCAGTTTAAGTACAGATTTGTGATCAGAATGAATATCCTCTTCAACACATCCTCCCTTAATCCCCAGTTTTTGCACTGTACAACCAGAGAGGATTTGTTCTATGCTGTATGAAAGGAGGTAAGAGTATAGCATCAATGCTCATGTTGTCATCCAAAACACTCCATGCATCCTGCTCAGCTAATGTCAGCTCCTGTAAATAATTTACTAAAACATATGGGCTCTTTCAACTTTTTAAGGAATTATGTTACCTTATATCTTTCTACTTTTTAATTCACGCTCAGACCCATCTTTAGAACAGGATCATTTTATCATAGTCTTGAACAACACACAAGAGATGGAGCATAATTAACCATATGAACTAGCTTTATAGCTTTCTGTTTTGCTTGAGTATACCTCTGATTCCTCCCTTCTCTCTGTAGTCCACATTTTCTCTAGATTTCCCTATCTATTTGCAACAAGTTCTCACTTTTCTATCTGGTTTACTTTGCTCAACACACATTTTCCAATTGCAGCTTTCCTTTAACCCTAATATTGTTCAGATAATGTTGTATTTTCAGCAGAACTCATGCAGTAGCAAGATCTTGAACAAGAGTATCTGTGTTATTGTGGGTAGGGGGGGCTGTTACATCCCCAGGTACACACAGACACGATGACTAGTAAAAATAAATAGAAAATAAAACAAAACCAAGCAGAATAAACTATTTTCCAACATGATGGAATGATTTAAAAACCCCTTATAGCCATATCCAAAGCCATTTAAATGTACGATAAATGTCAGCTATGATAGGCAAAACATACTGCATAACACACCCCAGTGTGCCTAGACAGTCTGATAGACAAAGCAACATACTATTCAGTATTTAAAGAAATACCACTAAATCCACTTCACAAAAGCCCAAAGCGATGGGATGCATTGCCATTGCTTTGCAGTGAACCATCATACACATGTAACAATATCCCTGCTTGGGGAATTAAAACCATGCCTTTTTCAGAGTGTAGCCTTTAGAGAGAGAGAAACTCCACCGAGATCATTAGGTTGAAAGCAAAACATCAAGCAACAATTATAAACATCAGAGAAACACAATCATCTTCGCTGTACTACACATGCTTTTAACTTCACTTTAAGATAAAAATAACTACATAAAAGTGAACTAAACTTTATAACTGAGTGAAGCTAATCTACCAACTCTCATTAGAAGATTCATTAGAAGAACATTTGATTTAAGCAGAAAGCTTCATGATCCTTTATTATGTTTGCTTTTTGGTGTTGCAAAGATTTTCAAGTTTTAATGCTTCTGCTATACATGTGTTCAAAGATTGCACTGGCAATCATTACTTAGTGAGACAGGTGTGCCCATACAAAATGTTTCTCTAGGAGAACAGAAATATTTTTCTTCTTTTGAAGGATTACAGTGTTTTCTGAGTTCTGTTTCACAACATTGGTTATAATTTCTATCCTGACTTTCAGAAAAGACTGAAAATAAACTAGCAAACTCATAACTCACACATTGCTGCAGTTGATCTCTCAGAAACCAGACTACCTCATTCAGTACTGCACTTCATTCATCTTCTTCTATCACTTAATTATTGTAAGATAAGTTATTCTGATGTCAGGCATCATTCAGACTCCACACTAGAATTTTAGGAGAATTCTAGGGAAAAACATACTCTTTTTCAGCACAAATTACTTACATGATAATCTGGTAAACTGAAGACACTATTGAAAATATAAATTAAAATAATTAAAAGGAAATTAATTTCTATATAAAGGTTATGGGATAAACATTTCTATATAAAGGCTAAGGGAGATAAAGCTTCATTCTGTTCCTGCTCTGGCCTCTGCTTGTTGATTCTTAAGTGCAAAGCAGTTGGAAATCAGCTGAAATCATGAGTGTTCCTCTCCCCCCACCCTCTCCCATAGCTTAATATGGTAATAGAAAAGAGCACTAGCACTGAAGGAAGAGTAGGACAAGCAATATGATGCATTAGTATTTTTCCCATATTTCAAACTCGTCTTTATGATGTCTTCTCTTAGCCTAGCTATCACTATCAGTCCTTACTGTTCTTGCATCAAATCCAGAAAAGCTGATTCCAAGCCCTCCATTTGAAATTCCTTCGCTAATAAACAAGAGAATCACCACTCTACAAGGTGATATTTTCACACCACATTCCTAGTATATTCCACAATTCTTGAACAGTTTTATATGCATTGATTGCACAGAAAAATTAATATTTCTAATATTAAAAAAAACCCTGCACTACTGCCAGAAGTAATAAAATGTTGAATTATAGTTCTCTAGTTTAGGGCCATCTAACCACACTAAGAATTTGAAAAGGTCCTGCTCTGATACTTTCTGATGCTATACAGATGAAATTACTAGTAGCAGCAAAGGATTAATCACAGGGGAATGCCATATGCTACAGCTCCTATGATTTCCAGTATGCCTCCTCACTCAATCTATAAAGAAGTAAATGCATTTATGCCACTTTCTAGGAGGCTTAGAGTAACGAAGATGCTCCTTGAGGTGTAAAATCTGCACTAGAATTCTCTGGATTAAACCTTGATGCTACTCTACCATAAGTGAGAACTTGTATCAGTCTCTATACATGATTTTAAAAAAAACCACACAAACTCTACATCTTAAGCCATTTAATGTATTACAATTAATACTTCTGAGGAAAATTGCATTTGTTTTTTTAACTGAAAAAATAGGGAAAAAAAGCTGGTTTAATTCTGTAAGTATTGTTTAAGTCTCTTTACAGTCAGACTTCTAATAGCCCAAGAAGGCAAACTTGTATATAATCCTAGGAGAAAACAGAAGAGTTGGTTAACTAAACAGTATTATTCCAACCAACTGATATATTTTATCAGAGGTGCACAGAGAAACCAACATTAAACATAACACTGTTCTTTCATGCTTCAGAGTAGACATTCTTAATTGTAGCCTGTAGATCAAGTTGCTGCCGAAACCAGCAAATGCATTGATGTTCACAAGCCAATTTACTTATTTGCAAATTACTGTACAGGGGGAAGATAAAGTTGCTAGTAACAATTGGAAGCCATCTAATGCAAACTTATTAGAAGTTATTTCTACATAAGGAAAAATTAATTCAGAACTTCTCTTCAGGAATGATGCCGCTCACTGGTATGGAACTGTCAGCCAATGACGTAGAAAAGACAGAAACAGAACAGCCAGACTGTTCAAAGACAGAGGAGAAAAGGACTAGGCATCAAAAAGCATGATCATGGAGTTCAGGAAAGAGAGATTAGAAGTCCTAGAAGTGAGAATAAAATGGAGTTTAAAAGGCATTACACTACCTAATTATCTCTAACAGGAACACTTGCCAGAATGATTGCAGTGAAAACTTCATTGCAGACCTTTTTTTTTTTCCATATGATCAATTTCTGTGTCTGATACAGAGATGTTAAATGATCATAGAAGAGAACAGAGGTGGTCAATGGAACACTGTCCTTTTGTCAAGTCTTAAACCATTATCTCAGACAAAACAGGATAAAATTCTACAATGCTTTCCCTTCTCCTCGTGCTTCAGTTCCTCTGTATTATCATTAATTTACCTTAGTGTATTAAAAAAACCCAACCCCAAAATGACAAGAAAGATTAGTTATAAAACTGTAATTTTGCTCACAAACATGAAGTACTGACCTCATTGATGTATTCAGCAGTGAACCAAAGAGCTGCAGCTCAAAGGCCTATTTCGTACTTTTTTTATAACTTTACTCATAATTCAAAATTCAATGGAATAATGAACCACTTGGTACCACTTCTAACACAAAACCCGAGCACATTCAATCTATTCAAACCATGTCAAAGGTACTCTTTGGGGTTGTTTTTTTTCCCCCTCACCAAACTGTCTTCCTACTGAAATACCTTGAGCAGTTACCATGATTCATCTGTCACACGGACCCTCTCTTTAATATTCCCAGCTGTATTGGGAATACAAGTTCAGTCCTAGATATTGAATTTTGTCTACTAAGACTTGTACTGTGAAACTTTGAGAACATGAAGAAAGCCTTTATAGAAAAGCGTACCTCAAAATAGCACTCTGCCATGTCTACTGCTAAAAACCTCATTAAAATATATTATACTTTCTAGAGGGGATTTTTTTTTTCCTTTGATAAATAGAGCCTATAGAAATAGTGAGTAAGTGCTACCCATATGCAATACAAATCAAATACCTGGGCATGATGATATGAATAAACATTCCATTTTCCTCTGCGTTCCAAAACTGCTCATCACAATAAATACTTATAAACAAAGTAAATTCTATAAAATCACGCAAGCACTTTTTTTTGTTATTGATCACTTTCAAAGATAAAGACTGTCCATTTTTTAAAAGAAAAAAAAAGAACACCCAAACACCACACCTTTTCCTTGTATTCACATTTATAGATGATAATCTTGTTAGTTGCACTGAAGTGTAAACATGTATCTGGTTTAGCCTCATGTTCATCTCTTGGTTCGCTCAAATCCTAGAAGCTGTCTGTATGTTACAGTGTAATCTATACAGATTACTTGTACTTGCATGGGGGGAAATTGAAAGTTGTTTCTCAACCAAAACAGTAGAAGGATACCCACCATAGACCACTGGTCAAAAAATTCCTTTGGAAAGGGTAACAGGAGATGCTATCATAACTGCAGGGCTCTGCACAGCCACATTAAGTTCACAATGCTTTGCTGTCTATAAGCTTAAAGCTCTTTAATTGTTTAGACCTTTCTCCTCTTTATAGGAAGTAAAATTGCCAAATAAAATAATTTAACCAATTTCTATTCCCAAGCAACTATTATTCTGTGATTATTCTGTACTCTGTTTAGCACAAGAAATATTTGAGAGGGAAAAAAAGAAGTTAAAGTTGCATAGTCCTAAGCTCTAATTAGTCAGTAACATTTTTCTTGCTTTAAGACCTTTGCTTCTTTTCCCTCCAGTACCACAGGAGGTTTAATCAAGCTGGACCTCAGATGATAAATTCCAGTAATGATGAAATGCAAAATACCCTGACCTCCTTGGAGAGTAATACCAACTGTTTACCTGCCAAGTGAAAATTCTTCAGCCAGCTGGATCATTTATTTTTAATTATCACTAAATAGAATCAAGGAGAAAATGGCTCCAGACATATCAGAAAACACAGAAAAGTGATACATTTAGTTACTTTTGTAACCAAATAGCCTTTACATTAATAATTTGTTCTGTAGAATCTTTTATCACCTTTTTTCCTCATAATATCTAGAAAGAAAACATAACAGTCTTTCCAAGTTCAGGGCAACAAGCTGACAATTTCTCACTTGGGTAGGCTGACAAGACATCTCAGGAATCTGGTGTTAAGAGCTCTGTTCAGCTAAATTTGTTACATCTAACCAAGAGTTTAAGAATAAACCTTAATAATCAAGCAGCTGTACTTAGAATTATTGTGCAACTTCATTTCTGTATTCTTCTATACTACATCCATTTTAAAAAGTTTGTTCAAAATGAAACTGTGCTGAAAGTTGTCCCAATGACATAAGTTTGATAACTACATGCCTACCTACAAAAGAAAGTGAGCTTGTAGTTTTTATTGTGTTAAAATTGAATTGTATGAGACAAAATACCAGAAGGCTATGTTATTACTGATGCACAGATACGTTTTTTCTGGTCCTGAAGCCTGATTCACTGCAAGCATCTGATAAAACTATTCAATAAGCAAATCAATGCATTGTAACTAGTTATAAATATCACCCAAATATAGCACGCTTTCACCAGCCAGTATTCAAGCTTTTTTCAGCAGAAATAATGCGAGTATTTGCAATAGCTTAGGCTAATTAGACTGTTCAGAACATTGATGTTTTTGCTGGCTCTCACTCCTCATAGGAAAGCAGAAAAATCTAAATTTACATGATATAAGAAAGAAACATCAAAATGTCCTTATTTAAAAGTTACAGAAAAATGAAGCTTTTTTGGCCTTTTGATGTTAAACTTAACGACTCTTTTGACAGTCTTCTTTCCTCTGAACAGGATATTACTTATAGGGTACCAGAAACGATTCAGAAATCTGGTGCCTTGGATTTTAAGTGCTTTCTAAGGCAACTGGTACCCATTTAAAGGAAGCTTTGTCTATATAGGTCAGAATAATCCCGACCAGATGGTATACCTCAACATTTTTATTTTCCCTAATAAAATGTATTGTTTATTAAACCCAAGTATATTGTCTCCTAAAATATCCTGTAATTGATCTACTTGCGAGTTTTGATATTAAGCATATATTTGCTAGTGGCAACTCTTGTTTAGAGACTGAATTTTTTTAGTGTTTGAACAGCTTTTATGAAGTGAGTTAACACAATCTGCCTGTGAATAAGAGTATCTGCTGCAAGTTTGCTGACAATTAATTTAGTTCCACTGTGAGCATGGTTCCAGATAGAGATGTCCTTCTGGCACTTTTTCCCTCTAGATTTGGAGACAGAATCCTTGGTTGAGAGAACCAGGATGAAAGAATGTCTGGAACACAGACTGATGTATATGCCCAGAAGGTGTCATCGTTCATTGATGACCTTATGTTATTTATGACTATGATCACTCTGTTCCTATTAAGATCAGTGAGAGGTTTGGAATACACTCCACACAGGTGATTCATCTTTTAAGCTTACAGACAGGGAGGGGTGACCACAGTTTAAATGCAGTTCAAATACAACCTAAGTGCTTTCTTTTTCTGTGCTTTTATAGAAAAGATTGTGATTGCATGATCTAGTGAGAAAACATCTTATATATCCAAAAATAAATAAAATTTAAAAAATCTTTGAATCATCTTTTGAATGAGGGTGTGAAACAGTGGGGCTCCTAAGTCAGAATCTACAGGATGTTTTTGTAGTGGATCCAACAATCGGCCCATATTGGATGCCTAGGGAAGAGTAGAAGAGGCATAAGCAGAGAGGGATGCAGTTTCCAGTAGTCTTCATCTCAAGGAATTCCGGGCCCAGACTGGGAATCTATGTGCTTAACAGTTATTGAAAGACTTTTATAATTCTAATGACTTTCTGAATTTCTGGAAGCCAAAGTCCTGCAGCAATGAGCTACCAGCTTAACTCCACATTTTTTGTTAAATGTCTTTTTGCTAATTCTGACCATGCTGCCTTCATCTATTTCCAAAATCTCATTTTATGAGAAATATCAGTTATTTCTCACATTTTTTTTTTTATGCTGCTCAAACGCTTGCAGATTTCTATTACATCCCACTTCTGTCATCTCTTTTCCAACCTTAGTAGACCTTCCATATTTTTGTTTACCCTTCCTTCCTTTCGCGGTAGGGCCTTCTCTCGTTCTATCGTATCTTTTCTGAGATGAAGAGGATCTGAACTTGCAAAGAATTCAGGACACAGATGAGCTACAAAACATAAACTGTTACTGTAACGTTCTCTAGTTTGCATGTCATTTCTTTTTCCCCAATTTTTTCTAATTTTCATTCAGCTTTGAGTGTACTGAGCAAGCAAGCTGACTTTTTGGTAGAAAATCTATTATAAGCCCAAAACTTCTTT
>RSEF01000012.1:8249872-8305987 GCA_003993805.1 Himantopus leucocephalus | reverse complement strand
GAGCTCCTATACAGTCCTCTCTTTGCCAGCCTCCTTCACAGAAGATCTGAGGTACTCGTTTATGGCCTTAAATGATTAAAAGTCTGCAGGGATGACACTTGACCCACAAAGCACTCCAAATTACAAAATAACACATATAAGAAACAGCACATTCTGTACCACATGTCTCAGCAATATTGGAATCTAAATAAATAATTATCTTGCAGCCTATACTGCAAGTCTGTTACTGAAAATGCAACATACTACAAGTATTGAAATATCATAACGTACCTATCTTCTATTTTATCAAAATACACTACATCTATTACATCTTAGTTGAAATGCACTGACACTTTGGAATAATTTGCAAGTTTCTAAATGAATTAAGTTATTTGTGTGTCATTGTTAAGCTAATTCTGCATCCAAATTTCCTAACTCAATACTAAAACTGCACACAAGTTACATTTTAATTTATTTGTATTTTATAATTGCACATTTACTAAGGTAATTTTACAACATGTCAACAATATATGCCAGTCATGTATTTCCACAGGTGGTAAACAATAGGAATGTATAACATCTTAATAATGAAATATAAATGAAAGGGTGTTGGTTTGAGGTTTTTTTGTTTGTTTTGGGTTTTTTTTTTTAAAAAAGTTAGGAAAATAACTCTTCACTGTCACCTGGAAATTTAATCCTACTTCTCCAAAATATCACTAAACTTTTTTCACACATTTCCTATTAAAGACTACAGCAATATGGTAACAACAATGAAAAATTCTTACATGAGCCCATTCATTACATCTTTTTCACAGTGATTTTCCCTGAATAAGAACTGAATGCAACTTGATTATTTTTTCCACCTGTTCACCTACCTCCTGCGTCAGATTATGGCTTTCCCATAGCAAATACACTGGGAGAAGAGTGTAAAGAACAGGTGATACCACAAAGCTTTCAGTCACACTGTCCATGGAGGAAGC
Source organism: Himantopus leucocephalus (assembly GCA_003993805.1). Taxonomy (NCBI): domain Eukaryota; kingdom Metazoa; phylum Chordata; class Aves; order Charadriiformes; family Recurvirostridae; genus Himantopus; species Himantopus leucocephalus. Next base: position 8,305,028 of record RSEF01000012.1, on the reverse strand, counting down.
AGCTATTCGTAAGATACTAGACCCAGAGGGAAAATAGTTGAACAGCAGAGAAATATTAATTTTAACCAAAAAAGTAAGGATGTGCCATAGGTCTTTCAGGCACACTTTCTGCATAATACAGAAACTGTATTTTTCCTGTATACTGCTCCTGACCACTTCAGCACCAGTGAAAATGAAATCTCAACTTGTCATTACCAAATGTGAAAAAATGATTCTCAATTAAAAATATCAGGAGCCTTTCTGTTTGTAAGTGGAGTGCATTATCTAACTTTCTTGGAAGTGAGCTAGTGAGATTGATAGGAGGCCTGTGAAGTCTCAAGAACAAGGTAATCCCCCAAAATAGGATTCTTCAAGATAAAATATTTTAAAATATTTTGTAAATTTTAGAAATAAAATTCTTCTGCTCAACTGAGTAGAAAGACTAGATTTCCTAGATGGTGTAAGAATCCTCTCTTGAAAGATTATGCCAGAGCAATGTCAGTGAACAGTTTTCTGAAGGAAAAACAAACAGAAAAAACAAACAAAAAAAACCGCCACCACACAAAACCCAGGTTTTCTCCCCCCCACCCCCCTTCCTTTCCTAGATGAATGGTCTCAGTTCTTACCTAGCAAGTACCAGTTTAAATAATTGGAATAACTAGGATACCAGTAACCTTTGATGAAATAGCAAAACCATAGGCTCTCAATTCATTGTTAGGTAATAAGAGGAACTAGTGGGTGAAAGAAGCCATCGCAAGCTTTATACTTGGCTACAAAAGTCATTAGGTGTCACAATGCAGATCAAAAAGGCACACAGACCCAACAAANAAGCAATATATAATGCAAAAGAAAAAGAAAAAAACTAACAATATTACAAAACTAGTTTTTTTCTCTTTTCTATTTATTTCACTGTGCCAATCAGCACAGCAGCTAGACACTATAACACGCGTGTGTATAAATAAGTACGCATAATGAAAATCTTTTAAACACATCAAAATTCAGATCTTCTTAGACAATAAATGAAGGACCTCTTGTAGCTCCTCAGGGGGCTACTATAATGGCCTCATTTTTACCCATTAAAACATAGGCATCAAAGGCTGACATTTTAGTCTATTCAACACAGAACCTTTGACTCCACTTTGGTAAATGCTCTTAACAGAAAAGATAGACTCCCTTTTGCTCACTTTTTGTAAAAATTATCTCTGACCTGGAGGTACTGCAGAATACCTACAGAAGACTATAATTCAAACTTCCTATGTTCAAAAATTCAAAGTTGAATTTTACTGTAAGCTCATTTCTTTTAGCAGGAAATTGGAAGTTTTCCAGAAAGAAATTGTAGTGATAACAACAAAAAGAGTATATGTCATTGATAGGTATTATGTTTTGCCAATTTGAATAAGGTTTTATGCCCTTATTCGAAAATAAGATTCCATATAACTAGAAAAAAGGCTGGGAAAGTAATTCTTTAACTGAATTCCATGACCTCAAAAAAGCCTGTGAAGTAGTTTCTGTTACTTCTACAATACTACATAAAGTAGCCACACAGCAGCAGCAACAGATAACAGCCTCTCTGCTAGTTCCGATTAAATGCAGTCCCACCAATCTGAGTTCATTCACAAAAATAAAACACCCAAAAAATAATCATAAGGGTCATAAAAATCTCAAAGCAAGGTTTGTTCACACTTAGTGAAAATTTTAATTCCCTCTTCCTGCTTTGAATCATCTTGCCTGTATTCCACTCCTCTTGATTTTCTACTATGGCAGTGAAAACTTGACTACATTTTCTAGAATAAACTTACAACATCAAATAATCTAGCCACTGAATTTAACCTATCTATATAGGAAATTCTTAAAGTTATAATGGTATTGATCCTACTATCCCACATTAACAGGTATTTTGTAACACATTTCAAAGATTATTTTTATTTTATTTCAGAGTGAAGTTCTCTTGGCTATCAAGTTAAACATTGAATGAACTTCAAGATCACTTTACACATTGGGACATTCATGTGCTATTACAACATGAGCATTAAATAAGTGAAGCTCTTCTAATATTATTTCAATAAAAATTACAGAAATGTAATCTCTTGCATATATGAAACTAGGAGGCACATATTGAACAAGTTATTTTACTCATACATAAAAGGAGTCATGTGGGTGTTTAACACATTACTGTGACGCAGAGCATAAAATTAAGACAGAACAAAAAATTATATGATTATGGTGACACTACTTAACATGTTTCTAATCTGCTATTTCAATACATATGTATTTTCTAAAACACAGAAGGCTAACCTTTATAGAAGTAATTCAAGACTAAAGTCTCTTTTCTGTGCAAGTTTTCCAGGAGCTGTAGTGCTCTAGAGAGAAAATTGTGGAGCTTTCCTTTCTTTTCCAGGTGGAAAGTGTCCTGAAGATTTCACAGAAGATTGTTATTTTCATTTTCAGACACACTCAGAGACCCTAGCAATTTCCATGGAAATCCATAGAGCCTTCATTTTCATGAAACTCAACATTTCTATAGCAACTAGAAAATTGGCTAAAAAGGAGCTACCACAAACATCCTTTTCAAGCAGCCATCTTATAAAGCAATTACGGAAAGAGTAAGCAGACATAGCTGCCTATGGCTGTCTAGCCCAGGTACCCCAACAGCATAACTAAGAACAGCTTCAGTCTCAATCTAGACTATTCAAATGCTATGAATATATAGCACAATCCAATTGCTGATATCCCAGTTGTTTTACATACTAGATTCCAAAATCCATGGAAATATAAAGAAGGATTTCCGTGCAGTCAATAGATGGGGAGGGTGATCAGTTATCACTGCATCTCTTTTTAAAAAAATAAATAATATTAATCACTTCCTGCTTGCAAGAATCCCTGAGGAAAACCAAAAGGATATATAGCCCTCAATTTCATACTTAAGAGAAATTCCAAACCAGTTAAAGTTTTGACGTAGAATTGTAAATTTTGACTCACAGCAAAACTGAAAATGCTGTTTTATTTCCTAGCAATCTATATTGGCTTGTCTGAATGTTTTTTAAAGTATGTACTTGCCTCAGTGCTTTAAAAACATCTGCCAAGTTTCAGTTTAACTTGGTTATAAAAATTTAATTGTGCTGTAATGATCAAAAGATATTTAATGGAAGATTTAAAGCAGTAATTGCAGTTAAAAATCAAGACAGAAGAATAAGTTTCCTATCTTTCAATTTGATCATTTTTTACAATAAAAAGGGATGTCAAACAGAAGTGAATTATTTCTGCCTAAACATGAAAGTTTTTGGTGGTCTGCCTTGTTAATTCAAAATTTGTTCTAGCAAATAATGGAATAATTAAACAGGATTAATTTACAACTACAGTCCCATCAAAACCAACAGAAATGGGGACATTTGTAGGTAAAAAAAAAGCCACGACACTGGTCTCCTACTCATTCTGCAAACAGGGAGTAGCTTCATTGAAGCTTACAGAATGACACCACAAAGAATAACAAGAGAGAAGGGGATCAGATCCTTACATATAATTCATTATTTCCTTTACAAATCTAAGATTTTCTCCACACAAAGAAAAACCAAGTGAATTTTAATTAAAGACATCATACAGCTGAACTTCACATATACACTGTGAATCAGCGAAACTTTTACATTATTTGAATAAAGAAAACAGAGAGACTTATATAACCACTCTTAAATCAAGTGTTCAACAAAATATCATCTTTCCCTTCAAGGAAAAAAAAAATACATGTTATTCCTCACTAGTGGGTCAGTTTGCATGAAGTACTACAATAATTTTTTTTATTTTTTTAAAATTCCATGTAGGACATAAGAAAATATTTTTAAAATAAATATACTCTATAATTCAGTTAATTCCCACAAGTAAAACTGAAGGGTAACATTCACACCCATTATTCACCCTATGCTATGGCAAAATAATTGGAGTCTGCCAGAAACGGCAGGGAAACCTTAGCAAATGTATCCACTTCCCAGTGCGTAATAGCTATACAGGCTTTCTAAAACCCATTATTTCCCCAGCAACACCTATATAATCCGGGATACATGTACATTTGGCCACAAATTCTGCACCTAGAAGCATGTCCCTTCTTGTTCAAGTAATATTTATTACAGCTCTTCAGGGCATTTGAGGCCCATTTTAGGCCCTTACCAACTGCCAAAAAGTACACAGGGAAAAAAAAGTGGAGGGAAAAAAAAAAAAAAGATCAGTGATTATAATACAGTAAACACTATGTTCAAGCATGAAGATGGTTCCTCTGAATGAATCTGAAATACCAATTTGGGGCTTTTCCCAACCCTTGCAAAAAGAAATAAAATTTACTTTTTTTATGAATAATACATTTATTCTTGCATGCCCCATGGTTTTATTATGGCAAACAAATGCACAATAACATATGGTACATCTGTTTCATATTTTCCCTTTCTGCTGTCATACTATTTCTCTCAACATTCAGTAACACATTTCTGTTGGCTCTTCATAATTATTTTAAGCTGCATATGAAACACAGCCTACCTCTACTGCCATTCCAAGAACATGATATTCTTCCCTCCCTCCCTCCTCATATAAATGTATAGTAAAATATTGGGTTAGCAAAACCAAAACTAAGACAAGAGAGACCAGGAGCCATATTATCAAATACTTTACGCTGCTTCACTTCTAGAAGCTTGTTTTTGGAAACACTGCTACACTGTAATTCACAGGGAAAGTTACGGCAATAGAAAGAAGATGACACCAACAGAAACAATAGTTACAACTCATTTAGGCAAACCCTAATACTTGTTCAGATCTGTACAGAGACATGTTCTCTAACTGTATAGGCAACCTCAGGTACAAAAACCACGTTAAAACGTCTGTGAGGCAAAAAGCATAAAAAGAGAGCTGGAAGAAAACACTGAGAAAAGAATGGTAAGGAACTGAAACTGGAAAAATGTCATTAGCTGGCAAAAGGCATGAGAGATGGGAAAAATAAATAGATAAGAAGAGATACTACGTAAAGGGTAGGCATACAGATAGAAGCAACACTGAAAGGATATACGGAAATGCATATAAAAAGAGAACTCACTGAGAGATAATAAGCCTAGGGGGCAATAATACAGCAGGTGTGGAAAAGAGTTTGACCTAGAAAGAGGAATAAAAAGACACCACTGGGGAAGCAAGATGGAAGCAGAGACCAAGCAGTGAATACACAAATAGTCAAGGTAGAAGGTAACAAGTTTGAGCAAAAACATAATGGAGAGATTAATTTTATTTTATTTTTTTTTAAACACCTGCATACATACAGAACAGATACAGAGAGAAACCAACTAGTAAAAAATCTTTTGTGAATCTGATACTGGAAGTTGATGTTGTTGTCATCACATCAAAAATGCAGCAAATAAAAAAAAAATCTTAATTTGCCAAAAATATTTTTTCTCCAATCTGTCCAAGAAAAGCTAAATATTTCTTTGCAGCTGTCTTTTCCTATGGGCTTTATATCACATTACACAATGGGGCACTGATTGGCAAATCTGACTACCACTTTGTTAAATAAACAAACATTCAATAAAAATAATACAGTACTATTGTAGAAATGCCAATTTTAATTCTAAGATTTCAACCCTTTTCATTTCTTTGTGAAGCAGATGGTATTTTTGCTGGAAAGCAAAGGACTGAAGATAGTTAGATTTGGCACACTGAAAATTGGCACCGGAAGTTGAAAACGTTCTCTTTCAATTTTGTCAGAGGAAGACGAATCTGAATTAGATCACAATAAATGAAGTAGAAGCTAAAAGAGCATTTAACTTTCCAGCCACTTCACTGTTATAGAGTCTGAATAGTTTCCTCTTGGAAATTATTAATATTAATATATTATTAAACATATTTTACAGCATGCAGTAAACACCATAAATTAATAAGCAAATCCACTTCTAACTTCTGAGGCACTCTTACCATTTCTTCCCTGTTCTTCCTGCATAACCACCAAAATAACTGCATTTTAAGAAAAAGTTAACACATGTATATTTGGAGAAAAAAAAAAAGAAAAAATATTCTCATCAGGAAATGTTTTAGGTACCTGCTGAGAGAATACCATATTATTTACAGGAAGAAAATAAAAGAAATTTTTTTCAGGCATTCATTGATGGAACTAATATAACACTGATGTGATACCATATATCATACTTCATATTTTGATAGAACTAAAACATACCATTTTCAGTACACTTTTATGAATTGGACTGTTGACAAAGAATAAGCTTTTCAGATATGCCATTGGCACTACACTAAACTGAAATATTAAAGCAGTTTCCCGTATATTAAAACATAAAAATATCAATATGCTTCCTTGTTGTATGGAAAGTCCTTTATATATAAAGAAACAGAGTATGTGTTTATATATCTTTAAACAGAAAATACAAAGTCCAACAAAATTGTTTCTATAGGATGATTCAGAACACTAATACAAAGGATACCAGAAGAAAAGCTTTTAAAGAGAGATCTATAAACAAAAACTCCAACAGATATCTGGGTCCTGTACAGACAGTTTTCCAGAAGTTTAACTTTTATTGCTAAAAGAAGAGTTCATTCATACTTTCTCATTATTGTTTTAACAGCAAGTGAACAAGGCACTACTAATATATATCACGCAATCAATTAGCAACTTTCTTCTTCCTGGCTACTACACTGCTACATTTTCATGATTGTGAAAGGTTAAGTGCTATAGAGTATGTATTACATCACTTTTTCAAAATTTATGTTTTACTTTAGGATGGGATTTTGCAAGACCTTAAAAGAATTTCACAGCACAAATCCAATAGCTAAAGTTAGTGAGATTTGCTCCCAACTTCCCTAGGGGAACTTCCCTTTTTCACAATCTCCCTTCAAAGCATTAGGTAGAAGCTTGCACAAACTAATTCTAAAATGAACATTCTTCTCTATCTCAAGAAAAGATATATCAAAATACATTGCTTATGCCAATACTGACATTGTATGAGTAGCATTCACTCTAGTTCAAGGCATAAAAATTCAGGGTCTTCATACACTGCTGCTTTCTTACCGTATTTAGTATCAAGTCTATGTGCACATTCCAGATGTACTCAGAAGCTACCCTACTATCTGCTATTAGATTTGGTTTTTTCCTTTGCTAAGGTAGAAGCAGAAGTTACAAAAGATATTTAGAAGTTACACAAAAAAGCACGTTCACAATTTTTTCAACTCATTCTCATTTTTATTAGAATATTTTTACAGCTTCATTAATATTTCTAAGCCATAGCCCTCATCTCTCAGTGTGCATTCCTTCAGTAATAACAGACATGTTTTTCCTCAACCATATATGCATTTATGTCACCAGCTTCAGTGCACAGTAAGAATGATATAAAAACGTTCAGGGCATAGTAAATTCAGTTATAGCCATGCATCTAAAATACAGCACAGTATGCCTAATGAAACAATTTCACTGCTTAGTTAAATTTTTTAAAAGAAAGTTTCTGTAATTATGTTATGAACATTTTTAAAGTAAGTTAACTGTTCGAAGCGATCACTTAGTATTTTTTGGATTTCAGATAAGGTCATATACTGCCAATTTTTCTAGTAAGATATTGCCACCTTTTTGCCACGCCTCCACAGTATTCAGAATATCTCAAAATGAAGCAGGCAAAATCTAGTCCTTCCACTGAAGCTACCTTCACGAATGACACAAACCCTCAGCTGACATTCAGCTACTGGTAAAATGCCAGCCTGGACACACTCCAGTAATACAGCAACGTCAGCAGCTGTAAACTCTGGGCTCTTACCCGCCACGCGCAGTGTCTTTGCCAATGCGCCTCTCAGTGAGGAGAGACACCAGCAAAAGCAGCCAAGCATGCATGTGCTTCACCAGCACAGCAAAGCTGGCAGATGAAAGGTGACAAAAGTTTGGGTGATACAATTTCTTAGTGGTAGACATGATCTCAATCAATAGACAGTCGTTGGGACCATGTGATTTGACCCATCAAATACACAACTCTTTCTCCACCTAATGAAATGTCCAAATGAACATTCTAATATTACACTAATATGTTGGAAGGAGTCAGCTATGTATTAAAAAAAAACTTAAAAAAAAAATCAAACTGCATTAATATCTTGTAAAAAGAAAGTTAAATTACTATGTGAAAGATAAAGCTAAATTTGCAGAAACACTCCCTACTGCGTGTTATAGAAGAAATTACTCTAGGGATTAATTTATCTGCATATTCACAACCATTTTTCTAATACTGTCATTAAGTTCTGTTTTATGAATCACTGTTCTCATCTGGGCTAAAGCAATTAAGTACTCAAGACAGAACAGTAGGTGTGCTAGTGCTAATTAATATTCCCCTCAGGTGAGCCTAGAGTTTGCTTGTGTCTCCAGTACACCCGAGATTGGCATTAATCAAGATGACTATGCTCTCTTGGCATCTCTCTGAACATGCAAACTAGGCATTAAGGATCAAGTTTCTTTTCATCAGTGTGTGCCATCACCGGCTTTCCCTGCACTAGTACTGAGGTCAGATGCGGTGCTACATTTCCTTGTAACCAGCATCTTATCTAACAAACTACAATGCTTCCCATCTAATCCACAACATTCAAAAGTCATTAACAACATGATTTTAGCAATTTGAGTTAATCTCTTCAGGAATCAGACTACTGGTAAAATCTGGTAATACAAGAAAGAAATAGCCTGTACATATGGCACTTAAGAAAATAACGAAGAGCTAAGAAAAACCTCTGAGTTTTACCAAATCCTGAAAAAGTAGGTCTGGCCATTTCTGTATGCCAGCTACATTTTTCGTCCCTTCAAATGCCTTATTATCCCACCACTCCACTGATAAAACACTAACAGTAGCTTTGTTTAAAATCAATAAATAGGCTTGTTTGAATATTTTAGTATTTCAGCCTCTGCCATGAGGTCACCCAAGAAATTCCTCTTTCAAACACTGGGAAATAAAATTTACTCTCCCCACAAGTTTTTGGTGGGTTTGTTTTGGTTTGGGTTTGGTTTTTTTTTTTTTTTATAAGCAACATTTCAATTGGGCTTCAGAAATAGTTCTGTTTTCCAGTTTTGCTATTGATGAATGTACTATATATAAATATAGACGATTTCTTTTTCTCACTTTGTTTTATATTTGCTATGTTAGTTTATTCTTACCATGTATAAAANCCGTGTAGAAAACTCTATACCAGTATGCACAGGTAGGAAGTTTTACTAACAAATAGTTTTAAATCCTTTTCTGTTTTCTCTGTTAAATTAACAACCAGAAAATAGTGAAGTGTTATAATTTTTAAGTCTGTAGGCTTTGCTTTAGGTCAATAATTCAAAGTTTTCTCAGAAAAATCATGCAAGTTTTAAAATTGAGGAAATTTTGAGTAAAATCCTTTAGATTCTTGTTTAAAAAAAAAACCAAAACTACAGTTACAGGATTGTGAGTAGAAATTTGATTTGTCTTTTTATAAAGAGTGCTTATCTGCAACTTTTTTTTTCTAAACCACAGACAGGGTCATCTTTAACATATTCCAGTTACTTCTAAATGTAAACCTGGAAAGAAGAAACAGGGTGACTTTGGATGAAGTTATTTCCTAACTTCAAGGGATGCTTTTTAGGAACAACTTCAGATTATATGTAGATCAGATATTTTCTATTACATCAGATTTAATGTAGATTTAAACATGTTCACATATTTAGATCCATGCATAACTTCCTCAGGTGCTGTTGTTATCGACAAGTTTAATTGCAGAGAAACTGTTCATGTCACAAGCCTGACTACATATTCAGCATCACGGCTGTCTGACAGTGTCCACCGGTCTCTCCTAAGGAGATAATTTTAGATCTGCACATTTCATAATGTGGATGATGCTTTGTATACTTGCTCAGTTCCAAAGAGAATAGATCTGTATTTTCTTACAAAAACGTAAGACTCCTATCTTCACTTTCTGCAGCTGTTTGATACAGCAGCCACTCAAGCACAAATAACTACTTAGCATTCTTACACAAAATTTGAAAATCTTTAAAGTTTCAACAAAACAAGATCTTCCAACTCATAACACTTTATAGAACAGAAGTAGTATGTTACACAAAACAGGGTGGGACAGGGGAACCAAACAGAAAACCAAACCACCCAGATTCCTAGTTTCCCCAATAAAGGAAGCAGCAGTCAGTCTTCAAACTACTTTTGTGTGACAAGATATTTTTAGTCTCACAAAGGATGATCCTGGAATTGCCAAAGGCTGCCAACCATCTAATGGATGCAAAGAGCATTATAGATATCTAAGAGTCAGAATAGCCAATGTAAAACTGGATTTCAATGAACACACATCTGACAAGTGCATCCAATATGCTAAACCAGCAGACTTTTTGTGTATTTATTTATTGATATCGATGGAATTATCATGGGGAAAGCTAGTCATGTTCAGGCATAGTTAAAAAGTTGGTCGAACAAAAATAGACTTCATCTGACTATGCTTTATCTGACTATGCAAAAAATTGAAGGAAAACATTCCTTTCCTATCAGCACACTGAAAATTTCAACAGATGGTCTATTCTTGCCACCATTTTTAAATTGTTATGTCGCAGTGTCTAAAGAGAAAGCAAAAAAGTAACAATAGCTCATTGTTGGAAAAGTTTCCAATTTTACTTGCTTCATGAATTTCCATTAGAAATAAGTGGACATAATAAGTTGGTATTTCAACAATATGTTTTAAGTTATATCCATTCATGTGTTGACACTGATTGCTAAATATATGGGTCAGAATCCTAGACAACAATGACTTCCTACAGCCATGAAAACTGGATACACATAGGTTTGCAATAGCGGCGTCTTAAACTTCATTGGAAAGAGGGGCATTGTGCATACTTTGTAGCTGGGCACTGCTGAGCTACAAAAGCTCCGAAGAAAACATTTGTGATAAATCGTACACTGCAGCTTTCATCCTAAAAGAAATGGGCAAAAGGTCCTCTCTCCCTTGAAATTTTTGTTAGCTTTAAGCATTGTGGTCCTAAGGGCCCTATCATGCATATACAGAAAGGGGAAAATAGTGCAAAATGTTCTCTGGCACAGTTTATAATATATGCTTAAAAATGCCCACTACTACCTATGCAAATCTGACCTGTACCTGTCTGAGATTATAAAGTGTAATAGGATATTCTATACTGNTACCTGTCTGAGATTATAAAGTGTAATGGGATATTCTATACTAATTATTGAATGAACAGGTATACTTTTTAACGTTGCTGGTAAAGACATAATTCCATTAAGATATTAGGAAAAAATCCAATTATTTTATTGGGTTATTCATTAATAAAGTGGTTAAAGGGAAATGGGAGATATATAAAAGTCATTAAAGGAAATACAGTAAAGCTTTGCCACTGTGCAACCAAGAATGCAAATTTCATAGGATTAGAAAGAACAAAATAAAAGGAACCATGACTCATATCACAGAAGTATTCTGCTGACAATAGGAAGGGAATTCCTGGTCCCTGAACAGCTATTGATTATGGATTCTACACACAAGAATAAACAAAAAATAAAAAACCAAAACACCATAGATAAGTGTTTGGTACCTAAAAATTAGAATAGACTAGTGAATTATTGTGCCAACCTAAATTCCTTTGTAAATTTTGGCTTCTATCACGTATTCTACTGATAATCTGTACTTATATTTATTTTGCAGATAACATTTCATTTAAAAGATAGAGAACCTTGACCATATCTTCTAAGCTGTTTAAAAACAAATGTGAAGTGAGCTCAGGGGTTTTTTTTAAATATTACTTTTAAGTATATTTTATTCTTGATCCACGTAAAAAAATCAGGTACAAGGTATAGGTCAAAAGCAAGCCAGCATAACTTGAGTGTGTCTTAGGTTATAACATATACCAAGATGCAACTACACATAATATATTAATAGTTGTCAAGGAATTTAGAGTACACTATATCTGTGCCTTTGAACATCTGGAGGCTTAAGTAACTAAAAGCATAAATAAACTGGTTTTTAACGCAGGCAACGCTAAACTAAAATAGTGGACTATAAACAGTCTCCTAAAAGCAAAGAATCAAAGAGAATGAAACATTTTCCAAAATGCTTGCCTTTTGATATAGCAAAACAGCAGGCACAGCATGGAACTGTTTGTTTGAAATGTCATTGTTGTCTAGGATCCTGTTTGTTTGAGCAGTAGCCTGAACAGAAATATGTGTTTTAAGAGTGTTAAATACTTTTTTCATAGCTCTGACGTGAAATAGGGCATATTATCTACGAAGTACAGATATTTATTGTAATAGCCAGGCTTCCTTACCTATTCAAAACTGGTCCCGTGATTACAATTTAGTGTGATTGCTCAACAGAATCTTTCCCCCATGTGCATTCCAATCCCTTTGAGAGAAATGGTTGGGCTGTTGGTCTCAATCTCCACTTTTCCCCTAACAGATGGCATCAGCAGCCACCACCTTTCCTTAATTTTATTATTGGTTCACAATTGCCTTTAAAGATCATTAAAAAAAAAAAATCAACTATATGTATTGGGTTCACAACCAAGTGCAGAGATAGGAACCAGAACTGACAGGGGCTGTAGAAGGGGGCCTGAAAACACATCTTTTCCACAGTTTCACTTTGAAGACACTGAATTACTCTACATAATGATTCCAAATTATCAGCTACAATTGAAAAAAATGGAAATTAAATTAACAGTAAGGAATCAGACACACAAAGAAAAAGTATTTCTTGTATTTCATTAGACACAATCACTGTTCTTGTGTTTTACTGATATGAAATCTCCTGGCTTATATTTTGGTAATCAGTGACTATGAAGAGTTAAAATTTTGAACTTTTAAATACAGGATAATATTAGTAAGAGATTTATGGGAATATTTACTTAGTAAAATATATAGTAGTCTTAAAGGTCAGATTTGGGTTCAGTTTTGCTGACATTTAATCATGAAATCCCTTACAGCACTGCAAGAATCCACGCAACTAGAACAGTGGGAATCATACTCTGAGCTGACGTAAACCTGATGTGGTATTTCACACTAGAAAAATCAAAGCCTCGGTCGCTAAAGTATAAAAATACTTTTCTGTGATCGATGAAGGCAAATTAAGTGATTTAATGGCAGAGAAGCACGTTCAAAAGCAATGCAGGAATGAAATTCATATGCTTAGAAGCTATGAAACCTTTGACAATAGGGTTTCTGAACTTCAAGATTTACACTAGATCCAACAGGCTAAAAAATAAAAAAAATTTAAAAAAGCCCATTTATTCAGCAAGTACTTCCAGCTGCCCATACACAATAGAGCATGAACTTCTTCAGCTGCTGCACAGGGTTTTCTGTTTCTAGAATTAAGCCACCACAATTTCGAGAAATACAGACATCATCTAAAACATTTGTTCCTTAAATACTTAGTACAGCAACAGCTACATTATTTTAAAAATTTCAGTACAAAGAACTGAAACAGTCCGCTTTCAACAGGAAACATTGCTAAGGCCTTTTAATTTGCTGCATTCGGGTTTTGCCCAGCTTAATCAAAAGCGTAAACTAAAATAGAATAGGACTACAGAAACCTGTAAGATTGTGTTCAGAATTACTTAACTCATTGCTTGCATACTATTCAATTTGAAGAGTAGACCGCTGAAGCAAAACAAACCACAAGAAAAATGGCAGAAAATGGAAAGATATTAAAAGAAAAAACTACATCATCTCAATACCATGTAGGCAATCAGGAGGATTGCTTCATATACAAGAATTACCAAACTGAAATGCAAAATTCAACAATGTAGGTGTGCATAGGTAGACTTTTAAAATACAACTGCTGCAAATGTGCAGGTGTATACTTGTTCTTTAGAGCATTTATCACAAACTGCTCCATTTTCCTTGAGATTCTTATCTGGCAATTTGGTAAATGGGATTGTGAACTGCAGAAGGGCATAGAGTTACCTACTTTTGTACACTAGTATAAGTGATACTAGAATTGTTAAGCATTGCAATGCAATCTCTCAAAGCCACTGCTGTGCTCTCCTGAATACCCACCTTTTTTCTCCTTTCATTTATTTTACACGAGTTCATGGAAGTGCAAGTAAAAGTCAGTATAATTTCTTGAAACACAAAAGAAATTAATAGCCTGCTTGAAATAAAGCTTCATCCAAATTTGGTATTACAGGAAATCCTCTCCTTTCTGAAACAACCTGAGGTTGTAATTTACCTATAAAGTAGCAGAGTTGTGATACATATTGGTCTAATATCCGTCAACTTCTGCCTAAATTTAACAGGAAAGCAAAAGAAAGTTGTTGCATAAAACAATCTACTAGTTAAGTTAGCCATCCTGAATTATGACGTTCTCTTATAATGGTACAGTCTGCACAACCTTTTAGTTATCTAACAGTTGCAAATGAATGTATTGATCTAAAACTGCTATTAATTTAAATGCAAATCTTTTCTTTGGATTACTGTTTTGATGAATGATAAAACAAGAGAATCTGTTTTAAAGCCTAGACCTAATGCAACATTTAGAAATTCATTGCTTGTCTCTGCAGGTGGCATGAGAATATCCACCTTCCCTATGCTCCTATAATAACTGTAGGAAATGCAAAATTCATGCGCAAAGACAGAACCACTTCTTAATCTCAAAAGGAAACTATTACTTTACCGGTTTTGTTTGGGTTTTCTTGCTTCACATCTAAAGCCCAAAGTTTCATAATTGCAGAATAATTTTGTAATAGAAACGTTCATCTGCTGCACACCGTTTAGAGCCTAAGTTAAACAGTTACACTTCTTAGTATTCAAAACAAAGAAAGGACCATCTCAAGCCATGGTTATTTTATAGACCAGTTATGGTCTTTTGGACTGCTTGGGTTGGGGGTTGTCACTTTTTTTATTGGCTTTAATTAATACTGTTTTAGCTTTTCCAGAATTTGCATCAAATTTTTCTTTCCCACATCTATAGCTTATAACCTGCAGTTTTAAAGTTTTTCCTGCCAAAACAAGTGAAGCCTGATTGCAGTATTTAAATAATCTATGTATATCTGAAAATTCATGCTATAAGCAGCAAGTTAAACAACTTGAACAGATACCATTTGTTTTGTAACATTCATTTATCAGAGAAGGTAAATTTACTCTGACTCAGCACGAGGACTTGCTCCAGATTATCAGGAAAGGGATGTTCCTCTTTCCTGAGTTGTAAAGAAGGCAATGTAAACCCATTTTGATGCGACAACAGTTTGCCAATAGGGAAAAAAAGTACCACTTTTACATGTGAACAATAGTTTACCAGTTGGTATGCTCATTATAATGGCTTAGAAATATTTATAGAGTCCTCCATTATGTCCACATCCATGTTCCCAAATGATTGCTTGTTTTGCTTAACTGACCCTGCAGTACAGGACTCTACTCCATGTTACTCATGGAGCACAGTTATATGGGAAAAGGGAAGGACAAATGCCTGGGGAAATAGAAACCTCGCCTTTTTTCATGGTTCCTCACACCTAAGCTTTTTATCCTCTCATATGTGACTGATGACTGGTACCGTTTTTCTCCTGCACAGTGAAACAAAAGGAAACACTGCTTTTAATGATCACACTATTCAAAGCATCAATGAAGAGGACACACAGTTATTCCTTGGATATTTAAATGCCTGAGCTTGTCAATCTGGGAAAAGTAGGTGAGTAGTCACACTCTAAAGCGCAGAATTACTACCTGAAGATACTGCAGACTTTAAATTTACGAGTCAAAGAAAATGCAAAGTCACAGCTGAACAGCACAACAAAAAAAGGCAGGATAATACTGAAGGTGTAAGATCTGTAAGTGGCACAAAATAAGTTTATACAAATTGACTCACTCTTCTTGACCACACATAATCCTCCCACTAGCCTTTTGCGAGCTGAATTAAAAACAAGAAAGCCTGTTATGTGTTTTCCAGAATTTTCTACCATATGGTAAAAATGAATTAAGCAATAAATAAGAGGAAGAGGATACATACTTCGTAACAAAATATATTTACGAGATTATTTTTTTTTTACATTAAAAACTGTTTGTTTCTGCACATTTTAGAATTCCTCATCTGTTAAGATAATTAGTAAAAACAGGTGATTACTTAGTTCTAGAAAAAAAACATGAGGAAAATAAGCCTTCAAAGGTGAAAGAATTAAATTTGTTGTGAACACTATTAAGCCAGGATTAAAAAGAAAAAAAGAAAAACCACCCAAATATTCCCATGGTAGTAGGGAAACACTGATCTTAATCAAGTCACTGAAAAAAACCTAACCCTTCAGATTATATCAAGATAGTATAAAAAATATTTATGGACATTTGAAAATAAAGTGTTCAGGGCAAACACCAAAGATGACATCAGAGCTACAATGCACGATTGACCTGCCAAAGAGAATGGAATTCAACAGCAAATTGCGTTATACAGTGCAGTCACAAGAATCTTGGTATTCACCATTCTCTCATGATGCAAGTATAAAATACCTAAAGTAGTCTAAATATTATTCTCTGTATCTATTGAGGTATGTCTGAAACAAAGACTGCAGTACAGTACAGATATTCAAGCTTCCTTTCAAGACATTGAAATGTCTTTCTTAGGTGCCAAAGGCAGTCAAGCTTCAGCAGCAGAGACTCAGCAGCAGAATCTGAGCTGCTACCAGAATTTGAGATCCCACATTCATCTACTTTTGGCCACTCAACCCTCTACCTGCTTTACACCAGCACATGACTAGATGTGAGCAGTCAGGAAAGCGATCCAGCTGAAAATTAACCCAGGGAAGAAAACTCAGTATTTTGTCCCTAATGTAGCACATTATGCAGACATACAAATTCTAATGACAACTATTGGGAAAAGCAGAAACAGAAGAACGTGCAAGATTGCTGGTTGGCACAAAAATAAAGTGACATTACAAGTGCTCTGTGACCCCTTCCACTAGGATCCAAAGCCCTGGAGAAAAAGAATGAGATAGCAAAGGTCAGAAAACACTAAACCACGCACATTTGTCCAAGCAGATAAAATTTCAGGTTTGGGTATTAGAATATTGGGGAAATACAGTCACAAGCCACAAGGAGCAGAATTAGAAATAAATGAAACTTAAGTGAAATATTTTCTAAACAAAACTCTACAAGCTGAATCACCCATTCCTAATGGATTTCCAAAAGATAAAAGAATGTCCTGAAAACTATTAAGAGTACGTCTTCATCAGAATGTAAAGATGGAAATTCTACATATGATGGGATGTCTTTCTAAGAGGCGTACATATCATGCTGAGTCTCACAAATTTTCAATTATCTAGCACCCACACGAGGACTGAAAAAGTAACCCTGAAACAAACAACGCCAGCTGGACAAGAATGACACTTTCCAAAACTGGCAGATACATGCAACAAATGCAAAGAAAGACAATCGGGGGATGGGCGAAAGGCAGGGGGAAAAACACACCCACACAGAATAATAATAGAAGTTGGGACTGGTTCGCTGTAAAACAAAGATGACTTCTTATTTCCACACTAATGCTCTATTCTATTTTTTTCCACTGAGATGCATTAAAATATCTGAAATATTAATAATACAACACTATGTAACACAAATAGCCATAAAATTCTTCATTTAATAAATAGGGGACTGCATTTTGTATATGTTTTACTCCCAACTTCTTTTAAAAGCTTAGTTCATAAACTGGTCACCACTTGGACACGGAGCCATTGACCACAGCCCTTTGAGTATGGCCATCCAGCCAATTTCTTATTCACCAAGTGGTCCATTCATCAAATTCACGTCTCTCTAATTTAGAGACAAGGATGTTGTTGTGTGGGACAGTGTCAAAGGCTTTGCACAAGTCCAGGTAGATCCTGGTCTAAGGTCTTCCCTTATCCACCAATGCTGTGATGCCATTGTAGAAGGCCACCAAATTTGTCAGGCACGATTTGTCCTTAGTAAAGCCATGTTGCCTGTCACCAATCACCTTATTTTCTGTCTGCCTTAGCAGAGTTTCAAGAAGGATCTGCTCCATTATCTTGCTGGGCACAGAGGTGAGACTGACTGGTCTGTAGCTCCCCAGGTCTTCCTTCTTTCCCTTTTTAAAAATGGGGGTTATGTTCCCCCTTTTCCAGTCAGCGGGAACTTCACCTGACTGCCACGACTTCTCAAATGTGATGGCTAGTGACTTAGCAACTTCATCCACCAATTTCCTCAGGACCTACAGACTAATTTCATCAGGTCCCATGGACTTGTGCACCTTCAGGTTCCTTAGATGGTCTCTAACCTGGTCTTCACCCACAGTGGGCCGTTCCTCATTCTCCCAGTCCCTGCCTTTGCTTTCTGTGACTTGGGTGGTGTGGCTGGAGCACTTGTCAGTGAAGACTGAGGCAAAAAAGTCATTGAGTACCTCAGCCTTCTCCATATCCCCGGTGACCAGGTCTCCTGTTTCTTTCTGGAGAGCAACCACATTTTCCCTACTCTTCCTTTTATCACTGACATACCTATAGAAGCTTTTCATGTTGCCCTTGATGTCCCTGGCCAGAATTACCTCTATCTAAGCTTTAGCTTTCCTGACCCAATCCCTGGCTGCTCAGACAACTTCTCTGTATTCCTCCCAGGCTACCCGTCCTTGCTTCCATGTGCTGTAGGCTTCCTTTTTTAGTCAGAGTTTCTCCAGGAGCTCCTTGTTCATCCATGCAGGCCTCCTGCCATTTTTGCCCAACTTCCTCTTTGTTGGGATACCTAGCTCCTGAGCTTGGAGGAGGTGATCCTCGAATATTAACCGGCTTTCTTGGGCCACTCTTCCCTCCAGGGCTTTATCCTGGCAGTACTCTGCCAACCAGATCCCTGAAGAGCCTAAAGTCTACTCTCCTGACGTCCAGGGTAGCAAGCTTACTGTGTACCCTCCTCACCACCCTAAGGATCTTGAACTCCACCATCTCATGGTCACTGCAGCCAAAGCTGCCTTTGAGCTTCATGTTTCCCACCAGCCCCTCCTTATTCGTGAGAACAAGGTCCAGCATGGTACCTTTCCTCATTGGCTCCTCTATCACTTGGAGAAGGAAGTTATCATCAGCACATTCCAGAAACCTCCTGGATTGTTTATGCCGTGCTGTGTTGTCCCTCCAACAGATATCAGGGTGGTTGAAGTCCCCCATGAGGACCAGGGCTGGTGAACATGAGGCTGCCCCTATCTGTCTGTAGAGGGCCTCATGCACTTGGTCTTCCTGGTTGGGTGGCCTGTAGCAGACCCCCACTAACATCACCTGTCCCTGCCCTCCCTTTAATCCTGATCTAATCCTAATTTAATCCTAATTCAGAATCCTAATTTAATCTGAGTTCATAATGTTTTGCATTCAATGATAATATTAAATTTCTTCCCTGTGTTAAAAGTTTCTACTCTTCTCTGAGTGACAGAAACTAAGATTTCTCTCTTTGAATTTTGAGGGAAACCAAAATTCCCAATTCGCCTTTATTCTACAGCCAAAACTGTATTTTTTCACATGCCACTCTGAATGTACCTACCTGTCAGCACAGCTCTCTGGAATACAAAGTACATGTTACCTGTGTAAATACTCTTTTAAAATAAAGATTCGTATTGAGGTTGATGTTAACACAAACATATCTAGGTACACATTATATTGTCTTGTTTGTTTTGATATATATTGTAAAAAAAAAAATGAACTCACAACTCTTAAATTTCTGGAGATGGTTAATACTGACATGAAAATAACAACATACCACTGGAACGATATTCTGGAAATCTGAAGTTGTTCCTACAAAATTTGTGTTCAGAAAGACATCGTGTTGTATGCTAGTATAAGTTTTACTAGGAATTTTCTGATACTTAAGAGAGATTCGGCATAATTTTTAATCATTGGTTAACAAGAACTGCTTAGAAGGCCATCACCCTTTTGTGGATAAAATTTGTTTATTTTCATTTTATATTATTATTATTTTAGTATATTTATTGTTCTATTTATAACATACCTATAACTCATATGTTCTTAGTTTTGTTGAAATGTGGAAACAGAATGAGCTGCATATTGCATAACTGTGTGGATAGTCTAGTACTTTCCTTACACTAGAGAGAGATTTTCATCTTCAGATTCCCTAGTGAAGGAAGGGAGGACGGAACTATAGAGTAGAAAGCATGAAAGTTGCTTAAGAAAGCAAAATGAGGCATTCTTCCATCATGTTCAGGCAGTTCATCCCCTCAAGAGGGAGAGCTATCAGAATGAGAATTTGAACAATTAGACAAGAATAATCATGATAGGCTTTTCCACCTGAATACACTGCATTATCCTGACTTCAGGAATGCAAAATGAACAAGCAGTGCCAGTCTGGCAAAGTCCAAGAAAAATTACTTCTAAGTAATACTTTAGAGAAGAGTTTGTTTTCTTAAATCAGTATATAGGTATAACCATAGAACATTAATTGAAGCCACTAGCCATAAAGATTCTAGGTTAAATAGGTAGGCCATTATCCTTTCCAAAACTCAGATCTTGTATAAAGCAGTGCTTCACTGTGTAGAGAATTGGTGCTGTAAATGGCTAAACATAGAATGGAATATCAGAAGGAAAATTTTGCAACTTTACAAGAAACTAAAATTATCTTTAGGAATACATGTTTCCATTTTTGTTTCAACTAGAAAGTCTTCTTTTTGTTTGTGACACGGTGGTCTCAGAAGAAAGAGGTAACTTAATCCAATTGAAAACTATATTTGAAAAACTACTGTTCCAAAAATCTGTCTAGGTGTTCATTTCCCAGATGTGTCCAATTGAGTCATTTTGTTTGCAGATATGTGAAGTAGTACCTACTCTTTATTTGATATCCTTGAACTAAGGTTCAAGTGGCCATCAGTGACAAGTGGCGTTCCTCAGGGGTTGGTACTGGGACTGGCGCTCTTCAGCATCTTTGTTGGCAAGATGGACAGTGGGATTGAGTACACCTTCAGCAAGTTTGCCAGTGACATCAAGCTGTGTGGAACGGTCAACATGCTGGAAGGAAGGGATGCCATCCAGAGGGACCTGGACAGGCTTGAGAAGTGGGCCTGTGCAAACCTCATGAACTTCAACAAGGCCAAGTGCAAGGTACTGCATGCGGGTCAAGGCAATACCAAGCACAAATACAGGCTGGGCAGAGAATGGATTGAGAGCAGCCCTGAGAAAAACTTCGGGGTGCTGGTGGATGAAAAGCTCAATGTGAGCCGGCAATGTGTGCTCGCAGCCCAGAAAGCCAACAACATCCTGGGCTGCATCAAAAGAAGCACGGCCAGCAGGTTGAGGGAGGTGATTCTGCCCCTCTACTGCACTCTGGAAACACTCCATCTGGAGTACTGTGTCCAGCTCTGGGGTCCCCAGGATAAGAAAG
Source organism: Himantopus leucocephalus (assembly GCA_003993805.1). Taxonomy (NCBI): domain Eukaryota; kingdom Metazoa; phylum Chordata; class Aves; order Charadriiformes; family Recurvirostridae; genus Himantopus; species Himantopus leucocephalus. The sequence continues at coordinate 8,283,729 of RSEF01000012.1, read as the reverse complement.
ATATAGACCTGTTGGAGAGGTTCCAGAGGAGGGCCATGAAGATGATCAGAGGGCTAGAGCACTTCTCCTCTAAAGGCAGGCTGAGAGAGTTGGGGTTGTTCAGCCTGGAAAAGAGAAGGCTCCAGGGAGACCGGAGGTAGCGGCCTTCCAGTACCTAAAGGAAAGTACCTACAGGAAAGAAGGGGAGGGACTCTTTATCAGGGAGTGTAGTGATAGGATGAGGGGTAACAGTTTTAAACTAGCAGAGGGTAGATTTAGATTACCTATTAGGAAGAAATTCTTTACTCTGAGGATGGTGAGACACTGGAACAGGTTGCCCAGAGAAGCTGTGGATGCCCCATCCCTGGAGGTGTTCAGGGCTATATTGGATGGGGCTTTGAGCAACCTGGTCTAGTGGAAGGCGTCTCTGCCCATGGCAGGGGGCTTGGAACTAGATGATCTTGAAGGTCCCTTCCAACTCTAACCATTCTATGATTCTATAAATATCCCAACACACATGAAGTATATATAAAAATTATACACATGTGTATAATTACATATATACTTCAATAGACCAGTTGGTTTTTATCACAGACTTGTTGATTTCAAACAGTGTTTTTCAAGTTTGGATTGAAACATATTATTAATGCTTTGGTACAGCAAAATTCAAATAGCAACCCACTATTTCACTTCCACCTTGTACTGCATCCTGCAGGAATAGTATACCATGATATTTAGGTATTTCTTCACTGAATCAGTTACAAACATTGCACTTTATCAGTTACAATCAGGAGTTAAATCACACAGAGGAAAAAGTTCACACTAACAGGACTATTCTTTCAGACTTTCTACCAACAAATTGAGAGAGCTACACAACATCATTTTACACATTATTTAAAAGAAATACATAGGAAGTATTTAATTTTCAAAGCACAACCCCCTGCCTTTCTGTGTTGTTATTCTTTCAATTCAAACATAGATTCTGCAGTGAGAATTGCACTCTGTACAACTAATTCTGTAGTCAACTAAATGGAAAACTTCAGTCTGTGCAAAAAGCAGACCTTGTTTCAGGGCTTGCTGCTCCTCTGAAGCTGCATTCCACTGTGTGTTATGCTTTTTCTCTAGTTTCTGCTGACCTTTGCTTTTCTTCTACAGAAATGTGATGTGGTGGGGACCTCACACTCTCATTCAGTTATAGATGGAACTAGAATAGAGATTACCTTATAAGACCTCAGTGTTCTCCAAGTCTCTAACACTAAAGAGTTATATTGATTTGCCTCAGGATTTTCCTTTTGGCAAAAACATCATTTATTATTTTCCCTTCAGGGTTCGAAGAGCACTTCACATGAAATCTACTGCCTTCTTTTCACATGAGTTTTGTTAGCTTTGTATATCAACTTCAAACACCAAGAGTAAGAGCAATAACTATATTGTGGCAGATGCTTAAGGAAATTCAAAGAGTAAATACAATTTCCCCATCCCACGGGCCAAATTTTCTAAAAATCACTAAATTCAAAAGAGTTATTTGCTCCTGCTACAGGCAATCCAGTCTGAACCCAAGTTATCCTCTATAAAATATATTAAGGGCTCCTGAATGCTAGTTTCTTTGCTAACTCAACTGACAGATATTCCAGGAACAAATTCAAGCAGCAAATCATATCTTGCAACTGACAGCTTTTACGACTGACTCTCTGGCACCAGGGAAATACACAATTCTAGAGTCAGGAATGCTAGACACCTTGAACAGAGAAAGCAGGTCAAGTCAGAATCTGACCCTGCATGACATTAACAAGCCATAACTCCCAGACATGCAAAAAAATCCAGAAGAAAATTGAATCAGTGACCAACAGGTTAAGTCACCATCATAACATTCCCTCACCCTGACACAATTTGAAATGCGTCTTATGAACTCAGAAACATAAAAGAGAAAGGTTAGTAAGTGTCATGCAAGCTTATCTTTAAATTATATACACATATAAAATAAATAAAAATAATGCTTTGCAGCACAGCCAGGACTGTGTTTTTCACAAATAGCATAGAGGGTGGAGTTCCCTATTACAGGCTAATAGAATATGGCATTATTGACTGCCTGGTAGATAAATTGGGGACAACTCTCAGAAAATTCAAGATGAAAGGACCAAAATGAGCAAAAATGCCTGAAATAGTAAAGACTAAAAACGTATAATGACAAAGAAATGACTTTTTTTTCTTTTCAGTACTTGCTCCCCTTTCTCTCCCCCACTTCAGATGATGGAAAACTCTGAAGAGTAGTTTCCAGCATTTTTTTAGATTAACTCTAAGACCTCAAGGTTTAAAGGGAGGAAGGAAACAAGTTTACAGAAGCTAACAGAGAAATAAAAATATGTTGGGGAAAAAAAACCCACCCCACAAACTTCAGGCTCCATCACAATCACTGGAAGAGAAATTCACCAAGGATAATGTTTGATGATTATCTACAATATCTGTGAGAAACTGTATTATTCATGAAATTAAAGGTTTAGTTAACTTCTTCAGGAGACTTTATTTATGCTTTGTAAGCCTTGATTTCAAAATAAGTTTCTGCGTCATCAAGTAGTTTACTATTTATGTGATGTATCCAATACCTCCCAATTCTAACAAAACTCAAGATGGTTTATATACAACTACCACTCTCCCCATCTCCTTTATGTCATTCTGACAGCACAAAGTACCCTACTAGAATGCCTACTCAGGACTGATCCCTAATTTAAGGCAGCAGGCAGCAAAAAGCAGCAGCTGCCATGCTTGAGGTGTGGCTTACCAGTATCTGCTGAAGGAATACCTTCAAGCAGTGCTACAAGCTTAAAGCAAAAATAACTTAAAGGTAATTTTATCCCAAACTATTTCCTGCTACATCTACTTTTTTTTTTTAAGTGGTTGTCTGAGACACTGTCAGAATCCTGGTTTTTGTACAAAGGGTTTTACCCATACAGCAATACAACAATCACTGTTGAACAGCAGAACCATGCATCAAAGCACATCAGAATGGGGAACACAGAATAAAGAATCCAGCTGAAGTTGCAAATGAAATTTAACAAACGGTGGAATTACTAAATTCAGCTAACGTATCAACTAATAAACCTGTAGCCTTTCAGAAAACTCCTCATGAAATACTTCCATTTTAAGTTTTATGCAGCAAATGATCACCACTACAGGACACAAAAAAAAAAAACAAACGCACGATAGCAGCACTTTTTGTATTATCTCAGGGATGTACCATCAAATCTTAGCTAAGGATATGAATATGTTCAAAGCTGATAAGATCACAATTCTGAGTTATACAGCATTACACAGTTCCAAACACCTTTTATTGGAATAGTGTTCCTGCTATACAGTCAATCCATCTTTCCTTAAAATATGACTGGTCTTGTTTATGCATCTTTATAAGAACACTCACTGACATCCATTATATGACACTCATTCTAAGACTTCAAGATGTAATTGAAATAACTTTGAAAAAGAAAATGCTAGCACTTTGGCACTGGCATATTTGAGAATGACCTACATCCTGTATTTAAAAAAAAAAATCACCACCAAAAAAGAGTAACCCAACTGACTACATTTTGATCATATTCTTTTAAGTTTAAATTACTTTTTCCAACAACTTTTCATTTCTAACATGATGAATAAAGTACCCTTTGTTTGAAATATAATAATAATGTTCCTTCAGCTGACAGAGTTATGCACAGCACATTGTAGAGACTAAAATTCACGGTCCTTATCTTTTTCAAATACTGGGAAAACAGAACATAAAATCAACGTTTACTTTCCTCAGATCTCTTTATATCTCAGAAATGCACAAAAGGATATAACTTATTATTACTATCCTTTCCCAATGACTGTTAACATGTGATATAATTTTCATACAGCTTAAAGTATATTACTAGTATATAATATATATATGTGTAGTATTATGTAAACCAGTATACCACCAAAAAGCTTCAGTCAAGACTAAGCACATACTTGAATACTTACAGGGACACATTCCTCTTATTCGTTTTCTAGCGTTTTTTTTTAACCAAGTTTTTTCAGATTTAAAAATCCCACAGTAAAAAAAAAAAAAAAAAGGTTAAAAATTATTACATTCCCCATTCACCCTTAAACACTTTTCGGTTATCCAAGGAAATTTTGAGGAAGCAATATCTACAGTATTATGACCACCTCCTTATCTCTTTCAGCTCCCCACCACAGAGCTAGTAGTTTTTCCTCATCAGTAACAGCAGCACAGAAGCCAACACATACCCTTCTGGCATGGCTCATTCACGTTTCATACCATCTATATACCATCATTCCTCATCGGAAGTCCTGCTATTTAAGCCTCTTCTCATTGATAGAGACGTTTTTATTTTCAAATTAGAAAAAAAGTTACCGATGTACTTTTGTTTCATTATACTTTCATTTTCAGATAATCAAGTTTTGCTCTGACTGTTGAATCTCTTCCACACATTTAAATGCTTAAGCACGATGTCGTTTAAAAAAAAAACAAAGAAATATTTTGCACTTACCTAAATTGCCATCAATGTACATGAATTTAAATGAAGAAAACAGTGAAAACATCCAAAAATAAAGTTAACAATCAACAAGTATGCAAGCTCTTAAAACAGAAGTATTAAAAAAAAGTTGAAGAAAGCAGGAAACAACAGTACAATGAAAAACAGAAAATAAGGTGAATGAATACACTGAACCTACTGGCTTTAAAATACCTTAAAATAGACTTTCTCTGGTCATAAATACTGTATTACAAATTTCAGTTGAAAATATTTAAGATTACTATGTCTCTTTTCAAGAAAAAGTAAAGAAATCAGGTATTTTTTTATTCTTATTAAATTCGTTTATTAATGTGATAACACACCTCAGGAAGCATAGTAAAACAAACAGAACATTTCCATTTTGCAGGTTACTGTTTTTACCTTTTGTGTGTAACCTTGTACTTCATAAATACAATAAGCTTCAAAATTTGTGGTGTTCCGCACATTTACATAGAGGCACAGAGACAGGCTGAAAGGTATTATACCCCCAAAAACTCCTCTGACCACCTGTGGTATTTAGGAACAATGGGGGGCCACCTTTCCAACCAGTAATCAAGTGTAAACTTTGATGTATATTACGGAAGAAAACACCTATCTGGGAACTCAAACTGAAGACCCAGTTGCTGGCAACTCCCTAGATATTCCACTAGAATCAAACCTCCAGAATTTCAACGGCCATAAACAAAATACCTAAAAAAAAGATGAAGAACAGTCTCAGAAGTGGACAGAGTAAGGAGACAACAGATCTTCAAATTCCTTTGACTTGCACCTACAGTATGCCAGCAGAGTCTAAGAAATGGACTGTCCAGTTTGGAAGCAGGCAGGGTTGATCCCAGTCATGGAAATCATTGGGTAAAGTTAACAAGTGGTGAGCTTCTTTAAACATTTTTATATATAATATTTCAATAATAAAAATCTGACCGTACATAATTTTTCAACTATATGTAGATTTAAAAGTATATATAAATATTTTCTAGATTTTTTTTTTAAATCCACTGACTAGTTTCCAGATAAGCTAGCAAAGTTACAGCAAACTACACTATAGCCCTTGCTTCCCGATTTTTCTTTTACAAGGCAGAAAGATGAGTAAAAAAGTGTGCTTTGTATGATGTGCAATGCATCAAAAAGCAAAATAAGCACATGGCATATTTGATTTAGGGTTTTTTGGTTCTTTTGTTTTTAAGAATTTATACATTAGCTTGATCAAAGTTCTACTAGGAATAGAGTTTAATTAATACAAAGAGGGGAAACATCATTTTAGATTATTTCTTAGTGTATTTTCTTTTACTGTTCTACTTAGATACTTGTCATGAATCAATGTAGAAATGAAGAGCATGTGAAATAACATTGAGTAGCTGCTCGCAGTTCTGACTTCATGAATACGTATACTGTTACCTATTGATCATTTTATCAGCTATATTCTGTTAATTACAGCATCTAAGAGTTATTCATATTGCTACAGATATATAAAAATCATTTCAAGGAACAATTTTATATTCAAAACTACGAGCCTCTCAGAGGAACTGTTCACTATCCTTTTTATCCTTTCTCTCCATCTCATTAATCAGAAGCAAACTCCTGTAGTATCAGGACAGGAACTAAACTTCAAAAGAAGATCAAAATTTACAATATGTTTTCAAAGAACACATTAAGCAAATTAAAATCACCTGGTTTTCTGTAAAAAAAAAGATCAAACTCACCATTTATTTCCAAGAACAACATATAACTATCTCATGAATGAAAAAGAGCCACTGTTCATAGCACGCAGTGGTTCATTTTGTATTAATTATGTAGTATTAAACAATGACAAAGTAGGGAAAAGGAGCATTACTTTGTGCAACTCAGTTTACAGTTTATTTTAAAAATGTCACAGTAAATCTAATTCAGTTATGGTAATGTCACAAAAGCAGCACGTCAGCTGATTAATGTGTTGCCCTAGGACCAGCTAATCCAAATGGGTAAGCTAGTTCTCCCTTTATTTGACAGACAGGCACCAATCCTGGGAATGAATACTGCTGAATAATTTCTTGTGTCCTCCCAGTTCTTTCCACCTCATAGCCTTCTGCCCTCTATTGAAACCTTCTACATTAACTCTTCTGCATAATACATTCAAGCAAGACTAGAGAGAATAACTATCTACCTGGGGACAGTGGGGGGAAGGAAAATCTCTGATCAAGAAATTGCAAATGGATGATTCGAAGATGATGAACCACTTTAAATAGTTAAAAACATTTAGAGTACTTCCTGTCCCTATGTATATAATCAATCCATATAGAGAATAATATAATTGTGCTGTGAGAAAAATACGTCACAAAGAATAAGAAGACAGACTAGAAAGACAAGACAACTAACTTTGGGTTGTAATATCAAAGAACAGGTGCTCAAAGCATTCATTTTAAAAAGTAATTTAATCTTCAAAAGAAAATCAGGAATGTCCAAGTTACCGTCCATAAATTTCTTCATGGGTCTCTTTTTGCTTCCAAAAGGTTTAATTTTTACCAATCTTCTGTTGAAACACACCTACTTTTTCAGACTATTTTTTCAGTTTGCCAATTTTTTTTTCCATTTACAATCCTTTTTCCAGCATATTTTTAATCCTTCCCAGCTTGACATTATCTGGGTGCATAATACATATCCATCATTCAGAACATTGATGAAAGCCTCAAAAATATGACAGATCACTACCAGATCCTATTAGACATCTTTCCAATTTCACCACGAATCATTGATAATTACACTTTGATGCAGTCTTCTAATCAGATGGGCATCTATATGATAGCAATTTCTTCTCTCGTGCTTACCACCTGCTTGCTAATAAAAATCTTGAGACTACATAAAGAGTTTTCTTAATGTCAATGCTACTACTGTTCTTCCCTTATGCGTAAAAAGCCTGTTTTCCCGTCATCCAAGAAAATCAGACTTGTTTGACATTATTCTTGACAAATCCGTATTGAGTGATAGTATTTTTTTTATATTTTTCCCTGATATTCCTTATATTTTAGAAATAGCTAATAATTTTTTAAAATACAAATAATTAATACAGTTTATGAATAATTTTTTCTTTGATTGTTCTTACAATATTTTTCCAGAAACCACAATAAAAATATGAAACTTATAATTCACTCATTTCTCCCTTTTTTTTTTTTGGCAGGAAGCTAGATTTATCCTTCTCCAGTGTCTTGGGAGTTCCCGAAGTTGGCTATGAGACTAAGGGCCCCATTCAGGGTCAATTTCATCGTGCACAGCCAAGCTGAAAACAGTTTTTAGTGGTTTTGTAAGAAATTTCTCAGTTTTTAAGAAAGGAAGTTTTGTAAGTCAGTAACGCTCAGACACACAAGGATAGATCTATCACGTTTTAGTACAGATGTGATAGATTACATCACTTTTTTTTGATGCCACCAAAAACCTTATCTTTAGAATTATAGCTGTTTGATAATTTTAACTCAAATTAGTTGTTTAAAAGAATCAATAACCACGTGTATAAGCAAGACTGACAAATTAGCTGACACAGCCAGCTTGGACTTCCAAAGCCATTCCTGCAGAAAGGCTCTCCTCCAAATACTTACAAGAAACTAATCAGCAATTAGATTAGAGGGATGGTCCTTTTATACATAAATATTTGATTACAAGAGAGGAAATAGCAGAAACGTACAGTCAAGTCACAAAACCAACACAAGGCCCCTGTGGAGTTTTGCTGGAACCTGTGGCTGGGATTCATGCTTTCTGACATATCCTAAGCAACCCGGAAAACAAGGTGAACAGTAAGATGACTAATTTTCCTCATGATATTAGGTTATTCAGGACAGTAAAGACAAAAGCCAAATGCAAAGAAGAATTTTATAAAGCTAAGCAACTAGGCAAGGACTGGCAGATGAAATTCAGGGAGATAAATGTGAAATTATACACAAGTGAAAATAATCCTCCCTTCATGCATATCAAGCTGGGATCTAAACTGATTATAACCACTGGTGAGATTCTTCAGCTATGATAAATACTTCCATTAAAATATTAGCTCAGTATTTAGTAACAGTAAAAAAAAAAAAATCTGTTGGGAATTGCTCGGAGAGATGTACAGAATAAAAGGAGAAACACTATAACACCAATGCATAACCCACCTTACACCTGAATTATGACAAACACAATCCTTTTTGGTCTCCTTACCTCAAAAAAAAAAAAAAAGCCAACCACACAACACACACCCACGGTAATAGGTCTGAAAAAAGATTCAGAGAAGAATCAAAGAAGTGACACAGTTTCATGAAATGAACTATCACACATGCTAAGATTTTCCTGTCTGGAAAAGAGCTGAGGGAGGGATGCGATGATGGTGTCTTACAAAATCATAGGTGGCGCTGAGACTGGCACCAGACATCAACTATTTAATGTTTCCTCCAGAGGAAATCCTAGCAAAAGCAGCCGAAATCTAGCGCAAAACCAAATAAAAAGCAGTGGTTCTTCACATGACATTTTAAGCTGTGGGATTCACTGTCATAATACGTTTGAGGCACTAGAATTTTGCACAGGTCTAAAATCAAGTGGCTTAATTCAAAAAGTCCACTGAGAGTTATTAAGCACACAGAAACCGTAGCTGGATCATAAAGAGCAGTCAGCGGAGATATCACTGTATACTAGGTCTATTCTATGAACTTTTGGACACTGTTAGCAATGGAATACTAGGCTACCCAATGTTTATGTTATTTTATTATAGAGTAAGGATTCATGTTAAATATATAGATAGGGTAAAATACATCCTTTCTCTTTTGTTAGGTTCACCCTTACAAGAAAATAAGAGCACTTGTTAAAAATAAAAAGTTATAATATTCTGTGAAATGAATGAATAGGAGGCCTTATAACAAAGTTACTGATTTCCCTTCCCCTCAAGATGAGGAAATAGCTTTTAGAAGAAGTATCTAAATACCAGATTCAGATGCCAAATGACAATACAAGATACTAATGTGACATTTCTGTAAGAAAGGCTACCATAAAATGAGTGTATTAGAATATTACTACTACTAAGGTGAGACCAACTATCAGGATTAGAATGTCTAATGAATAAGGATTTTGAATAGCAGAACCTTCACCAAACATGTTTTTGATAATATTGGTTCTACATGCATATAGTAAATTAATTAATTCACTGTACTGAATTCTTGATCAAGACCCAGTCAGTTTCCCACTGAAGTAACTGGTATCAGGCTTGTTAGTTCCATAGATAGTTAGGTTCATGACATGCCTAAGAGGTGGAAAGTTTGATGAGAAGCACTGATGATCACAAACTCGGAAGTAAATTAAAAATCTCAGTTGTTGCTGCCTGCCAGCAAAGTTTAGATTGGGAATCTGGAAGTGAGAGAAACACAGGATTGTGTTTTTGTCTGGGGAAGTTAACAGATGGTCTAAAAAGGAATAGCTTTAAAATAAGACCAGCAGCCAAAAAGCATGTGGAGACAGCAATATGAGAGATTTTTTGATCTATTCTGTGTCACTGTTTTATATAGCTTTTTGAAATAGCATACAGTCTCAAATCTTGACCTTATAGCTTTATTCATCCAGATTAAAATAATCTTTTTGTAACTTTGGGAAAAGAATTTTATGTTGAATAGAAGTATTTGAAATACAGATTTACAAGACGCTCTTTTTCTAAGACACAGGTCTCTGAAACGTTGCTGAAAACACAACTTCAACCTCATTCTATAACGTAGAATTACAGAAGGTTGCATATGGGGATTTAATATCGTATCTCTTAACTTTCAAAAACTGGGCAGCTAAATCCCTATACAGCTTATAGGCCTCTGGATGTTCATTTATACTTTTGCAGAAGTAGCTCATTTACCTCTTCAGAAAAGGTTGCTGAATATATTTAGACTGTCGCTGCAAAAAAGCACTAGGGAAAGACTCAAAAATAAGAAAACGGGTAGTGACAAACAATCATTCTCTTCAGCTATAAGATGAGAGAATGCTGTGTGAACAAAATTATAACATGCATTCAGATTCTTACTAAGGTGCTTTCCTAATATTTAGCAGCCAGAGGCAGATAGATAAAATTCTTGTTGTAACTGTCAAACTTGTTTCAGCATAGGATACAGTTCCATAAGCAAAACACCAAGTCCTCAGCTGTAAATCGACAGAAACAAACTTTCAGAATTACTTACCTGATTTTCTTCATGGGAAACTCTCATTTGTTCTTTCAGAACTGACATTCTGGCTGCTTCTTCTTTCCTCAACACTCTTTCTTTCTTTAGCTCAGGACTCCAGAAAGTTTTGATGCTATTCATGGAGGATCCCAGCTTGCTGTCCTTAATGTCTAGTTCTTTTCTGAGAAGATCATTCTCCCTCTGTAGTTCCTTAAGTTGAGCCTGCAGGTCTAACATGGTACTATCTCTAACCTGTCTCAGCATAGAAGGAACCTGATGGTGGTGATGGTGTGAAGATGTGGTCAAACCTCCATGCTGATCAGTGTACGAAAGGACATCTGTGTGTGACAGTCCAGCTGAAGCAATATTAGGACTGCTCCCCATAGCTGTGACTCGACCACCATACACAGCTCGATTTGTAGCCCTTCCAAGAGTCATTGTGCCCTTTGGGAAAGTAGTAGAAGCTACACCTTCATGGTCACTCAAATACATTGGTCCAGATGTTGCATAGGCTGCATTAAGGGACTGGATGTTCTCCATTGATAATGTCTTACCTGTTCCCCCTCCTCCTCCACTATTTGTGCGCCTATGGCCCAGGCGAGGAGATCTTGGCAAACGAGGAGACCTGGAGGGACTTCCTTCTAAGTTGCTGATTGTTCTTGCACTTCCATACATTTTTCTTCTACTTTGAGGTACTATTTAGTAAGAAATTAGTAACACTAAAGTTGAGTATTAAATTTATTATTCCAGCTAGAAATATTGGCAGTTTCACTGCATTCTTCCAGTAGGCAAAAATCTATTGTTCCTCTGAAGTCAGAGACCTGAAAAAAAGATATTATAAAATTAAGTAAATTTTCATCTTGGAAAGTAAGTTTACAAGTATTCAGTATATATCAGAAAATAAAGTAACCCACTTCCTAGAATAATTACTTTAAAAATGAAATATACTGTACATTTTGTGTTTAGGATGTCTAGTTAAAGATGCATTTTCAAATTGCATTCAGAAGAAAAAAAAACTACTTATTTCCTTCTTGCTAGAAAATATCTTGACTTTGACTTAGTATAACAAGCTTTATGTTGCAATGAACACCATGGGCCCAAAACCATATCTTAGCTGATACGTTAATGGAGTTAAATGACTGACCATGTGAAATAATATAAAGGAAAAAAAAAATAGCTGTTGTTGACATTAAGAATTACCCAAACCACGATGATATATTTTCAACAGAGAGTATAAAAGCAGCAATTCAGCAGTTCTGTATATTCTCCAGTAATATTAGATTAATTACGACAGAACAAGGAAATAGGCAGCAGTTTTAGTTTTCGTTTGGATTAACAAAGATGGTTTTGGATAGGAAAAAAGGATGAAGGAAACAGTGTTTCTAATAGTTTGACTGTAACCAGTAAAAACATATTTATTAAGAAAAATTAACAATAAAAGTAAGCTATTTCAAGTGAGTATTTCCTACTAAACAATTACAGTGTATTACAACACAGTATTATTTGTTCAGTGAAGTACTGGCTTGTTAATATTTGTTGTTAATAAGCTTCTCAGGAAAAGGTTGCATGGCAATAATATAGGTTTTCATTTAGAAAAGGAGTGCTTGCGAAATACAATTTTCTTTCTTTTTTTCCTACGGATATCATATTATTGCTTTGATAAAACTATCCTTGTAATTTATTTAACCAAACAACGGGTAGATGTGGACCAATGCTCTGTTTACAAATTCTTCAATACCATCATTATACATTTACCAAGTTTCGAGTAAGTTTATTAACTTTACACAGCATAAATATAAACACACAAGAGGACTTCAGGATTAGGCAGGCCCACTGATTTATTTTTTTTTTAAATCTAATAATTTCAATAAATTTGTCGTATTAATTAAATTGGTGGTCACTAACCACATCTAGTACCATTTATTTCAAAGGTAACTTGAGGAAGAACAAAAGTTGGACTGAGTCAAATCCAGTAATATTTAACCACACCCTCAAGGCATCCTCATTATCCATAGATACATTATTTCCTAGTGTGTTAAAACATCTGTTCCACATTTGCTGTGAAAGGTGTTGAGGTAGGGGCAGGCAGACAGATGATTTGACGTCATATTTATTAATAAGCTCGAGTATATTAAACCCTCACCAACAATATCAGCATAAAACATTACGGATACTAATGATGTCAGCAAACAAGAAGCATGCAGAGTTCTCCACTGACTCCTCTTTATCCCATACAAGCATATACCACATGGCTTATATGAATCCTAGGAATCGCTTGGTATATGCTACCTTTTCATCAATTTTAACAGCCGACAGTCTAAAGCATTTTTGTTTAATTCAAGTTACCAGTGTACATCTGAATTAGCTGAGATGTTTCAACTTGTTCCAACTACTATTACACAACAGTGGCCGTTCTTGTGAATTTTCACCTCTTTCACAGGAGGTCACAAGATTTAGAAGTGGAAGGCATTACACTACACTACTATAAAATGTTGATGACAATGCCACTATGGGTGCTGGGCAAAAATATAAGAGAGTGTGGTATTTATTCAACATTGATAATTTGGAAACATTGAACTCAGTACTGCACCCAGGCTGCTCCATTAAAAGTCATTCATTTCAATGCAAACATTGCCCTTGGCAAAATGGATCAAACAAGTTAACATAACATTGTTCCATACAAGCTATATGAACAAGATTAGTAATTCTGTCATAAAACACTACCACCTTTTGCCATGTACAAACAATTCAGCTATGCATAAAGCAAAGCAGGGGTACCTACTTCAATGAGAAAACGTAGTTTTTAACTATTTAGGAAGGCATAGATTCAAAATTACATTCTAGCAACTCTTTTCTACTTCAGGATCACATGACTTATAAGATAACATGAATATTTTTAATTCTAGAGGCAAAAACTTGATCCAACTTCTTGAGCCATGAAAACCTCTTAAAGCTTCCAGAATTCAGCCTGAAGGTGCACGTATTTAACGGAACCAGATATAACTTGCTGATATGCATTTTCAAATTTTGTCATTTTATCATGAGTATCTAAACCTACCCCCCTTTTCAGTAGTCATCCAGCATTCAAGAGATGACCCACAGCTTGCTCCACAAAAAAAAAAAAAGTGCAGCTTTTCTGCCATCTCAACTTGAATGAATTTATCAATAAAAAAAAACATATCTCATGGTGACTGGGGGCAATGCAATTACTTATCCTAATTTTCAAGTGCCAGCCATCCTCTGGCCAAATAACATTACTCATAATGCACTCTGAGAAATCCATCCTTGTATATTTCTAGTTTCCTGAAAAAGTTATGTAGCTCCTTAAAAGAGGATCTCAAATGAGATCATTCTTTCCACTGGCTCATGGCAGATCCTGAGAAAAAGCAACTGTCTTCTAGACTGGTAGAATTCTCGCCCCGCCCACCCAGGAATCTGGCCTGGTGAAAAACTAAGATTGCTAGCATAAACAGCCAAAGTCAATTTAAACTAGACACAATCAAATATTTTTAGATACAGCAGACCTGATTCATGGCCAGGTGATGGAGGTTGGTGCAGCTTTGTTGATCCTCAAAAATATAGGTATAGGATACCCTTATCTCATATCATTACTGTTTTTCTTTTCCATTGCCACAGTCTGATAAATAAGTAATTTATGCTTCTTCCTTTTAGTCACTTAATATCCTACTTAGCCTTTTGTTTACATCTCTGATATGTACTTTTAGGTATTTGTTTTGCCTTTTAGAGTTTATTAGTTGTGGTATGTTGTCTTTACTCATGTGAGGTTTTGAGAAGTTCTCATCTCAAAGCAGAGAACACTTTTATCCTGTTTAGCACTCCAGTGCTTACCACTGAGGCTTACTAAAAAGGGAATTATCATCCCTCATCCAAAGGGAGGCTAACCTCTCTCTGGACTTCTACTTTAATAATAATGTTTGCATACTGATTTAACATTGTAACTTTCATATGCCTGGGAAAATTCTGAAAGTAACATGAAAAGAAAAGTAACATATTTTTGGTTGGTGGTGTTTTGTTACCTCCACAGAATTTTCAATTATTATTTTTATTTTGCCCCCTTAAAATATTCTAATCAAGATGGAGACCTCTATGTAATAATTGGAAGCACAATGGCAATACACTTGGTTTTCTTACTTTCATGGGCTACTAAGGATAGGTCACAAACCAAAAGCTGAAAATCCTGATTTAAATAAATTCTTACAGTTTATCTATATTTTCCTTTGCAATTCATTACCTGCTACAACCTAAATTATACAGACTGGCTTTCTTGCAAACACCTTGGAAAAAGGAAAGCACATGAATGTGTGCTTTTTGGAAGTGTATACGTTTTAAGGATAAACCCCGAGCCTTCCTTTATGGCTGTGAAAAGTCTCAAACACAGTACACACTACATACCATTGCTTTATGGAAGAGGGGTGAAAGGAACCTACATCATTTTCTACTCTACTGCTTATACACAGAGCCCTCCTAGCTTCAGTAAGATTTACTGTGTGTCACCACACATCAGGAATTGGAGACATGAAGAAGCAATAACTGCCTCAGGGCCTCAACAAGTGCCACACAGATCATCATCTACTGCCTGGAGAAAAAGAAGAGGAGATCACTTCTCCCATCTTCCCATAGAACCTGCTGACACAGAGCCATTCCAGTTGAACTTAGAGTGGGCCGGTGAGATACAGACGATTCCATCTTGAAAACAAAATTGCTTTTATATTGCTATTTTAATTTATGGGAGGAAAAATTATTACTCTAAAGCAATTGTTTTTCACCCAATATTTCAAGGATGGTTTTGCTGAACCACAGCGTAACCCTCATGCACCACAGTGTAAGCGGTGGATAGAAAGATAAATGGAATCAAGCAGAAACAAAAGAATCTCATATGTTATGGGGAAGATGGGAGAGCTGTACAGACAAGAACAGTATACTCACAACTGGAGAGACCAACCCTCCCTCTTGATAAAAGCCCAGAAGCTGTAAATGTTGCACTAGCAAGCACAAAGGAGCTCCAGTACAACTCATGAAGGTTATATCCCCCTAAGAACTTCTCTGACACAAAAAAGTCACCTGGATTCAGTCAGTCTGCTCTGGGACAGACTGCAGATTCACTGCATGCATTTTCCCACAAAAGGTTATAACATCATGGGTTCACATTATCCACATCACTTAAGTCTCTCACATTGCATTTTATTTGCCTTTTTAACTTTATTTTTACAAAGACTTAAAACATAAGCTTCTAATATGATGCTAATAGAAGGTCTGTCTCAGTCACTTTCAAAATGCATTACTTCTATATTTTATATAATTACACAGTTTCCTTGAAATACTGTCTTCACAGAACCCCATAATTTCTGGTTTTCACTGGTTACAAACTCTTACCCACCACTGCCCAAAAGAAAACCAATTAATTTCATTAATCTATTTAAACAAATCAGCATCACCAAGTTCAAAGCAAATGAGAATTTTCTGCATTGTGTCTGTCAATCTTTTCATAAAAAGTCTAAAAAATTTTGTAGAGGTATTGTAGTTTAGCCTCGGAACACAATGGGGAGTATTTTGTCTGTTTCCTGAGCTCTGAATTGTGACATTTCAGAAAAAAAATGGAAACTAGATCTTGCCAGACAAAAGCCTGTAGTGTCTGAGTAAGTTTTAATGAAAATATTAAATTCCTCTTTCCCTCNAAAAAAAAAAAAAAAAAAAAAATCACAATATGTTGCTATGTTCCATGTCTCTCCTTTAAAATGTTTAGGCCTAAGCAGCCCAGCAGCCTCAGATCAGATATTCTAAACCATTAAAAAATAAAAAGGTAACAGTTTGAACTTTGTTACCAATTCTGCATGTAGCCACAGTGCATACAGAGATCTCGCCAGTTTCACATTAGAGGTTTCACTAACAAGCAGGTGCTAGACAGCACTCAGCATGGCTAATTCCAGAGCAGATTTAACAACTTTATTGAAAAAAAATTATCAAATCACACTATGCTGGAAAACACCAAGAAATGTAGAAAAAATTAAGTAACTAGATATAGGGCCAGAGACAACAAAATGTAGCAAGCCTTTCCTCATGAGATATTCCCATGACAGAAAACAATATAAGCAAATATTCAGACTATGCTCAGGAAGCCCATTGACTACTAAATGTAAATTATCATCTTAACCATACAGAAATCATTCTTCATATTACTAAGAGCAGCCAAATATTTGGAGTGAAGAACACAGACTTGATTTCTTCCTTCTCCTGTTTTTTGGGGTTGGGTTTTTTTTTTTCTCAGACCAGGGCACACTATTAGTTTCATAAGGGTCAGTGTTACTGTTTCCTTATCATCAGCTGATAACCAGTACTTGAACATTTCTGACCCTGTGTCAATATGTCTCACGTGCTGACCACTTACACCATCTGCATGGGCAGACATAGTGGGGCCAGAACAGCCACTAAAATACTGGTTTAGGAGGAGGGGGGAGGGGATAAAAATAATTAAAAAAGACTAAATCAGCCCTGAGCTTTCTAAACATAATTGTCAGGAGTAGAGTTTCTGTGTCTCCTCCTCTGGCCAGAATCACCTACTCTGCAGTAAGTTTGGATATTAGCCAAACACTTAATAGCTTTGCACAACTACTGGCCAATATTAGCATTCAGCCAAGAGCTCAAACATTTGTAATGCTACCGAAAGCTTTAGGGGAACTCCTTCCTTAGAGCTATCTTCCCCACATAACATATAGTGACAGCTAAGTGCAGAAATTATCAATCCGATTTTTATAACACCCAATGGCTTCCAAATTGTTTAAAACTGTTTAGTACTATACAGCTCCCCAAATATAAACCAAAAGCAACAAAAAAGAAGAAATAACAGATGATGTAGAAGATAATGCTCCTATACTTTCCACCAGCACTCATCTTCCTATATTCTCCACCAGGACTCATCTTTTTGACTACATCAGTGGACAAGGGAAGAGCTACAGATGTCATCTACCTGAACTTCTGTAAGGCCCTTAACACAGGTCCCCACAACATCCTCCTCTCTGAATCAAAGAGATACGGATTTGATGGGTGGACTGTTCAGTGGATAAGGAACT
Organism: Himantopus leucocephalus; assembly: GCA_003993805.1. Lineage (NCBI taxonomy): Eukaryota > Metazoa > Chordata > Aves > Charadriiformes > Recurvirostridae > Himantopus > Himantopus leucocephalus. Next base: position 8,265,984 of record RSEF01000012.1, on the reverse strand, counting down.
GGTTGCATGGTCACATCCAGAGGGTAGTAGTCAATGGCTCAATGTCCAGATGGAGACTGGTGACAAATGATCGGTGTCCCTCAGGGGTCCGTATTGGGACCAGTACTGTTTAGTAAGCTCATCAATGACCGACAGTGTGATCANTATTGGGACCAGTACTGTTTAGTAAGCTCATCAATGACCAACAGTGTGATCAAGTGCACCCTCAGCAAGTTTGCAGATGACGCCAAGCTGAGTGGTGCAGTTGACATGCTTGAGGGAGGGGATGCCATCCAGAGCAACCTGGACAAGCTTGCAAAGTGGGCACATGGGAACCTCATGACATTTAACAAGGTCAAGTGCAAGGTACTACACCTGGGTCGGGGCAACCCCCAGTATCAATACAGGCTGGGTGGAGAATGGATTAAGAGCAGCCCTGAGGAGAAGGATTTGGGGATACTGGTGGATGAAAAGCTGGACACAAGCCAGCAATGTGTGCTCACAGCCCAGAAAGCCAACAGCATCCTGGGCTGCATCAAAAGAAGCACAGCCAGCAGGTCGAGGGAGGTGATTCTGCCCCTCTATTTGGCTCTGGTGAGACCCCACCTGGAGTACTGTGTCTAGCTCTGGGGCCCCCAGGATAAGAAAGATATGGACCTGTTGGAGAGGTTCCAGAAGAGGGCCATGAAGATGATCGAGGGCAGGAGCACCTCTCCTCTGAGGACAGGCTGAGAGAATCAGGGTTCTTCAGCCTGGAGAAGATTGCAGGGGGTGTTGACTAGATAACTTTTAGAGGTCTAACCTAAGCTATTCTACGATTTCATATATTTTGAGACTCCACAACAGGAATGAGACTCACAGAAAAAGCTCTGTTCCATAAACACACATCCCGGCAAACAGTAAGGATTATTTTTTTCAATAAAGGAATCATTTAAATACTCTTATCACAACAAAACCCATTACTGTACAGAGAAATCCAGGAATGTACATGTATTTAAAGTAGTGACCAAGAGCCAGAAATATTTCTGGCACATTCTTTTGGTTTACCATGGTTTTTGGCTGTTTTAACAGTAGCTCAACATGGCCTCTTAAAAGAGAATATTCTTTTATTTGCATATTTTTTATTACCTGTGCTGATTTAAAAAAATAAAATCCAGCAAGCTGATGCAAACTATATACAGAGAAACAAGATCTATTGTACACTATGCTTCCTTTCTTCATTATTCTGAGCAGCACAGCATGTCTTATTTTAATAAAGTAACAAAAAGATAATGTCCAAAATGCCGGTTCATATGGGGTTAGTACAAGCCCTACATTGTTTTTATCAAAAGGGCAAAGTATTCTTTTTTCCTGCTCACCACTTCAGACTGATAAATTACTTATTCCCCCCCATTTTTTAATCATAAAAAGAAAATTACCCATTTCTTCCTACTNTACGCCTGATTGGGAAGTTTGGAAAAAAAAAAAAAAAAAACACATACACAACAACATTAGAAGTAACATCATCTTCACTTAGGTTCCTTAGTGTCCTGAATCTGCACTAAATGTAAGTTTTACTGTGGTCTGCACAATAAATTTATTTTTATTTTTCAATAAGCCTTGGTTTATCTACTTTGTCTTGTAGTTAGTTACAAATGAGTACATATGTAGCTGTGTATAAAGCTAGTTTCAAAGTCTGTTTTGATCTTGCAAGTTGGCGATGTCCCTGAACTCACATCAATGCTAAATGCAAGAATTGGCATTTATCACATCATAGGAATAGTTCATCACACCTGCCTCCCTTTCATTTCTATTTCATACAAAAGAAATAGCATATGAAGGAGAAAGTAGGAATAGCTGCTGAACATGCACCTAAGTGACACAAATGGAAAATAAAGTTGTCAGGCATTCTGATGTTGTCAGGTGCAGTGACAGCAATTAATACTTATCATGCGATCAGAAAACTCCAGCAATGGAAATATTTGCTCAAAATGAAGTATAAGAAACTCTTGGAAAAAAAGCAGTTCACGGAATTATCAGGATTGTCAATTATATTACTATCACGTATATTGAAGTGAAGAGTCAACAATACCTTTTTAATTGTCTTTAAAACTGTGAAACTCAAAAATAAGGCTAACTCTCAGTAGAGGTACATTTTTTTCAATGCACTGGCTTTTTCTCTTTATTACAATGTTAGAGACTTAATCGTTTTAAAACACTTTTAAAGCATAATATTAATTAGAAATGGGCTTTAAATAAAAGTAATATTTAAACTTCACCAACTGACACATCCATTACTTTGTAACTTCTACATTAGGTCTCTCTTTGTTGTTGAAACACTAATTCTTAACATTTTATCTCTAACACTTCCACTAAAAGAATTCCTTCCTGCACGTGACATAACAAAGCCTCCCTAGGGTTTCTAAGGTGCTTAAGGGAGGTGAGCAATTTAAGATTTTTTTTGTTATTATTTCTATGTTGCATCAAATATTACAGATGTGAATATAGATCATTAAAAAAGGCAAAGAAAACTTTCTATAGCCAAGCTATGGTAGAATCATCATGTCTAATTTTCATTGGTTTTGCCAGAGAACATACTATATCTTTATAAAAAACTATAGGGCAGCGTTATCTGCCAATTCTGGGTAACCAAATCCAAGTACAGCCTGCAAAACGAGTTATCTTCCAATGTAGACTATACATCACTATCCAAGTTTATTCTGATTTAATGGTCAATCAACAGAAGCAGGGATGTTTAGCATCATCCTTTGTTTAAAATATTAAAAACACTGTTAATGCTGGTTTTTAAAAGTAAAGTTCCAAAGATGCAGGGTAAAATACCTCAGTTTTCACTGACCAAAGTTCACGGTCCTGAGTTCATTGTGTCATTGTCTTGCTAGCCATCTCTCTCTGCAACTTTTAATATTAAGATCCTATTTATTGGGGGGAGGAATCACAAGCGGTAAGGGATAGAAACACATACATTCCAAACCATCTGCACCTCTTCAGGTTTTTTTAAGTCTTCTCAGTTTTACTGCACCATGATGACCTTCCCAGGATACAGAGACATTTCTAAAGCCTTGGCAAGCTTTTGACTTTCCAGAGAGAAAATTCCTAACATTTTAGTCTTTGCAGGTATGCAGGTATCTTGTGTGCTACATTCTGTATCCTAGCCTGTATTCACTGCACCTTCCATCCTGCAATTGTTAATCACTTGCATCTTATTTCTTTCTGGGTAAGAAATCTCACTTATTAATGCAAGCCTGCATTTACAAAGTCCAGTCTTTTATGGAGGATTATTCTAAGGCACCTGGTTAGCCAGACAAACACTACTTTTAGTTTAATGACTATTAAACAACAGTAAAAAAAAAAATAAATCTTAATTTTTTATGAAAATAGTCTCCTTTGGGGAAAAAAATTAAAAGTATACACCATCCTTCAGGATAACTTAAAAATTATGCCTAATGAATAGAACAATTTTGCTTTGCTTTTGCCAAAATTCACCTAACTTGAATGACTACTTAAAAGTTTACAGAAACACTGCCTTTGTTATAGATTTAATTACCTTTCTATTTCAATCAAAAAGTTAGAGCTTACAAATAAGCATGATCTAAGATAACCTGAAAGTTTTCTAGCAAAAACTGGAAGACCAGTCTTGTTCTTTCTATTATTTCTAAATTTTAAATGGCAACAAAAGACACATTTCTTCCCCTTTTAAGCAATATGTTGGTTCTTTATACTTAATAATGACAAAAGCCTAATTTTTAAAGTTTCTTTACAGAGCACCTGGAAGTTCAAGAACGACAGAAGAGATGGTTCCAGACATATTAAAAAAGATTTTTTTCTAGCAATACTACACTATAATGAAATATAATTCATTAAAAACATATATAAAGAATCAAATGAGGACATCATGCAGTTTGCATTTCCATTTTTATAATTACTTTTAAAAGATAAAATAGTAAGGTAAAGGAAAAAACTAACAAAAATTTTAAGTAAAAAATAATATAACTCTGTTGTGATTTAAATAGCCAAGCTTCTTTTTCTTAGCTGCTACTTCATTTGCCTTGCTCATGGAACATCCAATTTGCACACAATAAAAAGTAAGGCAAGTAGTTTGATTCACATTTGCAACTTCACATTGCTAATTTATCATCTAGTCTACATTTCTTCTGCCTTGTTTATGAGCAAGAAAAACCAAACCCTTGACAAAGCAAATTATGGTCCAAATTATTCAATCAAATGGGAGGCAGGTGATGATCTAATTAAAAAAAAAAAACACACACCAAAAAAACCCACACTTTTTTAAATTGTGTGCTTGCTAATGACACCAAGTTGTGATTCTGACAGAAACCTTAATTTTTCTTATAGAATAATTGCGTGCATTTATTTTTTTCTATTCACTTACTCTGGACTAACAGACCCCATTGTGAGAGTAAGCAACACGAAGATAAGTATTATTTCAGAAGTTTGTTACACCAACTCTTGTATCATCATGCAAGAAGGGAAGATAGGTTTAGGATCACTAAAAAAATTTGGGAATGAGGAATCAATATGGAGACCTGTTGTGGTGCTTCAGACCTTGCAGAAAGAACTCTTAGAATTCAGGTATTGAAAAGACCACATGTGATCCTCAAAAGTAATACAAATAAGAGGTTCATAAAAGTTATATTGATAAAAATTTTTTTTTTAATGTTTTTATATGTGTGTTCATACTAAAGACATTGCTTCAAATTGAAAGCTTTTGTAAACGCTGTGTGACACTTATTATCTTTCTTTCCCCTTCCTATACATAATAGCAAATAAGTTATAAGAGATTAACAGTTAAAGACACAGAATAAAGTCAGTTAAATGCTCAGGAATAACAGAAAAAAATATGATATTAAGCAAATATTTCCTTACAAATTATGTCTACAATAGGAAAAGTCACACTTCCGATGCAACAGGAATGGTTTGATAATGCTAAAATAAACAGTGTTTTTCAAATAAGGCCACAAAGGTAGAATACCAAAAAAAAAAAAAAAAAACTTGTTGCACATGTTTATGCAACAGCAAATATCAATATTGTCAACATTCACACCAACAGTCTTTGAAACACAAGGCTGTTTACCTGATAACACATACATATATTAAACAGACATTAAAGACTGGAATTATTTGCTTTAGGAATAAAACCTAAGAACTGAAAATAATGTAAAAGGAAATTGACTGAGTTTATGATTAGGTCTGTAAGTTTGTCTATTTTCATATTAAGTATGTTTAAGAATATTCTGTCATTTACATTACATTAATGTTTTCCATTTTAAGATGCATTTAAAACTGGGAAGTCTATCTTGGAAATAATGAGAGATTCTACACAATGGAGTATTTTCAATTGACTTCACTAAGGCTACTCACATGAATGTTATTAAACACAGGCTTATATATTTAGAGGATAAAGCTATATTTTTCTTTTTGCCACAAAGCTTCCATTCTCAGAAGAAAACAACAGAATAGTCATAGGAGCAGCTATTAAGCTGTGTAACTTCCGGCGTTTTCTTAGAATACTTAAATTTTGGGATATCTACAATCTAGCAAGCCTAAATACCCACTATGCATTTTACATTTCTTGGATTCAAGAGTAGTAATATAGATACTCAAATTATAAAACAAAAGGCACACATTTGTGCATTAAGCATGCTTTAAAGCCATTAGAATTCAAAAACATGCTGAACGCCTCTGTTCTTTTACCTAGGATATAAGTGTATGCATATGTTTTAGGATCACGCCAAAAAAAGAAGCTGGCTGTGCCTCAGCCACATTAGATCAGAGTTCTCTAAGGAACTTGCAGGATCTGTAGGTAGAACTTAGCTGCTAGATTCTACATCTGCACTATGACTTCAGTTAGAGAGATAGGATAATAAGCACAACAAGCAGTGAAAAAGACAGTATTTGTTGAAGGTGAGATACTTTAAATAAATAAAAAGTACATTGGTCATGAAAGAAGTCACATGTTAACTAGTCTGAAGCATTTCCAGTGAATGCCAGTCTGCAAGAGCGAGTTTTCTAAGACAGTCTAGAAAAAGTCTAGAAACCCAATATCCCCCTTTCAAAAACCTAATCTTAAAACTTCTCAGAAAAGCTTAGGCTTTGCTAAACAACCAAAACATCAAAGGCTCCCACACATCCAATCACAACTTGGAACTCTGAAGTATACCTCAAATTCTTAGACACATTCCATCTGCCATCCTAAAAGAACAGAAATTCTGACATTACAGTTATCCCCCATTATTCCCAATTACAAATTAAAGAGAACGTAGCAATATACAACTTTCCAAACATGTAAACTGTCCATCTCAAAGTCTACACTTCTAATATCATGAAGGAATTCCAGGTTTCTGTGAACAAAAATGGTGTGGCAGTAATGGAGCCTTATCCAGACAAATGCTAAAACGTCTTTTCTACTATTCTCTCCTTTGTCAGAGCTCAGCACCTAACAGACTATCTCTGAAAGGAGATGAGGTTGCTGTTCCTAATTGTTATAACTCCTCCAAAACAAAATCTGGCTATTTAAGATATTCCATAGCTAAGCATTTCAAAAGCTACTATCACTAAATGAATCATAAGTACTCCCCGAGATCAACAGCCAAGAAAGTAACACAATTTAAATACTACACTAGCAATGTTAATTCAAAGACATTTACATTTTCTTATACAAACAAACATTGGACACCTATGCCTATAAACTTTCCTAGACCCCACAACCATAGTCCACAACCATTCTCCAAGGAAATAATTTTTTTTTTGGTCCCACCTTATATACAAGCAGTAACAAACCAACATAAATCCATCTCACTTTATTTCAGAAATATTGTTTCTTTATAAAATGCATTACATAAAAAAGTGACCAATTGTGCTCCAGAAAGATTTAACTGATATTTCTGCTGATCTGCCATTGCATTTTCTTCTAGGTATCACCTAGAAGAAGCAGCACTATCCAGTTAATTTAAAGAATTTTGTTTCTGAGCTTTCCCTTGATCAGCTACAATCCTCAAAAAGGAATTATAATCTCCTTTTGCTTTAAAAGTAACTCTTGCCCTTTTGCCAGGACTTTGTAGAAAATATAAGCTAGTATTAACATTGCAAAATAAATAAGTTGAGGCAACCCCGTCATTGCTAAGTACATATAAGAACACTCAAAAACTAAAACTTACATCTCAAAAATATTTTACAGCAATCCCAAAACTGAAGAAAACAAATATAATCTCACAAATAAAAGAGCAGTCATATTTCAAAAAAAAAAGCATCGCAGTAATATTTCCTAGGTGGATGTGACTAACCATCTCCATATATATCCCGGGCACCTTACAAACTAAATTAAACTGAGAAGATAACAAATGCATCAGAGTGGATAAAAATATAAACACCATAACAGATACAGGTGGGAGAACATATGTTGTCTTTGGAAGTGATACACAGGCCGGTTGCCTCACCCTCTCTGAAGGGTGAACAACCCACTCTTTTCTGTTAGTCATCCTTCAAAGGTCTACAAGATTCATCTTTCTAAAGCAAGAAAATCACCTTGAGCATTCTCTTACAAAAACATGCATGCTGAATAGCTAATTCTCTAAATATCAGGTGTATTTGACATTCTAAGATGGCTGAATGTGCTCACTTGATATTTGGCTGCTAAGTATATGGGCCACCCCTTCCTTTGCCACCTTTCTACAGCCTTGAGAGCAGGCAAGAGATAGGAGGGGTGACTGGCATAGATAATTATATCTTACATCACCGTTTATGATAATTTGACTACCAGTAGGCTAGGGGAGTTAAAGAACCACCCATAGAATAAAAGAGGTGATGAGATGGGCCTCCTCCAAACGCAGCTTAACCACAAAAGAGAGTATCTTAAGTATAATGAGTATAATAAGGTATTCAAACACGAACAGAAGATAAAAGGAGGTCAATGCTCAGAAGACCAGAAACACACAATTTCTAACATAAGGAACTCCATTTTGCATAGTAGAATGCGAAAGAACAAAAGATGCCTTGGCATGCCAACTTTCTCCTTCATGCTTGGAAAGGAGGGAAACCATTTCAGTAACTGAATCCTCTACCTACTGGAAAAGGGGATGCATCTTAGTTCAAGACAGAAGACACTTTCTATTCATAAACCCATCTTCATGGTATAGGAAGAAAAAAAAAATCCACACAATTAGAAAGTCAAAGCACATGATCTCAACGCTAGAGTGAGGAAGGAAAATAAGACAGTACCACCTTCCACATTCAGGAAGACAGCGTATCAGCCTAGGGACCCCACCAACTGAGCAGGATTAAAATAGGAGCTATTTAAAGATAACAGCAGCCAAGTCTCCTCCAAACCTGCCTAAACACACTTTCTCCAACACAAGCAACCTTTCAATCCTCATTACTACCCTTTAAAATTATTTACTTCCAACTATTTTCTGGAGTCAGTATTTTCACCATCTACTCTCTCAAGTAAACAAATGGCATTTCTGAGAGAATGACAAGGAAGACAGTCCACACACTCAGTTTCTCTTTCACTAGCAAAACATTATCTCTTTTCCCTTGCATTTGAAATTTTAGTGGTGATAAAAGCAAATGTCTATTTGAAGACACAGTACAAATGAACTAGCACTACAAAACAAGAAAAACCTCTCAGTTCTTAACTGGATGATCTACCCAACCCTGGGCACGCTTCTGAGAGATACAGCACAGTTTCTCCTTAGTTTAAACATCTATGGCTTCACAGTTCGGGTTGAAACTAGATCTCGGGGACTGCCCTTACCTCATTAATCCTTTGGAAGAAGAAATTATGTTCCCTTCACTCTCAAGACAGAAGGTCAGTCCTCCCACCCCGTTTCCTCTAGGAAAAAGTGAAATTGCTAACTCACCTTGATGCCTTTGAAAACTGTTTTACACAGTTTTCAAACAAAAATAATAGTAATGAAGAGGTTTCTTTTAAAGTACTGAAGAGATGTGGAAAGTGTTATTTTCACACACACCCCTTAACGCAGTCACTCACGAAGCCAAGACCTAGACTGTAAGTTTCTTACATCAAGAAACTAACAAAGCTTTTCCCACATAAACATATTCCTTAAAGGAACTGGAGGAGAAACTTACCATTACACACTCCCTGCGTGCAAAAAACAGACCCTAAGAGGGGACATTTTCCTCTTCATATCCAGGGAAAGGAAGAAAACAGGAAATGCACCGCTCACGCAGATGAGACCGTGAAGGGACAGGGGCTACAAGAGCCTTCGCTCTTCCACAGAACAGGTAGAGAAAATACCAGCCAGCACTAGCAGCAAAGCACGATGGCAAACCGCCTGACCCCGTGAAGCAATCGCGGGGCACTGAGGAGAAGCGGGTGGCGAAGGAACCTCATCCCTGGGACGCCCGTGCGGGCTCCTGAGGTGAGGAGGACGGCGACCGTTGGGCTGCGCGAGCGGCGGGCGGCACGCGCCGGCCCCCGCCCTCCGGCAGCTACGCGAGCTGGGGCGTGCCCGCCCGCCAAGGAGGGAGGGGAGGGGCGGGGCGGGGCGGCGCTGCCTTCCCGCCCGCAGCGAGCGCCAGAGAAAAGCGAGGCTGCCCGCCGTCCTCCGCTCCGCGGTCGGCCCGCAGCGAGGTAGACAGAGGGTGCCTTTCCGCCCCAGCAGCGGTGGGTCCTTTTATTAGGAGAATTCAGGGAAATCCCCCTGGCAGAGGGATTGCTTTCGGGGTCCCTGCAGGGACGCAGGTGGGGGGTGGACGCGCTGCTCTGACACAGGAGTCCGCGGGGGGAGCTGGGCCAGGAAGGTGGCGGGGCTTCCTCAGCGGTCGCTGACGAGAAGCGAAGCTGGGAGGACAGTCCCAAGTCCCCCCGGCCCCTAGGGCCGGGAAACGACCGACCGTGGGGCCGCAGGGGGTCTCTCCCCGCGCCCTGGATAGAGCAGCTGAATCAACGCTGTGGAGTTCTGCTGTTTCCTGAGGTGGGAGGAGGGCGGTAACGGATCTCCACAGCATCCTCCCTCAGAGCAGGGCGGCCGGGAGGCTGGCGGGGGTGGGGGCAGGCGTGAGACGGAGGATTTTTGCCGTCCTCGACTTCGCCACAGGGAAATGAAGTGCCAGCGGGGAAGCGACTTGATGGAGGGGGGGACCTTCCCCCTCTTCCCCGCCCTCCGAAGGAGGGGGAGCCGGAGAAGGGCCTGCTCTCGGCGGAGCTGCCGGGAACGAGCTACCTCCGAGGTGGCCGCCCTGGACATGCACATGGGGGCTGGGGGCACGGGAATAGGAAATAAAAATCAAATCCCAAACAAACGAACAGTTAACCGAAACCACCGATTTAAAAAGGCAACCAGAAAACTAACCCTGACCAGTAGGATTTGCCCTCCTCTTGGCTACACTTATTGGCCGTGCTTATTTGCAACGAGCTTGTATCTGCCAACGCAAGTGGTCGGTTGGTGTGTCCATCAAAAGGGAAATATCAATTCACCGCTAAGGGAGTAGATTCCCATCCATCCATCACAAGGCTTAGCAGGTAGCCGCCTAGAAATCAATCACACACTAATAAAAAAAAATACATATATCTATATTCCTTCCTCATCACATTAGTGCTCTCAGCAAAATATATACGTATCATTGATAAATATATGCATGGATTTTATCACATGCATCATTCTCATCCAACCTGAAATGATCTTTAAAAAAAAATAAAATCACACAGCATCATAAATGAGGAACCCCAGTAAGTATTCATTAATTATATAACTGCAAAATAATATCCTGTTAGGTTCTGCTTTCCATTCGCCAGCCACTAGAAGGGAACAGAAATCTCTCACCTTTTTCCTGACACGATTTTTAGAACACCATACATTATCCAGTATTTAGGTATAAAGCCAGGAATTTCCAAAGCTCATCAATTCTATTCTAGAAAACTTTAACAACCACAATAATATTTTTAAACACTTGGCACAAAAAAAATGAGACTCCTATGGCTGCTTTTAGGAGAAATTGCAAGAGAGGTTTCTGGTTGACGATTCTGTAGGGAGAGGCACTCTGTTACCAGAATAAGATGTGCACTTGGTCCCATTTAATACAATGTATTTCTAAAGCAATATAAAAAGCCTGTTCTGCGAATTCATTTCCAGTTTCAGCTACCAGACAGTTGAAGAAAGCAATATATAGCAATTGCCTTAATCACAGTAAATTTACAGTAACATATTACAGCCATATTCTTGTTTAAGCTTCTCACCTTTCAAATCATTGCATCTGTCTTTCGTCCTCACATGGATTTTACAACATCACGTTTAGCTGACATCTCGCTTGCGCGGAGGGAGGCGGCAGCAGGGAGAGCCGGAGCAACCGAACCCCTACGAGGGGAGGAAGAGAGGGAACCTGCTGCAGTCGGGGGAGGCTTGTGTGCTCCTGTCCCTCGTCTTTCTGTCCCTCAGCGAGTCTCCCTCAGTCAGCTGCGAGCCTGCCTGTCTGGGTTGCCAGTCCCTGACTCAACATTCCCAGCATTCCCGAGGAGCTGGGGCTTCATCAGCGCCGAGCGGCCTGCCGCCGGGGGCAGCAGCAAGCTCTCTGGCAGCAGGCGGGGAGCAACGGCGGCAGCACACGCACTGCCAGCCCATGGATTTCTCGGAGCATTTGTCTCTGTCCATTCATTGCAAACCCATGGGTTCCAGTCCCTACCCAGTAAACGGCTGAAAGGAAAGTGTGTTACTCATTGTGAAACAGCCTAAAAATACACCAATGTCTGCGTAAAACTGCAGAGGCAAAATTGCTTTCTTGTCCCTGTTCACTGAAGGCCAAAAACGTTCAAAGCCAGGTGCTTAAGAACATGATAACTAAAATCCACTATTATATGCGCATATACACAGGGGAAAAAATATTAAATCTTTGTTTTACCTTAAGTATAAAAGTAATTAAGACAATATCCATATTTGTTTGTGTTTAAAAAAAATAGTATGCAGGGAAAAAAAAAAAGCAGGAGATTAGCTGCTGTATGAAGCCTGAAAGCCTTTTTTCATCAGAAAACTGTAAACTGCATTAAAAATTACTCCTGAGATTTTATTTATTTAGTTTTATATTAAGGGGAGTGAGGGAAACATCTATAAATATCACTGACTTATTCTAAGAAATCAGGATTTTTCCTCTTCTCAAATTTTATTTTGAGTTTAATTGCTCCTGATACAATTTGAACTGATCACCCTCAATCCTTAGCTTCAATGCAACTTCATACCTTAGTCTACATAGAATTTCACAAACATATTTTATCTGCCTCTTCTTAACGTCCTTGCTGTAAAAGTGTTTTGAAGAAGCACTTCAGATCTGGAGTTGTTTTACTGTAATCTGTATTTTATTCCTCTCTTGCCCACATATGCACCTATACATGCCACTATTAAACATTATCGATAAGAACAGCTTTTATGGAATTTGTATTAAAAACAATGTCAAATGAAAACGATTTCAACCAATCATGTCTAAAACTAACACAATCCCTTCATTGCTGTATTTGAATTATCCAAAGCCAGGTGAAATAGTTTGCTGTTGTGAATATTTATTCAGAGATGCAAATATTCAAAACAATGCTAGAATGCAATTCACAGTAAAAGTATAGCAGTTTTTTTATTTCCCCAATAAAGGGACAAACTCATACTATATCTGTCTACCTCAGCTATAATTACAGTATGAGCCAAATATTTTTTCCAAGTTCAAAGTAATGGAGCAAACCATGATTAAAATTCAAACTTCAGTTGCTTTTCAAACCTGCATATTTACTTGAACACATTTCTGTTCAAATAGTTGCAAAACTATGGAAATTATGGAGAGAGAAAGTCTGTTCCTGGAGAAATTGACAAGAAGGGACATGGTTTTGTATACAAATAATTTCACTTGATCTAAAAAGCAAACAAAGTACTCTTGAAGAGTTCACAAGTCTGAATCTGTAAGAAAATGGATGAACACTATAAAATGTGGGTCACTACACTGAATGCTTCAAAGCACAAGAAGTGTCCATTTTCAAAAGTGTAGTGCTTAATTTGGATTTGGTGTGCAATAAGAATATCTTGCAGACCTATCTCAGCATCGGTAATACCAGTTCTGTGTCAGTACTGTTAATGATGACAGGACTTTTGTTCTAAGTGTTGTCAGCTGCTGACAGTTTTTTAAACAGCATATCACCCCATCCCTGTCTATAAGAAGAGACAAGAACATCAGGTTCTGCTTTATCTTTTTGTGACTCATTCACTGGCAAAGGTTATGGGCCTTGTGATAGCCTGCAAAAGCCAGGATCATTCTGACAGAAGACCAGTAGCCTAAGAATCCTCTTTCCAAGGAAAAATTGTTGTGGGAAGACACCATAGAGTTACCATAAGATTGCAACAATATTGCAATGAATTAAGCTTAGTATCATTCAATAAAGTTCATAGCAGAATTAATCATAGACTGTCTTGGAGCAGTAGACCATCTGCAGGGGGACTGTCAGTATTACTAGTGCCAAAGAACAGAATATACCCACTATGGACAAGACTATTTGGTGCAGAGCTTTGTGGGAAAAAAAAAAAAGCCAAATTTTATTCAAAAGAGGTTGTTAGAGAAATGTGCAACTAAAGTAAAAGGGGGAAAAAAAAAAATCAGAATTTTACAGCTAATCTACTTATTGTATTAGTAGAAACAACATCCATGCAAACAACCTCAGGGTCACATAATCCAAACCCTTCAATAATATTCATTCCCTACATTCAAGACAATGCTGGAATAATAACAATAGTAAGTACTCAAGACTGACTTTTTCGCAGCTGATGAAAGTTCTCATTTCAGTCTAATCACAGGAACATCTGTGTTGTCTTTGCTGTCATGATGCAGGTGGGCACCATTAAGCATAAAAAGAAGAAAGCCAGATCATGTGAGTAAACTAGCACTTCTTTTTCTTTTGTTTTTTTTATAAGAGGTTCCAGTGCATTACTAGACATATCTTTCAGCCAACTGTTAGAGGGAAGCAGTCTGTTGTAAAACCTAAACCAGTATTTATACTATAAGTGTAAGTTAGGCCTTAAACAGTTAAAGTACATATGAAATAGCAGACTTTAAAAATGTGTATTTTCCTCAGACTATGCTATATTGATTTTAGAAACACAGAAGTGTAAAACATACTCTTACTATGATTTTTTCTGTTTAGTTATTCTATTTATAAATAATTCAAAATAACATTAGAAAACATATAACGTTACTGATTGTCTTCCGTTCCTGTGCCTCCCTTTATCCTCCCAGCTCTCTTCTCTTCTTACCTGTGGTAATAACACTTCAGCAGCAGCTAGCTCCCTTTGATATTTTGGTGAAGATGTATGCTGTTTAGTGCTTCATTTTTTAAAAATAGAAATACAAATAGAAGTGGAGCTCAGTCGCTCCTGCTGCATAACTGAGAACAAGCAACTGCAGGTGTGTGCTTTAAAAAACTGAGGAAAGTGCATTTTAGCTTGATTCCATTGAACCTGGCCTTGATGTATTCATCTGTGCTTCCCTAGTGGCAGAGTTGCTTTCATTTTCTATTACAGAAGCCAAGACAAGAACATGATATAACAGTCTACTTTTTAAATAAAAATTTAAAGTTAAAAATTGATTGTTAATATAATACCAAAATTATTTTTTATGTATGAAAACCTGAATTACTTTCTCACAGAAATACAGCACAAATAGAAACAACACAAAGACATGAAAATTATTAGAAGCATAGGAGCTGCTGAAGCAGAAATATGAGGCGATCATGCCAGTCAGCCCCTGTGTTTTGATGGTAATAACCAGAAATCCATAAGATTACACTAGATTAAGCTATTATCAAGAAATGGAATCAGTAATTCTGTTTACCCTATGCTGCAGTACAAAGCAAATAAATGTGTCAGTAATCTCCTTGATAAAGTTTAACTGATTATTTCATTCATGAGCACTTTTAAAGTTAGTTATAATTCTCCACTAGGACTCACTATTACAAGATATTACCAACACATGTTGTTTAAATAATATTCAAAGAAGGGGTTTAAGGGCTATATTTATTTTTCAGAGAAGAAAGTAAGTCATGATGGATGTTGGTGCTCTTTATTCATATTAATACCCAAATCCCAGCAGGGATCAAATCAGAAAGTTACTTTCATAGTGCAAGTTCTTCCTAACTGGTAAGGTCCAGAAAGAAGAAAAGTAATGGAACTGTGCAAGAAAACACTTTCACATGGATTACACTGATATCTCTGGAAGAAAAGAAAGAAAACCAAAACCCTAAATTCTGCACGATTTACACTGAAGGTTCCAGAAAAATAAATGTTGCATTTACCACGATGCAGTGACTAGACTTGGGGTGAGCACTTGACCCAAAACAAACAAACAATAACCTTCAAACAAAATTGTCGAAACAAAATTAAGTTTTTCTGTCGATTTCAGAATGAGATCCTATTTGTTTAGTCCACAGAGGTGTTGCACCTGTCAGTCAATAATTTATAGGACTGCTTTGTTTCTGCTTTATCAGTTCAGATATCCACCTACAGATCTGTCAAATTGAATCATAAAATAGTTTCCACCAAATGTTAGTTTCCTTCTTTACTTTTCCTCCTGACAGATCACCAGTCAGTCTTCTGTCTTGATTTCCAAAATCATTAGTATAATTTATTTATTTTTAATCTAACAGCAGCACATACTTTACAGAGGATGGAAAAATGTTACTTGGATATACGTGAACGCACAATATGCTATTGTGGAATTCATTATCATGTATTATTCATAGAATTGTTGAGGTTGGAAGGGACCTTTAAGATCATCAAGTCCAACCATTAACCTAACCTGGCAAAAAACACTTCTAAACCATATCCCCAAGTACCACATCTGCCCTTTTTTTAAAAACCTCCAGGGATGGCGAATCCACTACCTCCCTGGGCAGCCTATTCCAATGTTGGATAATCCTTTCAGTGAAAAAATTTTTCCTAATATCCAATCTAAACCTTGCCTGGCTTAACTTGAACCCATTTCCTCTCCTCCTATCACTTGTCACTAGGGATAAGAGGTGAGCCCCCACCTCTCTACAACCTCCTTTGAGGTAGTTCTGGAGAGTGGTAAGGTCTCCCCTCAGCCTCCTCTTCTGCAGACTAAACAGCCCCAGTTCCCTCAGTCATTCCTCATAAGAC
>RSEF01000012.1:8135981-8249772 GCA_003993805.1 Himantopus leucocephalus | reverse complement strand
TTGTTGAACCTCATACAGTTGGCCTCGGCCCATCGGTCCAGCTCTGTAGAGCCATCCTGCCCTCAAGTAGATCAACACGCCTGCCCACCTAGCTTAGTGTCATCTGTGAACTTACTACTATTATGCACAAACAAAGTATATTCTTTTTTGTAATTGCATAATTTAAGCAATTTATTATATATTCCACTGCTAATCTATTCAGGATAGAAATAAAGCTACTCTGGCACATGCTGTTAATTCCATTCTTGCAAATAGAGCAAAACCAGAAAAATTATTTAATAGTAAAAATACCTGGCTCACAGAAGTTCTTCAGCTGCCACACCTCAAAATAGGGCTGTTAAGAGGCTTTTACATCAACTGTACAATACATTTCAGAGACTTAAAAATGTTTCTTAGAAAAATTCAAACTCCAGTGGCCCCTAACAATATTTAGGAAATCTAGCTTAAAATATGTTGGATTAGGTTTAATATTTTAAGACCTAAAATTTTATCAATGGTTCTTTATTTACATGGTTGGATATGTTTTCTGGAAACACAGTATTACTGCTACTACTATTGTAAACAGGACTATACTAGAGCTGCTTCTAAGTGATTAATGGTTAATTAAATGGTTAATTTTTTTAAAATCATTTTAGACAATTCAGAGCTAAAGTCCAACTGACTTTTCAGTAAGGCCTAAGCTTTCAAATGCCTACCTTATTCCTGAAAAGTAAATCTAGATACTAAAACTTGTACTTACAAGCACCAACATGAGGCATTTCATCTGAAGGCAGCTGAGGCTCCTCTCTTAATTCTCCAGTTGGAGGATACTGAGATCTCCTGCCCTACCTACAATCTCCACCAGTACAGTGAAGTTGGCAGGTACAAACAAAATCAGGATGGTGAAACTGTCCACCCCCAGTACACTATCTTTTCTCAGCAGAGCTACAGAGCAACTGCCCAATAAGGAAACTTTTTACTAGCAAGACCATGTCCTCCAATTTTAAACAGCTGGGTACCAATTTTCAACAGCTGGGTACTGAAGCCTGAGTTAATGCCTTTATCACATTCACATGGTGGAAGGACTTGGGCAGGAACCAAACTTCTTAAGCTTGGTGGAGCAAGAAACTTGACCCACAAGAGTAGTCCCAAAATGGAATCAAATTTCTACAGTGAACAGCTTCCCCACTAGATTAAATGAACTAAGGAACAAAGTGGAAAGAGTGAAAAGCAGTAGCCTTGTATGACTGCTTCAAAACCACAAGTGGATATATACAAGGTAGTAATCAGACTGACAATGAACCTGCAGATGCTTCCTGACTTTTGCACTAGCTGTGGATTCTGTTGGGGAGCTGCACGTCCAACAGAACAGCAAGAAGTATAATAGGCCTAGACCATGGATGACCAATGCAGCTCACACTAATGCTAGCTACCAGCTAATAACTGACATTACATAGAAGGCATGACATTCACACAAATGTTACATTTATAACAAGAGGACTTGATAGTCTTCCATGTGTTACTCTGTGTAGACATGCTGAGAGGATTTATAGAACTACTGGTTTGAGAGGGTAACACTTTATATCCACATTGTAATACTCCATAGGATTACACAAAGTATAAATTTATGATGAATTAAGTTTGATTTACTTTGTATATTACTGTAGGCAATTTACAAGGTGGTTTTATAGGTGCTTTTACACATATACTAGTACTCCTCCTTGGTATTTTTGCATGAAAACAAAAAACCCTCCCCAGTGAAAAACTATGATACAAAGGCTCGGGTTCTTTCAATCTTCAACTTCACTACAAAGTCTCAGAAACTTTAAGAAAAAAATGTGAATACTATAAGCTATGCTTGACTCTATAGCTAAAACATCATTTTTCCTGCTTTCATGGTTCATGACTGTAGATAGGGAATATTTTATGCCATCCTAACATTCTTTTAAAATTCATTTTAAACGTATTTGTTATACACAAAGTTATACTCTGTAAAAAAATGCCTAGAGAGCACAAGAATGTTAGATTTCTATCTGTACCAATGTATTTTTTGCTTCAAGTAGAACCTAAAGACAGATATTAAGGAACCCTACATTTCAGTAACCAGTCACTTGTCACATAGTCCACAATCTTCATTGAAGCAGTCTTAACTTCATTGTCCTATTTACTTAGTATTGTAGTGATAACTTACAAAAAGATCTCATAACCATCGGATTTTACTTTTGTAATCAAGATTCTTGTCAGTGCCATAACACAGAATAACTAATGGCACATGCCATTCTGAACAATTCATTTATGTTCTGGTCTTTAATATTTTTCTATGTTCTTTATAAATATTCTTTAATATTTTTATATTTTATTATTTAAAAAATGTTTTTTATTTATTCTTTAATATTTTTATATTCTTTACTATTTTTATGTGTTGTTTCATGTGGGCATCAGTGATACAGCCAGGAGCAGCCTGAGGAATATAAAGAAGGATTATAGAGCCCTGGGAGCAGCAGTCAGGGACTCTGGGGTGCAGGTAGTTTTTTCATCAGTCCTCCCAGTCAAAGGGAGGGGGGTTGATAGGGCCAATCAAATCTGGCAAATCAACAAATAGCTACAGGACTGGTACCACATCCAGGGGTTTAGCTACCTAGATCATGGGACTTGCTTTGAGAAACCTGGTCTGCTACAGCCTGATGGGGTCCAGTTGTCAGACCAAGGGGAAGAGTATCTTCGGTCAGAGGCTTGCTAAGCTCATCAAGAGGGCTTTAAACTAGAGCTGCCGGGAGAGGGGAACCTCAATCCATCCCACTCCTACCAGTATGATGCCAATGCCAGTAATAGATGCCCAGAGCCTGGAGAAGGGTTGCAAGTCAACAGGAGAGCACCTGGAGTGCAGCACAAAGGAATACCAGCCAGCAAATTAGCTTAATTAGGGGCTCAACTTAAATGCCTCTATGCAAATGCAAATGGGGAATAAACAGGAGGAGTTAGAGATGTGTGCATGCCTATGACCTTATTGGCATCACAGAGATGTTGTGGAATGGATCCTATGACTGCAGTGTTGGAATGGAAGGACACAAGCTCTTCAGGAAGGACAGGCAGGGGAGATGAGGCGGGGGTGTTGCCCTCTATGTCAATGACCAGCTGGAGTGCCTGGAGATCAGCCTGGGGATGGATGAGGAGCTGACCGAGAGCTTATGGGTCAGGATTAAAGGGAGGGCAGGGACAGGTGATGTTACACAGGGGGTGTGGTACAGGTGACCTGACCAGGAAGACCAGGTGCATGAGATCCTCTATAGACAGATAGGAGAAGCCTCACATTCACCAGCCCTTGTCCTTATGGGGGACTTCAGCCACCCTGATATCTGTTGGAGGGACAACACAGCATGGCATAAACAATCCAGGAGGTTTCTGGAATGTGTTGATGATGACTTCCTTCACCAAGTGATAGAGGAGCCAATAAGGAGAGGTGCCATGCTGGACCTTGTTCTCACGAACAAGGAGGGGCTGGTGGGGAATGTCATGCTCAAGGGCAGCTTTGGCTGCAGTGACCATGAGATGGTGGAGTTCAAGATCCTTAGGGTGGTGAGGAGGATGCACAGTAATCTTGCCACCCTGGACTTCAGGAGAGTAGACTTTGGCCTCTTCAGGGATCTTCTTGGCAGAGTACCATGGGATAAAGTGCCAAGAAGTGCTTCCCGAATCTGTTTAATTTACTAGCATAAATGTAACTGTAGGTGAAATTCTTTCTATCTATCTGGTTGATTCTCAAGACATTCTTTTCCTCTGTCTACAGAAGCATCTAATGAATAAGGTCTCCTCAGAACCTGAAATTTGCATTAAAAAAAACCTACTTCAGTACTGATGATTGCAGATGAAGTGCCTTCCTCAGTTAGGGGCATTTAAATCCAGGGATCAACTCGGTATTGCCTTTTTTTGCATTCCTCACCTAAGAGTTTCTGCTTTCTTCAATGCTCCAATCCCACTTTTACATCCTATTCCACTAGTATAGTTTGTTGATTATCTTTCTGACTAAGAGCAATTTGTGATTTCAGTAATGGAAACACAGCCATGTATTGTCACAGAAGAATTTACATGTATAACAATAGTGGAGGTCTACACTAAATTGAACCAATTACTTTCTATTTCTTTATTAAGCTATATAGAAAAAGGAAAAAAGGAGATGGCTCAGAATTTAAAACAGAGAGGGAGAAATGTTTTCTAATTGTCAGCTTGACATTATATAACACTTCCCTACAAATAGGTACAAAATGGCTGCTAAAGTACAGGAATTCCTCCTTGTCAGTCTGGCACATCTATTTCTAGTGGACTGCAAATCTCAGCATATGCAATTTGCAAGCCTGAATATGCCTGAGGTGTGACTGTGCAATGAGGGAGAAGGTGGCTCTCATAACATAGTTCTTGCAGATTCAAGGATTTATTTTTTTTTCTGTTATCGCTTGATGAAGTATTATTTAGAGGGGAAAAATCCATATGTGTGACTATGCCTAATCTCCTTTTTCAATTTTTGTGGGCTTTCTCATTGTTTCATTGACTTCATTGGGAGAGTCAAATTTAAAAATTTAAAAATTTTAAAAAAGAAAAATACAGGCAAACATAAAACTTTAAAGCTTAGTGGAAATAACTAATAATTTTGTTTCCAACCATTTCTGGTTATGGATTAAATATACCATAGTAACTTTAATTTCCACATAGTTTTTCTTCTTTATCATTTAGACTTAATCTTAGGAAGAAAACTTATTTGAAGCTGCTGAAAGATGACAGAAACTTCAAAACATAGGAAGCAAAAATGAATCCTGTAATCAGCTAAAACAGCTCTAGCCTTCCCTCACCTTTAAGAATGATGAAACATGTATGCTCCTGTCAATCCATTAGCATTAAGTATCACAGTATTCTTTTGGCAGATGTGAAAAAAGCAGGAGAAAACCATCATCTATGCTGAAGCTATATAGAAATGTTGAGGAGCAGATTCAGAACTCCCAGAAAAAAACAGGAGATAGGAACAAAGAGAAATATTGGTAAAATTTTTTAGTGAGATTACTAGCTAGAGGAAGAAATATCTAAGCAAATTTCTATAAAGGTATCAGACATGGAGAAGGTAAGAGAAAAACAATGGAAAACCTCACAAATATAGCTTAATTCCATTGTACTAAAACCATTTCTTGCTCCTTCATGATGAAAAAGACCTATATAGAAGTGAACTACAAACTATAAATCACAAGATTTTTCGTGTTGGGATAAAGGAGTATTTTGCCATGCAGTACTGAATTTATTCTGAAATCTTCAGGGCAATTGGAAAGCAAATACGTATAGCAAAAGGCAGACAGGCAAACCATATGTTACAATAGCAGCAGCCACTGTGAAGGGCGGGATAAATGCATTAATCACTGAAGTATAGCTCAATTAAAAAGATTTTTAGAAACCATGAAAGACCAGACTACAATATGGAGAATGATTTCTTGATCCCTGAGCAAACTGTGCTACTGCTGTGGTATTGAGAACTGTATATGACCATCTTTAAAATGAATAGAGGCTCCACGGAGATGCTGGGATAAAACAGGAGGTAGTAATTACAACAGCAGTATTTTTAATAACATTTCCCTGCTTCTTATTTATATTTACTCACATTTCTCTGCTCCTTATTTAAATGTACTTTGGCTTTTCGAAAATATATTCTTATTTCCTGCATTTTTTTTTAATACCTTGACCATGCAGCTGTGAAGAGTACATCTGAAAATTATTTGCAGCTACAGCAATTGGTCTAAGAAAATGTATTACCTCTGTGCACAAACCTTATCTCACAGGAAATATTTTGCCTGCTTCTTTCATGCAGCTAATGGGATTCATGTTTTTGGTGTTTAAGTACAGTTGCAGTTTTAGGATCCTAAACAGCACTATGGACTGTGCTTGACAGACATAAGGGTTACTTTTGAAATAAAAGGGAATCTGAGCAAAAATACTTTGTTGTCTTTAATGAGGAAAAAAATAGGAACACAGGAGCATAATGAGAAAACAAAGTATTTTGGAAGTTGACAATTATTTCATTTATAATAGTTTACAATTACATTAGTTGAGTGAAATGGCTCTTTACTTCTGTGTTCTTGTTACAGAGCAGAGATTATGGTGATCCACAATGTATTATAAGGAATAGAAGTGAAGAAAGAAGATCAGGCTTAAAAAGGATTTAGTTTGGCATAGCGGCAGGTACTCAGGAATGTAAGGTGAGTTCAGGTTGTTTGCACACAAAACCACTACATCTTCAAGACCTCTAATATTGGTTGTTTAGCACACTCATTACTGAACTTTCATATCATATGCCTACTAATACAAAAGGTAAGGAAAAATGCCCAATAGCAGATATTCTGGTTACACTCTTTCTTTCAGCGCTCCCACCTGTGTTTGATTTTTCCTGAGTTCTCTGTAAAGCAGGACATTAGGGTGTCGAATCTTTGTTTCAGGTCCTTCCCAGACACCGCTCCCATCTTGTTACACAGACAAACCACTCTGGTTGCACTATAGTACAGGTTTTCTTTTTCTTGTCAAGTTACTTTCTAGACACATTTTTTCTTGAGAAGCTGCGGGTTGTTGATTTTTCATAGTTCTCTTCTTCCTCCCAATTTGTTTGATAAACACAATGCAGCAGCAAAGGCAGCCATGGAATTGAATTATGCTATTTGTCAGTTACCTCCTGGTGCGATGAAGCCAGCAGGAGTATAAAAGCACAAAAGAATGCCTTTAAAAGAAGAGTAATTTTCTTAAATATTGAGAAGTGATTCTCTTAAGATAATACTTGCAATCAGCACCCAGCATGTGCAGCAGCCACGTTCTGGAAGACAAAATTGGCTGCTTCAGAGAGTTCAGCATAAAGCAGACGGTTGGGGTACAGTAGTTCTCCTACACGAAGTTATTAAAAGACAAATCCTGTATGCTACTGAAGCTCAAACTGAGGTGTTCCAAAATCACATAGCTCTTATATAGAACAGAAAATAGTTAAGATCTGCATGTTGCTATTTGAAATTTAAGCTGTGGTCACCAAACCCATCCATATTAATTAGTGCGTGTCTTAAGAGATGCTTTTTTGCAGATCAGTTTGGAAAGTAGAACGCTTTCAGAGGCATAGAAATGACTAAGACACATGCAAGTAGAACAAATAAACTAAGGAAGAAATGAATGAGAGAGGTGGGGGAAAGACCAGAATAAAGTACTGCAATAATTAGAATTTTTACTTGTAGAAGAAAAAAACAAAACATGTTGCAATGGAATTACAGTTGCGGTTATGAAAGATATACTGGAAGAACATGTGAAAGCTACTGAGTTACTGATTAAGTACTCTTTATTAGTCTAGTTCCAGCAATGGTCAGCACTATAAGTACAGAGATGATCCCTATACTGATCACCTCTGGCAGTCAGTTTTTAATGGAATTTAGGGTACAGTATTATTCCTGAGATTGCTGTTTACTGCTTATAGTAGAATCCCAGGTGGAGCAGTATCCCCAAGGCTGCACTTTTCCTGTGCTCAAAAACTAGATTAACTGTTTCTAGCTATTCTAGCACTATCACTGCTATTTGGTATTACAGAAACATAAACTTAAGTTTCATTCATTTAAAATTCTGAATCTCTGAACATTTTGTCCTCTCTTTTCATCAGAGACATTCTTTTTATGCTTTGAAGGGAAGCTATCCAAAGTTTTAAATTGTCTGAAACATTTCCTTTTTTATATGCTGTTGTAGATTTTTGACATAAAAACATAGACTAAGTGAATCTCAGCCATTAAGTTATCAAAGGGTGTTCCTTTTGCTGGAAGTGATGGTGGTGGAAGCACTGTGCTGAATGCAGATTACAGGGGGGGAATAAATGTGCTTCACATAGAGCCCACTGGAAATTAACTTCACATGCCATTCAGATTAGATGAATAGCATGGCTGGAGATGGCTTGTTTTGTCATGATAAAATTAATACAGATTTTAAAATAAAGATTATGCTCTGCAATTAATATGACAGTTTATGATTGCTTAAATGAAGTGAGAAAGACATTGGCACTTCATTTACTATGCACAAATTGCATATTTTTTATAAGTGGAGCTCTTTTAAGAAAATAATAAGTTTCATCATGCCAGTGAACAGGAAAAATTTCATTTCTTTCTAAATAAATAGATTATAAGTATTTAGTTTTTTCCTGGATTTATAGTCTCTTTTCCAGTTGAATGTTTTTTTAAATGTTCATACCATATTCTTCTGTCATCTGACAACAGGATCAGCAGGGAACTAGCTATGTCTTTGGAGGAACTGCTTCTTCATATAAGGTGAAGTGATGCTGCAGACCAAGTTTTGATGCAGTCCTTTCTTGGTCTCCCAGCACTACCATTAGCTGGTCTTTGCTCTGCCTGGTCTATAGTTTAACTCCTGCTTTATGGGACATTTCCAGAATTCATCTTATCACAGTTATCAGAAAACAGAAAAAATAAATCTCAACCACAATGATAGAAATGAGGGCATAATCTGATATGTATTACTTTAGATGCAATGCCAGGTTTAGCATTCCTTGCTATCCATCTACTTAGTGATCTACCAATTCATATATGGTGCTGCACCACATTTTTTTCCATTATGACAGCATAGCTATCTGTGTGGTTATATGGTGAAAATCAAGAAAGTAATCCACTGAAAATTACACCCCCCCACCCCCACCCCCGTTTCTCCTCCCTTTTTTTACCTGCACAAAAATTTCAGTCTGATCAGTTCTCAGTCCACTCCACATGTGACAGCGTGAAACACTGTACTGGCACACAGAAAAGAATAACAGTGAATGAAGGGGTAAGATGTCCATTGAATCTTTTAACTTAGCCAAGGAGCTTCTTTCTTTCACTGTGGTGAAAACTGCTGTCTTAGCTCTATGAGAAAGCTTCTCATATCTAATAGTATCAGGCTACAGTCTTTCTAGTTGAAAGTTCAGATACAAGAAACCAGAACTTAAAAAAAAAAAGAAAAAATGTGCCATTTGCAGAATGCAGAGTCATGTAATAACCATGTTGCCCTCTGCTGCTCTATTGATACAATCAGACTCTTTTTACGAATACAGTAAGTATACTTCTGAGCTATTTTTAAATTTCCTAATTTATTTATTTACATTTCCAACCTGTTCATGAGTCATAATTTGAGTAAGTATATACCTAATTACTGTTTATATTAAATACATATCTCTCTAGGAAAAAGGAACAATTCTTATCTAGAAAGTGCTGTCATGCCATTAGTGGCTTAACTAACAGTATACTGTGGAATAGCATTTTTAAATCTAAAATAAATGTGTAATTTTAGTTAAAAATCCTTAAGTATGTGGGGAAAAGAGCCTCTCTCACAGAAGTAAAACCATTGCTCATATCTGACATCTGAGATGATATTCAAAATGGTAATGAATAAAAAAATTGAACTTGATCCAGTTTGTAACAAATTAAAGACTTAGGAAAGACTATAGAGCTTGTATATACAGTTACAATTAGACATTTGGCTTTGTCATCTGAGGGGAAAAAAAAATCTATTTATTGATTTGCCTGAGTCTTGCATTTTAGGCAGTATTATCATTCTGTTCACTCAGAAGCCAGTTGTTTCCAGCCATCCTTTGGATCATCTGTTATTATTCAGGAGTGGTATGTCCGAAGGACAGTAGAGTGCAACTATGTTTTTTTCTTAGCTGTAACGTGATAAGCATTAGGTGCCAGAATTTAGCAACTCCAATAACAAAAATGGCCTCTTACTTGTAGCAGGGGTCCTGTTGCCAAGTGATTATATCAGTAGGTCTCACAGCTTCTGTCACATTCAGCCTATTGGCTGTCTGGTTTGTAAATACAAACACTGCCACAAATCCAGAACATTTTCAATCTAAATAGGGATAAAGTATGACAGATGGATGTAGAACACAGATGGAAGGAGGGAGTATAAAGTCTTCATTGCCACAATCCATATCATACTTATTACGAGGAAAAAAATAGCTCCATTTCTGAAACACCCATACAATATTTTTTGAGCTTGGAACTCTCATAAATCAGTTGCTGATGAATTGCTCAGCAACTTCTGCCCTTTAGGCAGTCAACTGTCCCACTGTCCCTATTTTTCTCCTTTTGTTTTTATTTTTCACCCATGACAATCCATTCTAAGTGTCACAGACATCATCTCCTTTTCATTCACCAAACCAAGATTCAAATGTGTAAGCATTTTATGATCTCCATGACCTTTCAAGTGGTTTAAAAGTTTAGTTTAATTCTATGGTGATAGTATTTGGCTTATTCCAACTTTGCAAGCATACAAAGGTCATTCAATAAGATCTTAAGTGCTCTAAGTTGTTATTTGCCTTAGCATGAAAGAGGAAAACACAATAAAGTAAATAACCCCTTTTTGTAGAAAAGAAGAAATGGAAGTGAAAAAAGACATACAAACAGGTGTTAACCCCTTCTATACAGTAGATATCAGGGGTGATGTGTGTATAGCAAGGAATTCCTTTCCAAATACCTTATGTGCAAGGCTCCAGTACTTCAAGTTGCCAGTTAGTTAAAGCATTTATGAAATATTATACACCATACACATAAAGAACCATGTAGCCTTTCTGACACTATTATTTTCAGTATTTTGCTTCCCCCTGAGACTAAAAAAAAGATTTATTTACCTTGAAAAAATGAAAAAAAAAAAGTCCACCTCTTACACTTTTCCAAAAGTCGTGTTGCATAACACCATGTAGCCATAGAGATGAGATGAAACTGCATTTTTCTATGTTACTGGAAACCAGAGCAATGTACATGCTAACATATTTGAAGAAAAATCCTATCAAATAGTTTAATAATACTGCCCTATATTGCAAATGCAAAAGCGAAGTGGGGAGGGAAATACTACACCCCAATTATTCTGGAATAGTAATTAATGTGTTTCAGCTCCTGGCCATATGGCTGTTTCACAGACTATCTTTGGACATTCTATTTGGGCATTTCTGACAGTATAGTAGTAGCACACCATCTATATAGCTCTGTATTTTAACTCCCTAAATACAAGTCAAAAAGCACACACACATACACTTGGCTAAGATTAGTCATACAAAATTTCAGGGAAAATATTTTTGATCACTGTTAGAAAAAGAAATAGTCATTACCATTTCAGTGTTGCAGCCTCTTCCTTTGCAACTTTACTGATACTTCTTAGAAACTTCCATTGGTCTGGCAATAATCCCATTAAACCCAAGTTATTTTCTATTTAGTGTGCATAAAAGTTACAGAATTTGGCTTATTCTTACTACTATGATCCAATAATGTATGCTTCTGAATTACCACGTGTTGTAAAACCATACTCAATTAAAAACATCAGGTATGATGTAACATTATAGAACACCGTTTCAGAATCTGACAATTTTTTATGACCTGTAAAGATTTGCACAAGTATGAAGCAATTTCTTGTAGATACTGGAATAATTGCTGGCAGATTTAATTTGTTCCAGAATAGTCACACTATCAGATGTACATTTGCATTGCAATAGTACAGAAAAATCACTGCAGAAGGAAGACTAGACTGACTTGAGCTACAGTAAGCAATATGAGGATCTGTTGTCACACTTGTCATCACAAGTTCAGTCTCATAATAGCTAGATAAGTGTATTTTTCTTTGAAGCACAGAACATTTTTGAAAGCTATGGCACAACATTTTTATCTTCTTTTCTTAATAAAGCTCCTTTGCCTGCTCAAAAGGAATATCCTGAATTACTGCTGTCCCAATATGTTTCTATTCAAGCTTATCTAATTCAACAGTACAAAGCTTTCAGAACAAAAAGAAATACAGTGTATACTTATATACATTTTTGTGTATGTATACTTACAAGAACAACCCATATATATATTTAATATATGTGTGTGTATACATACACCCCCATATATATAAAGCTTTCATGGTAGAAACAAAGCAGTTGGCAAAGCTTACTCACGAAGTGGGAATGAATCATAAAACATTCAATAGATCCAGGCTGTTTTCCCAATTTTCTGCAAAACAATTATTGCCAGATATAATGAACATGCTTTTCAAATACTGATAAGTGTTACATCTAAACGATTTTACATCTTCAGAAATTCTAAAGCACATATGAAAATGTCAATATTCAGCCAGTAGCATTTGTTGAGATTTATTAAAATTATTTTGAAGTATATCCAAGTTCAAGCCCAAATTGGTTTAAGAAGCAAGTAATGATTAAAGAGCTTTGCTCAGAAAACTTGACAAAAGGGGAGACTCTTACAAAGGAGGAGAGAAAGCATTACATCAGCATAGGTCACCCTTTTCTTTTTTATTAAATCTCCATCCATTATGCTGCATATTCTGTTTCAGCTATACCCAAGAGTTGGACAAGTTAAAAACAAGACATAAGGATAAACGCAAAACATTTCCAATTCTAAAAGCCTTTTTATTGTTAAAAGGGGGGGGGGGCAGAATTCAGTGTAGTTGATGGTTTTTAAGCCAAGTCAATTTCTGCAGTTATTTATTTTAGTCAGAGCTCAATTTGCTATTACTGCTTTGGTTAACTTTTTTAGGCACCATTTAGTCAGTCAAAGATTTACGAAATTCTGCAGAAAATATGAAAGAAATCCTAGGAATTTCTGGAAATGGAACTGGGCAGAGTTTATAAATCTACTGAAATCTATGAAGTTTCCCCTATTGCCAACCATAATTACAACTGTGAAATTCTGAAGAAGGAAAGACAAAACTATAATAAAACTTTCCATTTGGGAGCATTTATGACATTGTACTAATTGAGGGACTGATTCACCATCATGTATAACCTGTAATATTAACAGTATCTTTGGAAAATGTATATAAAATCCTATTTGCCGAACAGAATTATTCATAGAGTTACAGGGACTATAAAAATGGCAAGGAAAAGGACAATAATATCATCCTTTTTTTTTTTTCACATTTAGGGTTAAATGGTCTCATTAATGACCATAAAGAAATAAATGATCAACCAAACAAGAACCCATGGGACCAAATAGAAAATTGTGCTAACTAGACACATAAGTTTTTCCTTCATATTCTTCTTACTCTAGATAGTACAGAAGTTGAAGTTTGCAACAATTGATCACTTTCTCCCAAACATAAGCATGAAGCCTCAAGTACAGCTCAAAGGTGAAGGAAAAGAGAATGTGCTGAAATTTTGGGAAGAAAATACTGATAAAGGGAAGAACAAGGGAATATGAAAATGCCTATGAAAATGGCATTGTTTACAGTGTAGAAAGAAAAGAGCAGATGAGGGAATTTGGTAAAAATCCTATTTATGCCCCAGCACAAATAGCTTTATATTCTGTCTGCTGATATTCTACTCAGATTTTTCTTAATCAGATTAGCAAAAACATAAAAGCATTTTGAAAACGGTTGTAGAGATGCGCGCTTGTTTGTATCTTCCTCTGGTCTATGGATGTGCTCCTCTTCCCTTATCACACAAAAGTCCTGTGATCTAGATCGATCATCTTAACAAAACTTGTAAATACACAAAATAGTCACAAATTCCCTAAATAACACAATGGTATATTAACTATTTTTTCCTAAATCATCTTACAATAAAGTGTAATATTTTTATGTACTATACCCTTGCTGACTATTTTAATGTATGCAACATTTCTATAGTTCCCTCCACAATCAGAAACAATTGGAAAAAGTATACAAAACATTAACAGTTTTGAAGAAAAAATATTTTTTTAACTGTCATCCTGTGATAATGTCACATCATAAAAAAAGACGTAGTCTCCTTCAGTAACACTTCCGAGTTTACAATAAATGGATACATAGGATATCCATTCATATAAATGAATATATTTATCTTAAAGCAAGATAAATGATAATCCTCTCCTCTCCTGTTTATACTTCCATTATTTCCTGTGAAGGTAAAAATCAACTCATAGCTGATTTCTCAAAGCCACACAATTTCTAACTAGTGCTGCTATTCAGAATGTGTGTTTATTGTTATGTCTATTGTTTTCCTGTTTGTTTATTATTGTTATGTCTATTATTTTTCAGATACTGCAGAGCTGTACTTATTTCCTGGAAAGAAATAAGCACCTTCATACGTTCCCTGACTTCCCAAGCTGAGGCAGCTATGCAAGTCAGTATTGAGTTTACTCTAAAATTCCTGAAAATGTGGTTTTAAAAATTGAACACAAGAAGCCCCAGAAGCTCAGAACGTACCTTTCACTTTTCAGATATGATCCATTACAACATGAACATATGTTTTCTCTTTCCCTCAGGGGTTCTTCAAATAGTCCCTTTGCCTAAGTTCTAGAAATCAGAATGGTCCAGATTCTGCATAAGTTAAATCTTATCCCAAGTAGACAAAGAATATAATACAAAGTGATGGAAATATAATTGCTAGCATTCATCTGCCAAAGCTATCATTTTCTTTTATATTTGTGCAGCTGGTTTAACTTTGATTGCTTCAGTGCTTTCTCCTAGTATATCCTCTGCATGATGATTTGTCCAAGCTCTGATCAACATTCCCTATTTAACTGATATAGTTGTTTTTATCTTAGAGGTTTTGAACAATTTATAGACGTTTTCTTTTTAAGATAAGTTGCACTTTAGAAGTATATGTATATAGAAGAAGAATAAAGAAGGGGAGAAAGGTATCTGCATAACACCTGATCAAGTGCTTGCTCAGAAAGATTCAGTGGCTTGATCCATTTTTGGTATGTAGAAGACTTAACTTTCTCCCCTTTTTCTCCACTCTTGGCCTTTTATTTTGAGTTTAAGATGACATTTTGAATTTTTAAAGTATAATATAGTTTTAATTTATTAGTGTTTAATTTACTAGTGTTTTCTTGCTTTATGATAATAATCCATCTTTGATAGCAAGTACAAATAAACATCATTACTGTTTCAATTATTTTGTTATTATTTCCTGCTATTTCTTGCTAAGGTTTTGGTTGTTTTAATTTAGCTTTCATTAGTTTATGTTCAAATGCATACTGATTGATTTCTTGTGAGGACAGTTTCTGCAGTCCTCACATCAGATATTTATTTTGTATCTGCTGTGAGATATTGATTTTATTACATTAAATGCTTCTGCTATGTAGTAGAACCTAGTCAGTTCACGTGGGACAGTTACTACACATGAAATTGAAGAATGCGTCAGTGCCACTCTCTCTCTATCCAAAAGAAGGCCCCTTCAAGACAAGTAACAAAAGATTTGACAGTCTATTGGATTTTTAAGAAAGGGAAAAATGGAAGAAAGGGGGGAAAAAATCAGGCTTATTAACCTGGGGCAAAAACTCTTAGCTGTCAAAAGATAATCCTGAGATGCTTGCCATGTCTTAATTAAACACAACATGGGCTGATAAAATGCAGAGAACCTACCTAAACTCCCTGCTGTACAGTGAATTTCTGCCTAGACATTGAAGACTATTTTGAAATCTCTGCAGCTTGCAAATTGTACTGAACAGTTGTCAGATTTCTGCATAATGCATTTCAGTCAAGACTTGAGAAGAAGCTCATTTGTAAGTATTTTGCAGGAGATGCTTTCCTGACTAGAATGAAATCTTAAGTGGTAATCTGTGCTTTTATAGTGCTTTATTATAAACTATATCAAAACATACTTTTAGGAAAAAAAGATGATACATCCTTCAGAAGAAACACTCGTCCATCCTCATTTAATAGGCTGATCATTAGTAATTTCATTTTTTAAAAAGTCCAAACCTGATGCTACATACTAGTGTTATGTAATTCACGTTCTAATTTTGTAACCAGAAAACACTGTTATTTTGATGCAATCTTTATTCTTCCCCAACATTTGATGGGAAATATATTTGTAAGAAGTATGACTCGACTCTGTTGTCTTTTGACTCTCACTGTGTGTTACAGTACCATACCATGAGTTTTGTTTCTTTGCTAGTAAGAATGTAGAAAAAAAACTTGGTAAACATCTGCAGCCACTCAGGTACTTAACTTGGATCACAATCCATTCTTTGCTTGATAACCTTTTGCTTTACTATGCAGTATGTTCTATTTCTACACTTTGTACCAATTCTATGATAAGTGTAACACTACACATAAATCCCTTATTGGTCACATAACTTTCTGTCCTGGCTTGAGGAACTAAGTTTTGTGATGGATTGAGATTTTTTTCATTTAAGACCGCCATGTGAAGAAACAGGACAGGAAGTGACTGTGATAAGAACATTGTATAGCTGTGCGCAATTTCAAAGTACTATGTCTCATGTACAGACAACAAATATGCAGCAAGTACACTTGGCTTTTTGAAGCAAGGCTCACTTCAAAACATATTTTTTCCAAAAGTGGCTACTGGAATATTCAGTTAAGTATGTAATCTCTTAACAGTTCCTACAAACAATGGTGCATGCAAAGGTTAATATTCATAGATGTGCACGAGATACCTGAATATAGAAAATACTTCATGAGTACTTATGGCAATGTAAAGCTTTTATCTCAATAGGAAATTAAGATTCACTGTTGTTCTGCTACAGTGCAACTCCACTGGAGCAACAGCCATTTTTGCCACACATTAATTTGGCTGCAACGCAATCAAACTGATGGAGTTGAAGGTTACAAAAGGAAAAGACTACTGTAGGCTTCAATTTACATAAATTTGGGTGGTTTACTCCTGAGTTGGTCTTCCCACTTTAATGTTGTTCAGAAATGCTTATGCAATAAGAACATACTTACTTTACATTCTTTATGCGGTCTTGGTGGTCTAAACTGTATCTATTTCAGAGCATAAAAGTACCAATTTTCCACATAATGATCATTCCAAGGTAACAAGTTATACAACATCAATGCCTATTGACACAATCTCAAGCATAACTATTATTTAAATCCATAAATATTAAGGGAGAAAATGTGTAATATCCCACACTGAGAACAGAACTATGGTATGCATGGTCTACACATTTCTTAGCCACAAAGGCAGGTTTCAAGAACTGCATTCCTCTGCTACACAGGAATATATTTTGGAAATATTGTAGTGTTTAAAAACTTCTTAGTGTGTAGTAATCTATGATACCAGATATAAACTCCAATTTATGGACATCACATAAGCTCCTGTTTGGAATACTATTTTAAAATCATAACATGCGGTCCTGTATCAACTGGAGTGCCAAAAAGTAACTGATTTTCTTGAAAGAAATATATTGTTTGATTTCAACAGTCACTTTATTTGGCATACAGTTCATACATTGATTTCATTAATCAACAAGTATGCTAGCTAAAGATTAACACCACCTCATCCTGGCATTTGATTGCGTAAAGTTGATAGTTACTCGTTATCATTTTGCTTTTGCAGGAAGCAATCAAAAAAAAAAGTCTAAAACCTTTTGTTTGTGCTCCCTAAAATGTCTTGGAAGCAAGGTCAAAACTGTTTAAGTTTCCCATTTAACTTCTGAAGACCTGAAAACTAAGTATGAATTTGAACCTGACTGGTAGCATTAAGACGTCTATTTTCATGCTTTGAGGGCTGCTGTTGGTCAACAGTGATCTTTGTTTCAATCGACATCTGTAGAGCCCGTGACAGACATTTGCTGTTTGCTCACCTGTGCACACAGCTTCTGTATAGTTCAAACTGCTAAATTTCATTAAGAAAAATAAAATACACCTTAAGGACATTCCTGATCTACATCTGCAATGGCTGGATATCCCACAGAAACTACATACAAGTATTAAGAGGAAGGATGATGGTTTCTGTCTGTCACTGTAGGGTAAAAGGATACACTTTCTATGAATGTTATGTTATTCTGAAAAGGTTTGGGAATCTCTTCCCCCAAAGTTAAAACCTGGAGATTAAGAGATTCAAGCCACGCTTGCAGTATATTCAACTATTTAAAAAATACTCCCCCATGCAGCAACAATGCCAAACACAAATCTGGCTACATTCCATATGCAAGTCCCAAGGAAATGTATTCTTAGGGGACCTTCTCAGCTGCATTTGTATTGTAAATGCATTTACAAACCAAATCCCAGGCCAAAACCCCATTGTTCTAGCTTCAATAAGCTATCACTAATGATGTTGAATTTAATCATCATGCCAATCCATTTCTCCACCTAGAAAACAAGCATAACAATTCTGAGTGGGATTTTCATGTGTATGTAAGTGATTGAAAAATCAATGGGACTTGTTCTCCTAAGACACTTAAGACCAGATATTAATGGTATTTATGTGTCTGGAGATCAAGACAGACACCTGATGGGGCTTTCATAACACCTACCTCCCACTGAAAGCTCATTCTCTTACCTTGCTTATACGGGCTATTAGAAAGTTTAATTAATGAGTGATTGAAGTGCTTTGTATAGTGTTTCATGATCCTTAGGAGAGATGCATGTAGCCTGAAGGCATTTCTATTCAGTCCTCTGGAATGGTAAATCAAGGACTTAGGAATACTGGTGATTAATCTATCAGGAAATGAAATAGAGCCTGGTAACTCTTTTCCTGCAAGCATTTCAACAGTCCTTGCGTTATAGAAACAAGTATTATCTCCTCTATTGTCCTTCCTAAAAGCATAAGGACTTTAAATAATATCTTTCGACAAGCAGTAATTGGAAACATAATCTTTAGATTTCTTCAGATATTTCACATCAACTCCTATCACGTCCATTAATGTTGGATTCTAATACTTGCATAAGAATCAGTAAATAAAACTACAAAAGTTAATTATAATATGGAAGCATGGCAAGTTAGAATATAGTCCGTACAATGAGACATAATGTCATGAATAGATATATTATCCACATAGAGTTTGAAATGCATGGCTAAAGCATCCAGTCCAAAATACAAAAATGCCTAATGATAATATGTAGATTCCATAGCCACAGATTTAAAAAATGTATGTCAGTGGAGGCAATTAATTTCATATCTAGCGAAAAGATACAGGTAAGAGAAACCCACAAGTTAAGGCTGGACTTTTACTCCCTGATGCAACCTATGTTAAAACTCTTCAAATAAAATAGAATAATTGTCTTAAAGTTGAAAGGTTCTCATCATTTAAAATAGTAACAAATATTGAAAAGTGAAAAAATCTAAGTATTTTTAAAAATGTGTATCAGAGCAGGATTTGTCTTCAAAAACTCCTTTACTGGTTCTTCAAAAACCATTTTAAATTATAGCATGTATACTAGATAGTTAGATTTCCTTGCTCATTAAGAAAGTATGTCAAGAAAGTTACAGGCTGCAGGTAATAAGACTGCCTAAAAATTGGTACTATCAGCATTAGTGCACAATATACTCTCAGTGTGAGACAGATAACTGTCCTGCTGTGGAACAGAGTGATTCTCCTTTCCATTTGATAAATAAATACTCTGATACAGTCCTTCTCACGATATATAAATATTACATAGGGACTCCTTGTGAAACTGTGGTTCAGTTAAGGAACACTGGATATTTTTAGAATTCTACTTCTTAATGTGGGAATGACCCATGATATTTCAGGAGGAAATTTGCAAGATAGTTTGAAAGAAAAAAAAAATTTCTGGTCTTCATGACAACACAAAACCAAGCATGCATTAAAGGAAGCAATAATTTTTTTACAGTATAGGAAGTCCTTTTACACAAGTTACAGTCTGCTTATTTCTTTTAATTGTATAAAAATCTTGCACTTAACAATATATGATTCTTCAAAAATGGCAAGTCTTTCAGGCATTTGATAAAGTAGTACACAAAGTAAAACTATTTCAGCCAACTTCATCTATGCTGTAGCTGTTAAAGAACTAATTTGACACATGATATGCAAGCAAAACTAGTTCTGCTTCAGATATAAAAAGACTTAACATTTACATGCTTTATATATTGAATTTACAATAAGACTACTAGTCAAACTAAGAGCAAATGCACATTCCAGTTAACTCCTTCTCTCTGACAAAACTCACTTAATCATGTTTTACTTTTTTCCATTTGAGTCTTATGAAACAGTGCATGTGCTCAAGTTCAGTGTAGTGAGGAAGCCCAAGTTTTGTCTGATGGTGCACATACACCCATTTACTCCAGAATGAAATGTGCATCCCAGGGCAGAATGTAAATATATGGGGGATATGATTTTGGTGAATCAACAGGTCATTTGATATATTCCTTTGCCCCACAATAGGATACAGTACTTTTCTTTTTTAATAAGTAAATGACTGACTACATTTCTTCACTTAGACTAACCAAGCCTTACTCTTTTCATCCTCAAGCCTCTGCTGCCCTTAGACATATATTTTGTGCAAATAAGGTGTAATACTTGGGTTAAAAGATGGTTTTAAAAAAGTCTAAGTTTTAGTAACTCTTAGCCAGACCTTCAAATACCACAAGGCAAAAATTTTGATTTCTCCCTGTAAGTCAGAAAGGGTAGCAGTAATCTCAATGACTAAAAGTTATGCAAATGCTGCCATACATGGAGGCGAGAGTTTGGAAAACAAGGAGTAAAACGGCATACCAACAATATAATTCTGAAGTAGGGATGAAGGATGAATTCAGAGAGGGCTAAAAGGTAACTTTGTTCCAGCTTCCTTGATTCTCACTTTTTTTGTTCATGACACCAAAAATAAATACATGCAGTTTTACCAAACCACAGTGATTACATGTGATTAACTCTCGATTCTGTAGATATTTACTGTAGAACTGGTATGACCTAAACAAAAAAGCAATCAATTTTCTGCAGCTATCAAAACTGAATAGTGATGTAGTAGGTACAATTGTATTATAGCCTTCCTGTAATCTACTGTGATGTATGAATTCTCTGTAACTTTTCATGTGTATTCATTTACAAACAGCATTAAATATAGAACAGTATTAAATATAGAATATAGAGGACAGGTTTATTCTGCTACTTTGAAAGCATTCCCCACCCCCATAATGCTACAGCCAACAACCTGATTTAATAAGAGTCTGAATTGCTCTTTAATACTAGGGTGGCTTTTTGAAACAGACTTGTGATGAATTATCTATTAAGCCTACATATTGTACCCCTCAACACCACCCCATTCTGGAACCTCCAGTTCCGTATGTGTAGATGGTTGCATTTTCTAGATGGTCTTAAGTTGTAGACAAAGAATAGAATAGTACTGTTTTTTTTCCAAGTCCTGAAACCACTGTGATATGCATTAAAAAGACTATTTAATCTTAATTCTGTTATCATCCTAGACACCTCAGGAAAGGTTCACTATGAACAGAAAAACAGCCTTACCATTTCTGTGGACAACTTGATAAAAGAGCAGGCTATACAGTAGATTGGCAGGTACATTATTTAAAAATTAGTTTTATTTACAGCTTCAGATAGCAGCACTTGATCAGCTATCACCTTTTTGAAAGAACCTGTTTTCACACTTGTCTAGCAAAACACTGATGTTTTATTTAGAAAACAGTAAAATGGACTCTGAAACTTCATGTTTCAGAAAAAAAAAAAGGTTTTAGAGTCCTTGTAAGACTATTTTCTGTATAACAAAGTTAAACTTTTGCAGAGTTGCTTGAAACTATATTGCCACCTGCTGTCTCAAACAAAAATCAAGAGGCAGGTCTGATTGGCTGCAAAATAACAGAAATCTAATTTGGGAAATCCATTGTGAAACAGGGGATGAAATATAAATTTTAAAATCGTGACGAATGACTTAGTGCCCACTCTCCCTCTCTTTTGCTTGGTCATGACTGGTCTAGAAAAAATGTCATGAGCAGATGAGAAGGAAATTACCAGTGAAGACTACTTAGCTAGTCATGCCCTGCTCAACATAAACCAACATTCTCTTGCAGCTCTTATCACAGAGTGACCAGATACATACAGTTGGGATGAAAGCAGGGATACAAGATTCATGAAAGTGAAGAGCTGCTTACTACAGACCCAATGTTTTGAGAGAGATTGTGGATACTGCAAGCTGATTCGGAAGAAGAAAATGCTTCAGTCTTCTGTACCTCCTTTAGCAAAGAGGTGATAGTCTACAGGAAACTAGGATTTAGTCTCTCTGTGGTAATGCTACATTTCAATGAATTAAGTTTTGAGAGAAGCAGGATGGTGAAAGACATAGAGCAAGGTTATGGGTTTATTAACACCTTTTGAGTGTTTTGAGGGAACTCTTAATTGGTATATAAACACTGTTAAATTAATTAGAAGGGACAGAGACACACACCCCCCCAAAAAAAAGAAAATGTACACTGAAAGGTTAGAAATATACATACTAACTCACTCAAGTATCTGGGGGGAAAAAAATCAAAACAGTGGTACACCATTAAATAAACAAATAAATAAATTGCATTAATTAAAATGGTATAGCTTAAAGCAGTATTTCTGGGATCAGATTAGTAAGAAAAGAAAATAAGAAGCTGCTCTACGGAACACTACAAAAATTTCTATTCTTGGACAGTAGATAAGGAGACACATGGTGCCTGTTTGAAATGTTTTAATCCAAATTCAACAGACCATGCCCTTCCTGAGGTATAAGAGCCCAATTTCAATGTTGTTGTGGGACAGCATTGTTCAGCAGACTTTGATGTTCTTTTGGTTTTGTCTCACTTTTATTGAATTTTTATTCTTGGACTTAATGATGATCCTACAATCTATCAGCTAGACAAATTAATGTTCAGAGGTCATTCTTGATGACATCCCAGGGAGACTCACAGAGTAAGAGATTCAGTGACACTGATACAAGGCAGCCAAAAATGGCAGCAGTTATCAACAACGTATCTTTTATGTTCTGTGTGAGAACTTCATATAGAATCCATTACTGAGAAAAACTCCAGGTTTTCTTTTCCTCCCTTGTTCTAGTCCCTAAATGAAAGTTTCAAAGACTCATTAGCTGATCTATCAACCAATAAATACTATATAAACAGCTGCAAAGCAATAGTTGAAAAAAGTCATAATTTTGTCTGATGACTGACATGTTAATTTTACATAAAGACAAAGCAGTTCAGATAGTACGGCAGAGAGCAGATTTTGTGTACACATTAAACTCAGCCTCACTGTCTTTCTCTATTATTGCTTATTTGTTTTCTTTTGTACTCTCAAAAGGGCAAAACTTCTGTTACTGTCAGCTGGAGTAAGCACTACAGGATCCGCCCCTATGTATATGGTACCTCTGGCCAGACAACATTAACTACATCTAGAAGCAACACTATTCAAGACAAGTCTTAAAGTCTTAGCATCCTTCGAAATGACGGATTTCAGTAAGCATTTGGCTTTAAGCGTAAGCTTGAATGCCGTCTTGAATAGTTAAAGATATAAACGGTCTCTGAAGGATTTCACTGAATCTGACTATACCCTTTAACACAGCCAAATCCTCCTTACGTAAGCCGAAGATGTTTGTCTTAAAAATGAGGCAAAGTGTGGATTCATTTAATTTGCATGTTTGCACGTCCTGTTATTCAAGAAGCTATACCTGCGGAACAACAGTCTGGACGGTGCTTGATACTCAGCTCCTGAAACGCTTCTCAGAACACCACAAACGGACCGTGGATACTCACCACCACCCACAGCACGCTCTGGGGAACCCACCAAATACAGCGACCACCGCAGAGTCCACAGGACCGTCATGCAGAAACCAATTAAGTACCCCAAAGCAAAGCAAGCCCGAAGGAGCCTACTGAATACAACTACCCGGCAAGACAGCAGAAGTTAAAGATGACAAACGTCCTACGAGGAGACGGCCCTCCCTGGCGCCCCGAGCAGAGGACACCCGGAGAGGTTCGCTGCCGGAGACCCCCCCTCCCTCCACCCGCCCACGGAGCGCTGCCGCGGGGCAGGCTGGCCCGGCCGGCTCTTTCCCTCCTCAGCCGCTTGCCGCCTTCCATCTCTCCTCCCCTGACGAGACCCGGAGGCCGCCGCTCCCCACGCAGCGCCGGGACGCCCGGCGGGCGGCTGAGCCCCTCCCGGCTGGAGCAGACCGCCCGCCCGCCGCCGACAGCCGTCTCCTCAGCGGAAAAGCGGCCGCTCCCGTTCGGAGACCGCAGAGCCGGGCCCCCGCCTTCCCCCCACCCCCCATCTCCTCTCCCTCCCCGCCCGCCCCTCTTTCCCCTCCTCCCTCCGCAGCCGCTTTTCGGCGCTCAAGCGACTGCGAAGGGAGGAGGCGAATCCCCTGCAATCCCCCTGCAACTGCTGTGCACCCTGGGCGAGGCCGCCGCCAGCAGCGGGGGTTTGTGCTCAACCTCGCGGCCCTGGGACTCCATCCCCCACAATGCCTCACTGCGGCCGACCCCGCAGTGTGCGAGGAGCCCATTGGCAAAGCCGCCGCTCGGCGGGAAGCCTATCGCCTCCCGGCTCCTTGTGCGGGGCCGGCAGCCGCCGTACACAGCGAGCGAGCGGGCGATGCGCGCCGCCGCCGTCCCGCTCCTCAACCGCGCCGAGCCATGAATCTGGGGTAAGGAGGGAGGGGAGGAAGGGACTCTCTGGGCCGGCAGCGAGAGCCGCCCCCACCGGCTGGGACGCGGCTCTGTCCGGGCCCCTCACGCCCCGGAGCCTGCCCGGCCTCCCCCTGCGCAGCGGGCCGGTGCCGCCGCTCTGAGGGGATTTAAGGCGCTTAGTGCCCGGCGGCCGAGGCGCTGGTAACGGGAGCGGTCTGGGTGACAGAGCCGAGGCGTTCCGCTTTCGGACCCGGCCGGCCGCGGTTCCCGCCCGTCAGGGAAGCCTCCCCGCAGCGCGGCGGGGGGGTGCGGCGCCCCGTGTGCCCGCTCCGGGGTGACCGGCACAGAGCCCCAACCCCCGCGCCGCCCCGCATCCCTCCTGCCCACACAAAAGCAAAGAAGAATAGGTGCTGGGCTCGGCTTCGCTGCCGTATGCTGCTCGAACGTCTAGAATTACAGCTGCCGCGTTAATTAGAAAGTTGCGTGCGAGCTTCAGATGTGATAGATTTTTATTTTTTTTTATTTTTTTTTAAAGATCAGTGTGAGTTTGACTATCAGTCTTCATACTAGATTTTCTCAAATTAACACTTGGAAGGAAGAAAAGTGTTTGGGTACTTCACACTCACACACCTAAACACTGTCTTTTTTTCTTTTTTTAAAACCCTTGCAGTAACCTTTGTTCCACTTTAAAATGTGGACAGTTTTGTATGGAAGCACAATTAAAGACAGTTTTCAGAATACAGCCCCTCTTTGTGATTAGCACCGTCATTCAAGGAGACTTGTTTAGCATTTTTTGTAGCGTACCGTTTATATCATTGGACTGTTAAATTCTTGAGGCAGACATATTGCTATGTATGACAATATAGAGTCACACCTTCAGCATGAAGATTTACTTTGTAACATGCAAATCCAAATTTTCAAGGCTTAATAATAAAAATATACCCTCTTCAAGACCTGTTGGTTTCGTAGTATTAAGTAACTTCTCACAAACGTAGAAAGCTTGGGGTATGAAAAACTGTCTGGAATAACAGTAGCGTTAGAATTAAGTACAGTTGTCCTTGTTACTAATGTAAAAATCTTACTATTATCAGATTACTTAATATTTCAGCTTCCCCTCTCTCTCTCCATTTAATTTTGCAGTGATGGACTGAAGCTTGAAACTGAAGTGCTGGATGGAAAGCCTAGGCTAATTTTAGCTGCTTCTGGTATTTTTTTTAATAATTTATCTCAAGTAATCTTTAAAGCTTCTTGAAGTTAAACTTTAGATCCAAGCAATATGAAGCACAGCTTTATTGAAATATTTTTCAGATTAGGAAGAATATTTGTGTTATTTACAAGTCCTCTTACTCACCAGCTCAATACTGAACAGTAGGTTGATAATAAACTTCTGAATAGTCTGTCCACTAGTGAACAGCTGGCAGATAGCCTTGGCTCTTTACAGCTTGTCTCTCTATTCATAAAAAAATGTTAAGTGTTATTATATATTGACTGGCATAACTTGATAATTTCTATAAATTTATAGCACCTTAGTTACCAAGCAAAAATAAGCCTAATAACTCTGCTTAATTTACGCATAATTACATCATTACAGTCACATTTCTGTCTTTAAAGCAGCTTTAGTATTTGGCAGTTGACGTTTATAATTTTCAATAAGCAGTTTATTTAGGCCAGATCTCATTACTACCATCTGAGATAGACTTTTCCAGTATATGTTCATAATTAAGCATTAATAAATTATATTTTTGTGATTTGTCAGACATACGTTTCTATACAAGCACAAGTCCGCTTTCCCTAACTGTTCTACATAGCAGTCAGGATACAGAAATTCTCCATTTAATTCCCTCTAAATTATATTTCACTTTCTGCATTTACCAGACAGCTCTCTAATGAGGTGTTATGGGGTATTTTGAGTCAGTAAGGAGTACCAGTCTACTGGTAACAAAACCTTGCCATACCTCTGAAACAGCAAGGCTACAGCTTTCACTTTTTACAGCCACAGTTAGCATCATTGGCTGGATAGGGCCATTCCAGAGGGCTCCAAGATAAAGCATTACCTTTGACTTTGAACTAGCCTTGAACACACAGTCTTCTCCAGAAATCAACATGTTTATACAACTGATATAAACAGCACTTCCTTGAATTGAATTGTGTCAAAAAATGCATCAAGTTGTGTTACTTCTGAATTTAAGTTTTCTGTACTGTCAAATACTGCTCAGAGTCTTAAAGGCTAAGGGTGGATTATTTTGCAGTAGCTTAAGCTCAAGATAGTTTTTTCTCTCTTACACAGAAAAAACCCCGAAGAAAATAACCCAGCACTTTGGAGTTCCACATTATGTATCTTGCCAGTGTGGTGGCAAAGACCCTATTTGTGTTTCTTTCTCCTTTCCACAGAGAAGTTGGGTTTGCATAGCATGTAGAATTCCACTTTATTTAGTTTCTGAATAGCCAGAAAGAAGTCAAAAGGTGACTTTTACCTACTCAGATGAGTGTTGAATGCTTGAGAACACAGGGATAAACACGGCCACAGAACACCTTTACTATCAGAACATTATCAAAATGGTTCAGGATTTAATGCCTGTCTCTGCAGGACAACAATTCAATGTACTCCCACGTTTTAAAATGTTCATCTAAGTTGGAAACTATATATATAGTGTGGTCTTGCAGACTTTAAGAACAGTTAGTGTTCTCCACTGACTTTAGTTGGTAATGCAAAAAAAGAGGTATAAGTGCTACCAGTGCAGTGTGCAACAGCCACTGCCAGAGCAGTAATTGCATAGCACAGCTGAAGAAGCCTTGTTTCCAATGGATATGTTCCACTAAAATATCATCCCTACTATTTTCTCCCCCTTTTCCATTTGCCACATGTGCCGGATTTTGTGTGTTGAGGACCACATTCCCTTTATTAATCAGTAGTATAATATTCTTTATTAATAAGTAGTATATTAAACATAGTACTTAATATTATTTTTGACACCACTACACCTTTATGCATCCTCTAGGATTTGGGTTAAAGAGCTGAAGAGTCTTTCAGGGC
This sequence comes from Himantopus leucocephalus, assembly GCA_003993805.1. NCBI lineage: Eukaryota > Metazoa > Chordata > Aves > Charadriiformes > Recurvirostridae > Himantopus > Himantopus leucocephalus. Next base: position 8,222,431 of record RSEF01000012.1, on the reverse strand, counting down.
ATAGGTAAGGAACACGATAATGGATGGTGTGATTATGCAAGTATTGTTTCTTTAGCCTGTTGACGATAGAGACACATAACATCGTGTAGTAATAGAGAGTTGGATGCAGGGACTATCCTGGAAGGATGTGACACACAAAGGAAACTGAAAAGTCATAATAAAAAAACAATTGAAAGTAAGCCATTACCACAGGGCTCTCTGAGAAACAGAATGAATAGCAGAGGAGGATCAGACTGGCACAATAATTTTATTAGATCTACATAAAATGGGAAATAGTTACTGGAACATATCTAATTTTTTTCCAACAGACTTCTGAAGTGTGTATACTGAAGTATTAAAAAAAAGTAATATAGTTGCGGCAGATGTTATGGGGAAAGTACTTTTCCCCTGCCTTACAGTTTACTAATTTCTCAAGATTGTTTTTCAGGAGGAAGTTGTTATTAAATACTTCTCTCATATGTTTGTGTTTGTTTTCCAAAAGATAAATCAAAGCCTGCAATGAAGGTAAGTGGAAAAATGACTTTTTTGGTTAGAGCACACAAATTAACTAGTTAATTTGTTAACACAGAAATTTGAGAACACATTTGAACTGTCTAATTCTTACAGTCAATGGTATTTATGAAAGATAAATATGTACTTATGGGTCCCTTCCAACTCGAGATATTCTATGATTCTGATTTCTCAGGTTCATAATAGCTATTAAAAAGGATGAATTGAAAGTCCTCTGACTACTTTTACTTTTGCTACTACTGCTTTAGTTTACTTTGCCAAGAAGTTACAGCAGCACAGGGAATCGTTTAAATCAGAACTTTCAGAGACCTTAAAGGGATTCTGGTAGAACAGGGATCTGAAGTGTTTAAGTTCCAGTTTAGTCACGTAGATCGTCTCTGTCCGAGTAAACTGGAATGCAGCGGGCTGGGGAAGGAAAGAAAGCAAAAAAGGTCTCAATACATAGGAGATAATTACAAGCGTACATCAAGGACCTTGAAAAGGATAAAACTTTAATACAAAATGGAAAAACTAAGATTGAAATAATACTGGCTGTATGGTGAAAACATCACCTGTTTGAACCCAGGCTTCAGAAACACCAAGGAAAAGCAGAATTAATGTTTATTAATTCTTTTAAATATTATGATACATAAAGTTATTTTTCATACTGTCATTTTTAAATATTCAAATATAGGTGCTGTATTGTCTTCCTAGTACTTACGAGATTTCATTAGTTTATACTGAGTTAGTTTCTGTTGATGTAACAGAGAAGAAAAGTGACATTTATTTTACTTGTTGCTTCAATCTTGTTTTCGTTTGTTACCCATGAAAATTTATTTCCTTATTTAATATATGGTGAAATTCTATTGCCTTAACAGATGGGTAATAAAGCCAGAGCACCTAAACAGGCACTGAGAATAAGGCATACTGGGCATGTTCTGAGGTCAACGCAAAGTGCTTGTATCAGGCAGGAAAACTTGAAACCAAGGAGTGATTCAAGCTTATCAATGACAAAAGGTGAACAACTGCAAGTTACTAAACACTCCTCACATGAAGCCGCAACTAAAGATCACTCTTTGACTTTCCAAAGAGATAGCACAAACAGATATCCTAATTCAGAGAATCCTAATGTTAAAAAAAGTAAACAGAAACGTCAAAACCCATGTGTATCAGCTGAAGACCTAAGAAGTTTGGCATGTTTAACACAAGAGCAGCTTCAGCAGATTTTGATGACTGTAAAAGAAGGAGCTAGAAGTATCTCTGAGACTCATAATGAAAAGCAAGAGGAAATGGGTAAGATACCAATAGTTAAATAAGTTCATTTCATGAAAACAGAGGAAAATGTTAAAGCTTAACTTTGAGTTCGTAATTTAAGTTTATTTGCAGGTTGCAGAGATGTTACTCTTATGTTTAATGGTCTCAGACAAAATGCTGTTTGCTATTATGGATGTGAAATTGCCTGTTAGGAACCAAGCATTTGATAATTTTAACAGTAAAAACTAAGGATTAGCTTGTTAGTATTCCAGTACTTTGAAGAGCAAACCAGCAAGCAATTTTGTCAATATATCATGCAAAAAAGGAACCATTTTACGTTGGAGGAAAAAACGTAGAACTGCACTGTACCATTACGGGTTTGAAAAAAAGCAGTACCTCAAAGAGATAGGCCTTTCTGGTTTTGTGAAGAGTTTAGGTCTTGCTGTGTGTCTCAAGAGCAGCAGTGCCATTTTCCTCTGTCCTGAAGATGCACATGTATCTTTCTGCCTAACTGTAATATTACTGTTGAATAGTATTGTTTTTTCAATTCTTCTACTAAGCAGCATAGGAATTGTTGCGTATCTTCTTGTATTACGTCCTTACTCCTGTTTGTAGACCTATCGAGGTGGTCAGCTCTTTGCCACCAAGAACAAGACATACTGCAATTAAGTAATTAGAGTCCCAAAGTCTTAGTCTCTTAGCCAAGAATAGTGTTTACTGTAAGTCTAGCATTCCAAAAATACCCCGTGACTTTGTAACAGTGTGCCTTAACTATACAAGCAGTGCTGAAAGCAGTTTTGTTAAATAGTGGGGAATTTGAAATTTTCTGCTGTTCTTAAAGTATTTACCCAATGCTGAAGAAAGTTTAGTGGTCATCTATATATTTATGTATATTTTTATATATTTATATTCTACTGTAGCTCCTAATGAGGCACCAGAGGAAAACATTATAGTGTTGCTCCAAAAAGCTCGTGAAGTTTCATCTGTTCCAGATGAAGCTAACTCTGATTTAAGCAGGAAACAAGAAGCATATCCGCAACCAGGACAGAAAGTTACGTACGTAGATCTGTGTTATTGTCTACAAAAATTATATCTCCAATAAAGATTTGTATTGTAATTCGTAATCACAGGAAGAATCTTCATAAATACTAATTTAAAAGTTAACTTTAAAATTAATAGATTAGCTTTTTAGGTAATTTTTTTTTTCCCCCCTCTCTCTCTCTAGAAAGGATTCGTGGAAACCTGCTGACATGTTTAGTACCTTGGGTGAAAGAGAAGGGGAGAAAGCCTTATTAGAATTTAAAAAGACCCAATGGAAGAAAGAATTAGGTACTTATGATATACAAAATATATGTCTGATCAATTTATTACACTCAGGGTGCCAAGAAACTTTGTGTTCCTTACGCTTTTTTAAATTTACTTATATCAGTGCAGTTGCAACAAATTGGAAAGTACATAGTTATATTAGTCTCCGAGACAGACTAAGATTCTTGAATTTCAAAATTTTATGCAAAGATTATCTATAACTTCTTGCAAAAATGTTTCGTAACCAAATAAATATTATCACAAATAAATATATTCAGTTATGCTTATTTTAGGAGTTACTTGCCACTGATTTTGTCACATTCAGCCAGTAGCTGATAGCCATTATCATTAACAAATTCATTTGGTTTTTAATGGGAAAAGTGTCACCCTAATCTACAAGCATGACTGAATATATCATATTGCAATTTGAACTTGAAAGAGTTTGCAGTCCTGCCCCGCCACCAACCAAGGGGAATCTGTAAAAAAATAAGAATGTTTAACGCAGTAGTAATTTCTCTCTGACAAATTAAGCTTTTTACAATTCACATGCAGGAGCGTTGCGTTTTGTTTTCAACTTGGGTGTAGACCGTGTGGTTTCAGGGTTTGATTCTGCATTGCCAGTAGCTTCCATGTATAGCTCCATTGGTTTTAATAATATTGCAGTAGTCCAAGACCGGTATAATAAAACGGAGAGAATTTATATACTTAGTTATTTCTATTGGTTTTCCCTTTTCCCCTGGGACATTGTTAAGCCTTGAGTGTTTCGTAGTCTTCTCAGAGATTCCCTTGTTACCTCTACATCTTTGGGCACAGACTCATCCACCATCCTCTTAAGAGCAAAGCCGTGTTTAGAGTGATTGGTCAGACAATGGGGACTTGCTCCTGTAGCCCATTTTAAAATCAAAATTACAGGGTAGACTTGCATTGCTGTTTTTTTTAAAAAAAAAAAACAACAAACAACTGCTACACATCTGTATTAGGAACTCTTACTAGAGTTTGGTTTTTTGTTTTTTAAGATGAACAGGTAGCACTGAAGAAGAAACTGAAAGAAACTTTGGCAGGAGAGATGGGTTATTTCAGGGCAAAAACTGGCAATAATAAAGCCCATAAAGAGAAAGTGGAAACAACTGACCCAGATAAGGTAGGGCTATCACTAAAGAGCACACAGTTTCCACAGTACTGTTCCAGAACTGTTCAACTTCTAATTCATACAAGATTTTTCTTTTCTGTATGAATGCAGTAGAATCCACTCTCAGTAGTCACTTTAAGCTCTTGCATGGCATGAATTGCTGCAACTGTCTCACGCTTACCTATTGCTCCAATTTGTAGCTTCACAAACAAAGATATTTGTAGCATGAACAACCCATTCCTGTCCTTCCATGTTGATTCCTAACTAGAACGTGTAAATCTTGCAGTTCTGTTTTGAGGAATAGTCTCAAATGTAATTTCTGGTTATATAATTATTTGCATTGTTCATGACCTCTCACATATATTTGATTGCTTACATAGTAAGCATAGCAATTTGACTTTTACTCTAACCTGTCTTTTAAAAAGTCAGCTGTTGCTCTGAAAATGCTGTGTCAGATAAATATATTATACTCAGATGAGACTGCTTCGCCAGTGAAATTGATTGCTGTTAAACAGAAGTTAGGGTTGTAAATCGTGTTTTTTGTGGTATATTCAGAATTCTGTGAGAAGTTACCACTTTGCCGCATAAGAATTTGTCTCAATCTACATAATTAAGAAATACTGGATATGGGATGCTTAGTTACAAGTTTTGGCTGAAGTTTTAATGAATAGCAGCTTCTAGAAGTAAATTTCCTTGTTTATTATATGTTAAAGGCCATTTAATACAAACAGAACAGGTGAACTAAATAAATCAATCAAGTCTTAAACAACAGTGATCGCTTTATTTGCAGACAATGTTTCCAGCTGACTCAGTTATTACCACTGAGGAAAACTGTGTCTGTACAACTGCTTTAATCACAGAGGCTAATCAAGTTCCAGTGGATGTTTCGAGTGCTCCAGCTGGGCAGTCTTCTGATTTCAGTTCTTACTGCACAGCATTTGTTTTAGGGGTAAGATCTTAAATTGTATGCTTTTTTTTTTTTTACTTATTTATTGACAACAGATGTATATTTTCATGAGTTCTTTTAAACCAGAAGAATTCAGTAGACCTTTTTGCTCTGTCTGGAGAATTGTGTCTGAATGAATGTGTATCAAACTACCGATGCTTTGAAGACTGAGCATTTTCAGTGCTGATGTGAGGAACAGTACTAGAGGTGTGAACTGAAGTGTTATTTAGCTTTTAAGTATGCGTTAGAGAAATAGAGAAGTGGGAACCTATTAGAAATAGAAGACTTAAAAAAATATATTGGTGGCAGAAGGTTAAGTAGTTTTTGTGTTATTGCTAGTAGGCACTGACTGAAGAGTGGTTTTTGTCCAATAGCATTGAAAGTTCTCGGTGCCTCTGGAGTTTCTTAAATAATACAGATATCCATTAAGAAGCAGGAACAGAAGATGGTATCTAGAATTTACTTGAGACAGATCACTACTAATTAGATCATGGTGCTGAATCTACCTGAAACACACACTGAGCAGTGAACCATAGGAAGAAGAAAGGGATTTTCATTCATGATACACGAGTAAGGTTTTTTGGAGTGAGAGGCTGATGGTTCAAGTTAGAATAGTATTAAAAACTGACTTACTTAGCATCTTTCTAACAACTGAAGCATTTTTATGGAGCAGTCAGACGCTTGCTACAGTTACAAACTTACATTCATTTCTTTGTGCAAGAGAACAGCCCAGTTATGCCTAGCAACTGAAGGCAAAGTTTTCTGTCGAGTCTTTATTATGTGGCTAGACAAAGTACTGAACGCTTTGTACAGGGAAGGGACTAGCACTTCTCTTATTTCAGGAAGCTGTGCCACAGGAACAACCTTTTAGTGCTTTGAAGCATGAGCAACAGAAGAAGTGGCTTGAAGACCTGGACAAACAGAAGGAAGAAGTTAAGCTACGAAAAATAGAAGAAAAGCTTAATTTATCAAAGGTATCTGTGGTCTAGAGGGACTTTTTGGAATAAGAGAAGTTTTTCTCTCCATTTTTGTTCTAAGAAACAAAAAATTAAATCGTAAACCTAATGAAGGAGAGACAAAGATGTAATTATCTGCAGCATGTCCCAATTTTCACTGTAAGTTCATAGGACGGTCTAATTGAACAATCCGCCAGTAGCTGTTCCAGTATTTCAGTGGCAGAGAACAGACTACACAGAACACAGTGATATTACTGTACTTTTTTTTCTTTCCCATCCCTGTGTGAAAGCACTAGGGTTTGGAAGATGTTGTAGAGACACTGGCTAGACGCTTTGTAAAAAGACATTTTCTGTAGATAATGGAGGGAGACGAGAAAAGAGAAGGAAAGTTATAGAGAAATACAGTTTGTCACAGTGGTGTTCAAATCCTGTTTCTAGAATTACTATTTTGATATGCATATATACACACGCACTTATGCTCTCATGAAAATTTAAACACTTGTACTCGAAAAAGTATTGAAGAAAATAGTCTTACCTCTTTGACCCTTTGGTTTTCCAGGCTGTTGAACGTAGGTCTCTTATGCTGGATCTTGACGGAAACTCTGGCCAATATAATTGTTTTGCAGGTGGAATACCTGAAGAGACTTTTAATACTGTCACTACTGGCCAATGTGGTCAATATATCTTTTGCCCCTGGAGTTTCTTCATGTAGAAGCTGACTTCTTTCCTTTACATGTTACTATTCCTACTATATTAGTAGTTTTAAGGTCAGTGGAATACTCTGCATTCCTATACAGTCTGATACTGACACACTCTTCCAAAGACTCTTTGTCTTTTGAGGTGAAGAAACGTGCAGTGAGATTGTGCTATTCCTAGAATCCAGATTTCCAAATTAACTGTACACAGCTTTAACCCCACTTTATCTTCCACTATGCATGAGACATATTCACATCATGAGCTGTTCTCTATCATTGGCAAACGAGAATATTGGTTACCAAAACTTGATTGATATAAATGTTCATAGTCTGTGGCCTTCTGGATTAAATGGCTACAGTTTTTACTCTCAACTGAAGCAATTACATAATTCCTACGCAGAAATTCTTCATTCCATGGTTTGCAGTACCATGGAAGTTTGCAGAGAGCTTTCCTGCCCGTCCTCCAAAAAAACCCCTTGTTGTTAAGGTTGGTTACATACCTACACACAACACAGGTCTTTTCATTTCCTGAGCTGTTGAAGGAATCAAATTTCCTTTGCAAATTGAGCTTTATAACTGGGAAGGGAACACAGCTGGGAAAGGTTTTTTCATTAGTTGCCTGGGTTTTTAATTTGATAGCTATGCTGTGGGAAGATGGTTGCAGTCACCAGTGAGTAACCTAACAGTAATCTCACTTCCAGCCTCTTTTTGAAAGGAAGTTAACGTGCACTTAATCTCGTTTTCTTCAATATCTTTTTTTTCAGGTCTTGTGTTATACTCTCAACCCTTCTGCATATTGCACCACAGACTTACGTAGGAATAAAGTAGATTTTCCAACTACTCTTATCTGCTTCTACATCACAGAGTATTCAAAGGGAACAAAACTCAGGGAACAGGAGGAAGAATAATTTGGATTCTCGTTATTTGGACTATGATTTTCTTACTTCATTTAAAATAGGTGTGAAACTTTTCTGACAGAAGGGAATTTTTGTTTAAGGAAAGGACTCCCAGAAAGTTTATTAGATTAGTATGTTAGGTTTTTTCCTGCAGAATGCAAGTTTTGAGGCAGCCGTTCTGAGGGAAACAGTTTTAGTCAGAAGAGAAAACCTTCTTAGTACCTATAGCAAAAACAAAGGCCTCAGGTAAAAATTATTTATTAGTGATATCTTGGAATGTCTCAATTGCTAACACTGAACCAAAAAGATAAGCCTGGGTGGTACAGAAGAGAAACTTAAACCCAGTATGTCATGTCTACAAAAGACTTTGCTAGGATAGCAGTAGTGGCTGCTGTGGGTGGAAGAGATTTTGAAAGAAGGCTTATTTTATAATGGGCCTGTCTAGCTGAAAACAGGAAGTTAGAGATTAATATCTCTGCCCAAAGCACATTAATTCTGCTACCATCCAGAATTAAAATGGAGGGGGTAAATGTAGGACAGTGTAAAAGACGCCACTTGTTCATGCTACTAGAGAGAGAATATGTACACAACAGGAGCGTATGGCAGAGTGGGCAGGGTACTGACCTCTCCGTCAAGCAGTTCCCAATACTATTAGAAAAATTATGAAATGAAATAGTAATACAAATTGAAAAAGCAATACCAAAAAGCCTGAATCCATGTTAACTTACTTTTTTACTTTTCAAATTTTTTTTTCACTTTCTAATTTTTGGGGGCTTTTTCCCCTGAAAATATAGTAGCAATATGTTTTTGCTGACCAAGTATATGGATGAGCAGTATAATTTCTGATCTGACTTGCATTTTAAGCAACAGAGAGACTTCTGTTTTCCCATTTAGGGAATTAATTACTGTTTGTATTGTAGCCCTGTAACAGAGTTTTTCAAATATTTCTGGTTTACAAAATGTGTATTGTCTGTTTTGTTAACCATACTTTATAGAAACAGTGTAATTGAGCGCATTTCCGTTTTTTTGTTGCTTCATATTTATTTAGGCTGAAGAGCATGACAGATGGGCAATGCATTTTGATTCTTTAAAGAACCACCTTAATGCTAATGCACAACACCCCTTAAATGGAATGTACAAAAAGCAGCCTGAAAGTCTTTGCCTGTCACCTGACCCTAAGGAGCTGACTGCTTTTATTCACCCTTTTTCACCTGCAGCTTTAGGCAACCTCATGCCCTCAAAGGTGGGAAATGCAGAAAAAGCTGCTAAAAACAGTGCTTTGGAACACAGTCAGAAAGTCAGGTGAGTGAACTTGGTAAGGATAATCATCTTCTTAGCCAGTACCTTTCTGATACCTCCTCAGAAATAATAAAAAAAAAGATTTGAATAACATTCTTCAAATCTGATCTTTGGATCTTATTCATTTGGCTTTTGCTTTTTTCAGAAATAGATGTTGTTTCACTTGTGAAAGACACAAGTACTTCCATTGTTCATTAATAAACCTTACTTTGCTTCTTACTAAAATGAATTTCGTAATTGTAAACTAATACAGTGGGATAACCTCAATATGAAAATATTACTTGAAATCTAATTGATTCTAATTAAGAGAGGCTTTATTTTATTTTCTTATGATTAAAAACATTTACGTGATTCTTTGTTCATAGCTTCCTCCGTTCAATGACAGCTCTCCTGGACCCTGCACAGATTGAAGAGAGAGACAGGCGGCGGCAGAAACAGTTAGAACATCAGGTAGACTTCTGTTTTACTAACGCTATTTTAATAAGAAGAAAGGATGAAAGGTAGTGTTGTCACATGAATAAAGCATGAGATTTAATACCAGAATCCAGTGAGGTACTTGACTTTTATGCTTCAGATTACATGTATACAGTTGTTTAATGGTATTTCATCCAGTTAGACTCTATTGTTTTCTTTTAATATTTGTACAGAGATGATTGTATTTCTGTAACTGAATTCTTGCCTCAGAAAACGTACAGTGCAGTCTTTAGAGCTCTAGTACGTTTGTCTGCATTTTTCTTCAGTCTCCGCTGTCATCAGGAGGACTGATATTTACAGGTACCCACTCCATGAATCTATCAACTTTTATCTACTGTCATTTACATTACTTCTGTGGCACTCAAACTGAAAGTATATCTGCATGATGATGTCTCTAGCGCGGTTTTAAGAAGACTTAGTATAAATGTAATGAGCCTGTTCTGGTCAAACTATTTTTCTGCTAGATCGAAATACTAGCTTACAGTACGAAGGTAAAAATCAGACCACCATTTCTTCACAAGAAAAATAAAAGCTTTTTTGAAAACATAAAAGGCTACTTTTGTTGGTCTCTGAGTATTTCAAACTGCTTTATTGGGCTGGTAGTTGATATATATTTTTTTTGTCCAAATCGAACTATTATACATGCATTGGAAGTATATGAATATACAGCTTATAATACCTTTAATGTTGTAGCTTTTAATTTTCCCTTTTTTCTGATATTACTAGAAAGCAATAATGGCTCAGGTGGAAGAAAAACGGAAGAAGAAACAACTGGAAGAAGAACAGAGAAAATGGGAGGAACAAGAGGAAGAACAGCGCCTAGCACGAGAAAAAGAACAAATGCAGAAACAGTTTGAAGAAGATATGCTGAAACAAAAACAAAAGGAGGTGGGATTTTGCATTTTCTTTAGTGCAGATAGTCTGTAATAATACTGGGTTTTGACAAAAATGGTTCTTGTTCTTCACCTTCAAAATGGTGTTAACTCATCATTTTGAAAATTAAAACTGTCTGAAATTTAGACGTTTGAAACCAAAATTTCTTTCCTCAATAAACTTATAACACCAGACGAATTTAAGGCAGGTTTCTTTTTTTGGACAAGGGCCTTTTCAGGAAGAGAAATGGATAAGAAATGGCAAAAATGGAATTGTAGTTTTAAGTAATGAAGAAACACGCATTTTTAAATGCAAATTTTAAATTAAAATACCTCAAAGTATGTGATCCAATTATTGTTGATAACTTGGTGCTTTTAAGAGGCTTCAGTATCTGACTGGATGTGCTTTCACTCTGGATTAAAGACTTTTCAAAATATTTTCTGGAAAAGTCGTTTTAAAACTCATTTGTGTTCTAGAGCTCTCCTCTTTGTAACTATTGCCGAGCTTTACATACTCCTTTCATATAAAAGTTAAGTCAAAAGTAACATTTTGACCTTTGGTAAGTACAAATTTTGCATTTGTATACATTCTTACCTGTTACAGAAAAGTCTGGAGAAGGTTAAAAGCTTCGTCTGATGTTTTATTCTTCCTTTTGGCACAGTAGCAGCTATTACTCTTTGCTTCATTTTTGGAACAGTAGCAGAATTCCACGATGTCATGAGACAGGGTGATTCCAAAAACACACCCTCCTCTAAGCCCTGCAGAAATACAAATCCCGATTTCTCTGCATTTTCTGGATGGAAACGTTTAACATCTACCTGTAGGTGCTAGAACAAACTGGCAAAATATTGCTAAAGTCATCTTTCTCTGTAATAGCTCAGCTCCTTCAAAACGTGTCATACTATCAGTTCTTCTTTCCACCTGCAAATGCAGTAGGAATTGGGGATGAAGTGGTAGTAGCAGTTTGGAAAGGAGATTTTCGTTGGCCCTGTACCTTGAACCTGCTGAGTCTGGCAACTGTAACCCTTATATTCAGGAATGTTCTGCTTTTGTTAGGGAGGCTTCTACTGCTTCCTTTCTGTGGAAGTAGGAGGAAGGTGTTTTTTAAAATTATTTTTATTCAGGCTTCTTTTATTTCATTAAACCACATGATATAGGAAGTCATATATGGCTGAAATCAGATGGCATATAGGAAAAGATGGACTTATTAGAAAGGAGATAATTATACAAATAACTGAGAATCTAGATGCTCACTTTTTAATGCTAGGATTGAACATCTTTCATTAGCACAGGAGAGGTTCTGAATTAATCTTTGTAATCATAAAAGTTATATGTTACATATTGCATCTACTCAGCTAGTTTTGTTTTTGTCTTTTAAAATAAATGCCTTACCCACAATAAGAATACATGTAAACCTTAAGGATTATATGGGGATTAAATAATCCTCATTATTTTATTCTCAAAATAAATGATCATGTATATTTACTGTATTTTTTTAAGGAACTTGTGACTCTAAAAACAAATGAGCTTTACCAGACAATGCAGAAAGCTCAAGAATTAGCACAGAGATTAAAACAAGAACAGCGCATTCGAGACTTGGCTCAGAAGGGACATGACATTTCAAAACTTCAGAAGAATCTCAGTGGTGGCAAGTACAAGTCTTTTCATATTTGGTTTGCCTACGGTGGCTTTTGTTTTGGGTTTTTTTCTCCCCACCTGCATTTGGGTCAGAAAATGCTTCTTTGATTCACGAACCAAATTTCATTTCAGCCTACTTACCTTCTAAACAAATATCAGTGTTAACTAATACGGAGAATATTGTATTTTAGTAAGCTTCAAATACTGTGTTACATAAAGGAAGAAATATAAAGATATTCTCAGGAATGCATAGGGCATGTTCAGACCTATGTGCTGTCGATTAGATTTCCAGTGAAAAAGGGAGAGTATTAGGATCTGAACCATAGTTCTCAATCTTGCTTTGAGTTTTAAACCACAATAGACTGATAATTGATAGCATGGTTTAAATGGAAGATACGTTACTAAATTGAACAGTTTTATTTCTTTCTAGGTGACACAGAATTTGAAAATTGTAATACTGACATTTCACATCGGAGTCATAATTTTTCTGATGACGTTAAGAGTCACATTGATCAGCAGACTTCTCCTCGGAAAGACACTGCTGTACAGACAGGTATGCAGCCCTTAAATTTTAATTGCTCTGTTGTACCTCAAGCAAGACAGCAGAACAGTTTTGTGAAACTGAGCTATAGGGTCAAATCACTGTCATTCAGAATGGAATAAAACTAGAAAGAAATACTTGGACAGACACAGACATGTTGGAATATTACAATATATCACTATATTTGTCCAAATAAATACGTCTGTATAGTTGTTACTTACCAGTTAAAGGTTCAAATCCCCCAGTCTGAACTATAGTGTTGACTTAAGAGTCATGGTTACAAGCCATATAGGACTAAATTTATTAAGGCATTTAAACATGGATTTGTAGTAGTCTTCAGTGAGAATGTTCACAGGTTTATGTAATGTGGTTTTGTATCAAGCAGGGCCGGGTTTCTAATGAATCCTTGGAAATACTGGCAGAAACATTGTCAATAATTCTGGAATTGGAAAACTAGACTCATTAGAAAATGAGAGCTTACATTGAAATGTTTAGAAAAGCATTTTACAATTCTTGCTAAATACCCAGACAGAATTGCGGGTCCATCTAGATACAGTATCAAGCCTCGAAATTATTCTATCACACCATTAAAAAACCCAGATCAAACTTAGTCTGCATTTATTAATGTTGTAGATGAGGTGTGAGCAGATTCACTGGACGCTTACAGTCACTTTATGCCTGGTATTTAGAAATTTATTACCTTCCTGTCACTTGTGAAGTGGAAGCTTTATTTTATTTTTATTTGCTTAAGGAACAATTAATACTTTTGGTTTTGACAATGCTGGGAGAATTTTTGCTGTGAATTTGGAGAGTTTACAAATTAAACAATGTTTTTGTTAGTAAAGAAAGAATCTGGATTGTTAATAATATATAAATTGAACAAAATATCTCCTTTGGAAGACAAGGATTGGGAAAGTAAGATCTTCCCAGTAGCACTGTGAATATGACCAAGCCATCAGCGTGCTGAAAACCTGAACGGAAGCTGTGTTTTGCTTTTTACTATTGGGTGCCATGACAGAAACAGAATTCTACATTTTAAAATAATGTCATTTCATTTTACTTAAATTTTGCTTTCACAGTGACATGGTCTCATTCTCCAGTCTTTTTCTCCTCCTTATTGAGTTTGCTTCTGTTGGTCCTATCTATCTTCCACATCAAAAAGAATAAAAACTATTATAAAATTGTAACGACCAATTTTTGAATAAAATCAATAATGGTAGATTGATATGCATACAAAAGTCAAACAAGTAATTTGAATAGCTTAGACTTGGAGTTAAAATATAATACTATTTTTTTTAGATGACTTTAATACTTCAGCATACACCGAGTCCGCTGAGGAAAGAACTGTATGTTGCGGATCACCTGATATTTCCATAGAATATAAAGAAACCTCTAGCAGCAAAAAATACCAGAAGGAAATGCAGTATATAGATAAGAGTAAAACTCCAGGAAAAGAGAATGGTGGCGTTTACAATGACCTATATGAACAATATGCAAGAAGAGAAAGACAAATTAAGCCTTCAGAAAAATACAACAAAAGACCAGACTGGAATATAAACAAGCCTGGGAAAAGATACATTCCGGCATCAGAAAGATACCCTAAACAGCTACAAAAACAAAGGGAAGAAAACAAAGTAAGACGACAAATGGAGCTGCTTCAGTTGGTAGAAAGAAATACGCCTGGGAATCTCTGCCCAAAAAAGGGTGGTTATTCAGACAGGTCTCCTTCACCTCATGAAGAAATAAATATGAAGAATAAAGGACACAAAGTGAGAAAGGTAATGATGTGTATTTTTAAGACTCTCTTTCCACATGGTTTTGCCTGGATTGGAATTCAGTTATGTAATTCAAGCATTGAGAATTTTCCTGTTACTACCTTCTGTGTAAAGAATGGTATCTCAGCATTGTTTCGTTCTTCATGATCAGAAGAATATATTCAGATTTTGTGACTTAGCTTTTACTGTTATTTCAGTCTTCCAAAGTGTTCATTCTCTTTCATTTATTCATTATCATTGATTCATTTTGTAACCAGGGAGCTCGATTGAAAGCAGTGTGCAGGATAGAATGACAAGACTGACTTTCTCTTTTTTGTCCAGTCATTATGTTGTGGTGATGGTGGAGGTATAGGAATACCTGCTCAAGAAAACGGGTTTTTATTTCTGCAAAGAATATGAATTACTGAGGATATACTCTATTGTCAGAAAAATGCATCCTTCTTAGTGGAGTAATTTCTTCTCCATTTGCAGTAAGCGTGCATCAGTGTAGCTTGTGGCTGGGGAAAAAAACCCCAATTTTCATTTAAAGAAAATACTATCAAATATATTCATGCCTTTTCTCTCCGTCTTGCTTGCTCACTGTCTGTATGTATGTTGATATATATGTTTGTATAAACACCTCACTTCCTCACACATTCCAACAGAAAAAATCTGGTGTAGAAAAGGTGGCCACTTCAGTGCTGTTTAGCCATTTGTTTACTGTGGCAACATACACATATTTTAGAAGCTGTGGATATTAAAAAAAAAAAAAANTATTAATTTGTTAAACTGAGTTTATTGGTTTATTTGAGGTTAATGGTAAATCAATAAGTTTTGTGCTTACATTATTGAAAGGTAAATGTTCAAGAACTTTGTACCTGAGAAACTAATGAATTTTAAGCAAATTTTTAAGATAAGTTAGTGTTGTCTGATACCATAAGAGACATAGGATACAATAATATTTTTCATTTAAATAAAAAGCTTCTACTGACTGTATCTAGAAACACAACCTTTCATTTAATAATGATTATCTTGGGTTGAACCTTTCAGGTTTATAAATGCAGCTTTCCAAGGTCATTGGAAAATACATACAGTATTTTTGATAGTCCTTAGAGCTGCCAAAAGCAGAAAATTGGAGCAAATCCTCCTGTTTAATTTAGATCATAGACACTACAAATCTCTTTAATGCAAGTCTGATAAATTCCTTTCTCCTGAACTCGGGTCAAACAGTCCTTTTGGAATTTCAGAAAAAACTTGTCTTGAAAAATTAAAGCTTTTAATACTAAAAACACGGAGCTTTTTCTTTTCCTTTTGACTTTCTTGGTTTTCTCCTAGGAAGAACGATTACATAAGAATCATTTGAGTGAAGAAAGGTATGTCAATACTCTGCATTAATGAAATGTATAAATAGATTAATAGTGAAATGTACATGGTTTTCTTTCCTGATTTTTGATGTTTTTTAAAAGAATTTAGATGCATCTAATTGTCTACTATTAAAAATACACAAGACCAGACAAACTGCAGGTATAAAAGCAGAGTAAATGAGCAAAAGTCCAGTCCTCTGAGGACTCTTTGGCTCTGCTATTTGAGGAAATTCATCACATTACTGAAGTATTGTTTGGTGGTTTGTTTGGTTGGTTGGTTTTTTTTAACTGAAATTGTTTCATACAGATCTGAATCGCCACCTGTTCCAGCAGTTAAGAACAGATTACACCAAGTACAACAAAAGCAGATACATGCTTCTCATTTCCTGGTGCATAACAACAATAGTAGAAGAGAGAAAAATACCAAGACAGATACACAGCAGAGGAGTTCCCCTCCTCCCGTTACAGAAGCTGCAAGACCTCCCTCTTCACAATTTATTCCATATGTTCGTACAAATGAAGTATATTGTCTTGATCCAGATGCACCAGTGACTAGACCTTCAACGCATGACCCACAGTATCGACAGTTTAATGGTACTGAAATGTACTGTGAACTGATTCATGTAGAAGAAATGTTACAGTGATTTAGTTTGAAGTGCTACAAGTTATTCAAATTGGTATTTGTTTTTACTGAATTTTGCTGTAATCCACGTGTGTCACAGCACTGAACTGAAAGCCTGTGCCACCAAATGATACTAATATTAAAAAAACCCCAAACCCAGAAAAAGTTAAAAAAAAAATCAAAAAAGCAACAAGATTTCTTATTCTTTTCTCTCTCTTTTTTGTCTGTTTACCTTTAATGAAGTATGATTGTACTCTGGTGTTATTATCATATGTAGATATGGGTTTAGGAATCTCAGTGTTGTTTGACTTAAAAATAGTGATCATAATGTAATAGCAAGCAAAATCTGATTTTCACAAGCTGTGAAGATCTACAGCTTCAAAATTAAAACAAAATTGATAAAGAATATTGTTAACTGATTTGATATACATTTACTTTTAGATTCTTACCAAACGCCACGACAGATTTTTAGCTCTGATCATGTTAGAGATCCTCTTCTAAATCCGGATGTAGTTAAAATCAGGGAGAGACAACAAGCAATTCTCAAAGGATTGTCAGAATTACGGCAGGTAAGCAAAAAGTTATTGGATAAACATGTATGTATATATATACTAAAGTCAAAGTGAACATTGCAAACTATTACATAGTCATAAGCGTTAGTCTTTAATTTATTTTTCCATCACATATGATAAGCTTTGGGCCCTGTCCTCTACTTTTGTTCCCCATTACTAATTTTGCTTTTCATGCATTACTTCCATCTTTGGACTGTCCTTAGAGAGAGACGATGGACTCCTTAGTCCTTAAATTAGCTGGGAAACACTGGAGTACCCGAGAAAACTTGAAACCAAGAGGAATGGCTTTGTTTAGTCTCCAGGTTTCGATAGTTAGGGTTGCTAATTGTAAGAATGTTTCAATTTCAAGGGGAAAAAGAATAGTATTTTAACAAATCACTGGAACCCTTATTAATGAAATTACACTTCTGCATTTTTCATGGGTAAGCCAGTTGTGACACAGCAGTGTGACTGGTGCAGAAGAGTTAGTGGGGTGGTACTCATCTGTCAGTCCTGGAAAAAATACTGTAATTTGCAAATTTGAAGTGTGAACACTTATAAAATCCTTCCAAGATAGCTATTCTTTTGTTAACATGTAAAAGTAAAATTCAGGAGTTGTCAAATCGGCCGCATTTAGTGAGTGAATATAACGTGAGATTTAGTTTAATACTACACACACAAGAGCTCCTGAGACAAAAGCCTTTGTATGTTTGTATACGCTGTTGTATTTGTAGTAAGTTGCTGGTAATGATTAGATCTCCAGGAGTGCCAGGAGGATTTTGAGTATGGTGAGACTGTCTGTAAGGATCCATGTTGCAGTAAATTAAGAAGCACAAAAGATCATAGCTGGTAACTGTGAAGTTACATATTTTTTCTGATTGGAGCCAGAATACCAGGACAAATACTGTCAGGCATCTAGTTATTAAAACATGAGTGAATTTGATACTCCACCTGTTAGCAACAAGGTGTGGCCCATAGCAGATTCAAACCGCAGGTCTGGACAATCACACAAACGGTTTCCTTTCGTGCTTCTAAATGGCCTGACAGGGGACTGCAAGACAAAAAAAACACATTTACTTTTAGGTTTGCATTTTGTTCTCGAAGAACAGTAAAGATAAAGATGTATCAGTATCTTCTCTTGTTTTTGAATGGCTCCATACTACAAGTACTTTATTGTTAGCAGCAGTATTTATTTTTCTTTGCCTTAAGGGAGAAAAAAATACATAAATGTTCAAAATAAAGGGAAGAAAATCTCTCAGATTTGAGTAAACAAAACTACCAGTAGTTAACACTATTAATTACCTGCTGTGCTTTAGAAAGAAGTTCTGCCATGCATACATGGTGCTTCAGTAGTAGGTAAATTCCTGGTGCAAATGAAGGGTCATGGCTCTCCACAAGTTATTAGAAGTTGTGACCCAAGAACACTGAAAGGCTGCCAGTTTCTAATGGTTTCCAGGTAGGTTTGACTGGGTCAGGTCTTCCCCAGTGCTCATTAACATTTTTGTTAAATGCCTACACCTGTTAAGTACTTTGTATCCAGGCTTCATTTGCCTGTGGTGCTTTGGTTAAGAGCGAAGCCAGCTTCAAAGCACAATTTGAACCTTGTGCTTACTGAGGTGAACAAACGTTGTGGATATTTAAAGAGATTTAAGTTGATAATATCCATGTTGGCAAATTTAAGAGGCAGGAGCTTAGGGACATTTTTGATGCATAGTATATATTCAGGTCTTAACAGTGGCTAAAAACTAATGTTATGGTTAATCTTTCAATGGACCTGGGTTCTGAAAAAGCATTAACTTAGAACATGTAGAGTTCTTTTTTTAAATATCCTACCAGCTGCAGGATGCATTTAGGACATTAACTGTTGAACTTAAGTATGTTTGTATACCTAAGTACTGTATACTACAGATGACACCTGTTTTGCATCAGTTATTTCACTGGAAAAGGAAGAGTACTGCAATATTTTCTATGAAATATAATTTAGACAAAGAGCAGATTTTACTTGTCTATTTCAGAAGACAATTGTCTTTTTTTTAAATTATATATACATGCACATATATACTGGATTGATACTTTCAGAATAGCTATATATATTCACATTCTTTAGCTGCCTTTTGTCTGGGGGAATTCGAGCTGATTTGACCAGTCTTTAGCCTTTGAAGTGCACACCCAGCTGGAGCGGTAGATAAACACAATGGGGCTGTTTCTGTATTGGTCCAGCTGCACTGGCTGACCCATGGAAGACACCGGGGAAAACAGGGCAGATGGGGGCCTTTCTCTGCCAAAGGGACGGTGAGTCTGTCACTGCATTGGTTACAAGGCAGCAAGTCTCTTCCTGTATTTCAGGTGACAGTAGTAATAGGAACTATGAACAGACTCCTATTTTCCTCACTGAAATTAAAAGTCAGTGGAATAAGACCAAGTTTATTCATCCAACAGGTTGTAGCCTACAACAGCCAAGTGATCTTGCCAGCCACCAGCCCCTGGCTGGATATCTCACGTTACTTTTCTCTAGGTCCTTTTTATTACCTTTGCAAACCACGTGATAGACTTTGTTCCAGTTTTCAGCGTTACTTACTTGTTTCTCACCTCAGCTCTGGGTTGATTTAGGGGAATTTATTGCATGACTATTTTGTAACACGCTACTAAATGCAAAAACCGTTCTAGAATAGAAGTAATTATTGACAAAGGGACTGAACAAGTCCAGTGAGCCATTAATAGAAATAGCAGGTAGTGTTGATCAGTTAAAAAGGCAGTTCATCAAGGGATTGTGAGTAGGCAGCTGCTGCTTTTGGAAGGATGCAGAGTTGAAGTCTTAACAGGCTGCTTTGCTAACTGAAGCCAGTTCTCCAGACCCTCGCTCCGCTTTTGCGCCACCAGGAATAGCGTGTCTAAAGTCTCCTAGGCCCTGCTGGCTTGCGTTAGTCTGTACTGAGCTGTGCCTGCAGCCTCTAGCCCTTATCTTTGAGAAAGGTCTTCTAACTCTGGGGAAAAATACCATCGTAACTTTCCCTTTTTTTCTATTAACAAACTTACTTGGTACCAAATTACTTCTGACAGGTCTAAAATGGATAGAGACCAAGGGGCCAGATATATTGATATATATGATCCTATTAATTACAGTAAGGACACTTATTTCAGATTTATGAATGTACCCACCACAGCTGTGTCATGTGTTTCTCATCACATAGCTGAGGATACACTTCCAGAAGGTTTTTCATTACAGGTTTTCTCCATTGTCTGGTACTTGTGAGAGCCATTAACAAAGCAGGAACCTTTTACCTTTTGAAAGCAAATAAGCATATCCTAAAACATCTGTCACTGTTCTAGTGCAAATGGTTAATGCTGTCCTTTATCTTAGAGTATAATTTACATTAAGACTAAAAGGTGGTATTCTTCAAGGTTTTGGGTTCAGTTTCCTACGAGAATATGCTAGAATACCACAAAGGTAGAGACAACGCACAGAGGAGCCGGTTAAATTCAGTACAATGGAAGAGTCCTTTTTGCTCTGCACAGTCATCCCTGGAAACTGGACTGGCTTCCCCTGCAGTCACACCACGTCTTTGGAGAAGACAGGAAATCTTGAGTTCCCTCTCTGCTGAATGTATTACATTGTACTGCATTGTTTTTTTTAAGTTGCATATTTAAAAAGCATTGAGCCATAAGAAGTAAATTGTTCTAAAATACGAAACAGTGACACTTTGTTAGTTCAGGCTGCATGAGGAAGACAGAACACTTATATTCCATTTATTTCAGGGCCTCCTGCAGAAGCAGAAGGAGTTGGAGACTGCGCTTATTCCTCCTATGGCTCAAGAAGATAACTTTATTTCACCGTTTTGAGAGGTACATCTGAATGTTTTGAATTCTTAAAGTGTAAATGCACAGCACTTTGTTTGCTATTGTAATTATGAGCCACCTGTATCTTTTTTATGAAAAATTTAAATTATGTGAATTTTGATAATTACAGGGTCATGTTGCTTTTCATATTGAAGATACATTTAACTAATGATGGTGTCTGTTTAGAATGGTCTTCATGCTGTCTGCAGCCGTGTGTGTATTTAATATAAATCACCAAAACACAGCATAAAAATGTTATATGGGTTTTTGTAGAACTCTATGTATTTTGATAAATAAAAAGATTAAGATGTATTCTGAATGGCTTGGGTAGACTTTGTTGGTATTTTTAACTATGTGAAAGTGCTTGTACTTGTTTAAGACTAAAAGCTGTCTGAATAGTTAATGTATATTAACTCAAGTAATCCCAAATTTTAGGACCACAGAATTACCGACTAGAAACTCCCCCCCCCCCCCCCAATTAAAACAGGATCGCAGCACTTAACATTATAGTGGCTGGGCCCAAGGCAGTAGAACTCAGTTTAAGAAGTTTTCTTATAAACAAGGTCTGAACAGACAATATTCAATGCTTCTGGTCAGAATTAAGTGTCTAATTCAGATTAATTTGCTTTTGGTCTTCAAAAGATAGCATTATCTGGGGTAAAACTGTTTCTCTTCTAGATCTCTGCAGAAGATGCATAATCTGAGTTCATGGTAGTTGTTCTGTGATACCAAGTGATAAATGCCACAGAACCTCAAACCCGAGACTCTCCCAGCAGCGACTGTTGTTAGGCATAACCTGAATCTGAAGGCGCCTTCCAGCAGGAGGGAAGGCAATAAAGGTGCCCTCGCTCCTCTCAGTCGTGCGCCACGTCACGCAGTGGGTGAGAATCTGCAAGTGATGCTACAGGTGGTAGAACAGTTCTTCACAAATCCATTACGGTTTCTCGATACAAGGGAGTTCTTTTTTTGAAACAAGATTATTTATTTGCCATGTTTGGTGGGAGAGTAACAAACAACTGCAACACTGGTCTAGTATTGCTTTGTTCTTAATTTAAGCAAATAAACAACTGTTAATAGAAGGGAAGACGTTTAATTTTATGGATAATGCTATGGGGCTTGTTTGTTTGTTTTTCAAAAGCTACCCTTTTTTAACCAGTAATATTTTTCCCAACTAATTTTGGGAGTTTAGAGTCATGTAGTTTCAAACGCTGTCATCTGGTACTAAACTACACATCCTACATAAAAGCACTAAAATCAAATTACAAACAGGAAGAAAACCCCCAAACATACAACTTTGTCCAACCTGAAGACAAGAGCAGTAAATGTACGAGTCAAGAGTGTTAGTATATGCAAAACCAGCAATATAATAACAGCTATTTACTATCAGCTGCTCTTTCCCAGAAGCCTGAGTCAGAAGATGATGTACAAAACGAGCCAGTTACAAGAGAACAACTGGGGAAAAATAAGCAGATGTGAAACTAAAAAGGACAAGATTAAGAAACAGGTAAAACTCTGTACTTATGACAATGCTAGGACTGAGGGTCTTCTAACGCAAATTGAACTACCAGTCATTAAAATCAGGTTTGTCCTTCTCTCATTACAGTAATTACAACAGCAAGATAAAAGTTGTCAGATCACTCTGCTGGTGCTGTAATAAGCACGGAGTAAAGTCAGGCGCAAAGATATTTTGCTACTCATGAACGAAAGTTTGGGTGTGTTTCTCACATACTTTGAAAACAACAGAAAAACCACAGACAATGCGATGTGTTAGCAAGTCCCTTGTGCACTAAGAGTTTATTTTATTTTTGTAATGGAACTGCACCATTGGTTACTCTACTTGAGGTATTTAGCCAAAATCCAGTATATAGTCATTAAAATAACTACACTGCCTTAGAGCTATGTAAAAACATTTGTACAAAATCTGTGTCAAATGTCAAATAAATACATAAGTTTTGATATTTATGTAAAGAAAAGTGATTTGGATACTCTTACAGTTAAAAAAAACCTCGCTGTTTCACATATTTTAGGCAAACATTCAGTTTTACATTAAAACAGACCTCAAACTGAAGCCCAGGTACAGGTCAAATACAAATGTAGAAACTTAAAAGTGCCAACAAACAAGATAATTCAAGTACAGTAAATGTTAAAAAATATATATATTTATTTCAATTTTCAGATGCTTCCAACAGGTACAGGCCATCAGAATTTAAATAAGACAAGAAAACATTTGAGCTAAAGGACAAGAAACATTTTGTTCCAGAATAAAATAGAAATTGTTAATCCACCATTTTAGAAACAGAAAAGTCCACAGCAACTTATAAAAAGAGACTTAGGAGTTTATTTCTGTTTTGAATATGGCCTGGAAGAATCACAATTTATATCCCAGCCACCAGGTGATGATGACTTGTCTGTATCCATGCTCTGACTGTAAGCAGATAGAAAATAATTGCCCCCTTCTTGGTTTTGACGTGCAGAAGAAATTTGGTATGTTGTTCCCAGAAAAGTCTGATGAGTGAGCACATTGAAGTGACTGAACTGATGGGACATGTTTAATTGTCTGCTGTAAACTTGGAAGTTACTGAAAGGAGCTTGTTCAACTGAATTGTGTTTTTCTCCTTCAGCAGAGCACGTTGTAGAAACTGGAGTAATTGGTTGTATCTCTTCCAAGCCAATTTTAGAAGTCTTTTCCATCAAGCCAATTTGTGCTTCAGGAGATAACTCTGTAACTGATGAGCAGCTTTCTTTTGCATCTGCTCCATGTGAGCCCTTGGCCTCTGTCTGCAAAGCTCCCAAATGAGTATCATACTTAGAGGCATCATTGCAGATTTCTATTTGTGATGTTTCATCCCCTGAATCCAGAGACATGTCCTCCTCATCCTTTTCATCGTTTTCTATAAGAACTACATTAAAAAAAAGAGAAAGTCCTATTCTATTGAAATACAAACCTTTGTTAGAAAAGCTATACACTACTCACAGAGTGTTACGCTTCAGGTCTGCAAGTCCAATATCACTTAAGTCTTGGTCTTCTGCCACTCTTGTTCACTTACTCAACATACACACTTAACCCTCTGTGTGAGTGTCCAGTTATTCCGATGCTAAAAGCTTCTGCGCATTGTGTTCATGTTTAGTGTTGGGAAATCCCAACTCCCAGCTCCAAAGGGGATAATGTCAAAACAGCATCTAAAGTTACACAGTAGGTGAGTATTTGATCAGACAATTAAAGGAGTACAATTACTGACATCTCAGTCCTTCTGCTACGGTTTCTAAAAGCTACCATTAAGTCTATCCTTTTCCTGAAAACAGACGGTTACACCACTCCGGCATATGTCTACTTTCTTGAACACCACGTTAGCCTATAATTCTGTATTTAAGATCTCCTTTGGTGCTCCATCCCAGCTGCTTTTCCCCCATCATTTAAAATAGAAAAAGAGTAGCTTGAGAGTTGGGTTTTCCTCGCCTTCTGTAGTGTTCATTTACAAACGTAAAGGCACACTAGCTCAAGGACCTCCACCCCACACATCTAATTAGCTAAAGAAAGCGTAAGTGTGTTTAGGATTACCTGATTGTCTTTTGTGAGCATCAGAGGGAGGAAGGCTGTTTTCTTCAGTAACCGAGTTGTGATAGCCAACAAGACTTTTAAAATTTTGCATAAAGTCATCAACAGTAGCAACCACTATTCCATTATCAACATAATTTGAAAGTGTTTTGAGATTCTTTTCTAAATACAGAAAAGGAAATTTTGTATTAATATTTAACACCTATTAGCAAAAGAGGGAGAAGTAGTCATAACTTTTGGGTTTACCTGTTAAGAAGACAACATGTCTCTGTTGTATGTTTTGAGCCTGAAGCCTGATAAGACACTCTAATTCTGGAGCATTTCGAGTTTGAGAGTCACAGTTATGGTAAGACAGAATCTCAACCAAGTGCTGCTTTTGGTAGGTATTCAGAAGGGTCAGCAGACTCAGGGCATTGGCATTCAACCTATAACGGGGAAAAAAGCGCACTATTAGAAACAGAAGGTCAGTCTAAATATTAAATTTAAGTCAAAAGACAAATATAAAAGTAAGTTCTACTTAATTGGGTTTTTGAGAGCATAATTAAAGCTGAAGCATTTTAACAACTGGTATTTGAAGAACACTACTTACCTCCCCAGCTCTTTAAGTTTCTTCTGTATTTTACAGTGGACTTTCCACTGCCATTTCCCATCTGGGGTATTGAGATCCTCCAGAAACTTTAAGAACTGTTTTAGTTTATCTGTTTCGGAGATATTGAATAGAAGTTAAATCTTGCGGTATGCAAACTGAAAATACTGCTTCAGTTTATCAGTTTATACATAAAGCTTCTGTTTTCATCAAAGTAGTTACACAGCTATGAACACTCGCCTAGTGCTTCAGGTTTTCTGTGTAGCAGATTAGCCAACAACAATGCTTCAAAACAGCTTCTTTTTTGTAGGTCAGATGCCTAACAGTGGTACCTGCTTACGTAAAAGCTGAATTCAGTCATACCTGATCTGCCTTGCTAAAATTTATTTTAAAACTGGTAATTTCATTAACTTTCCAGTTTCAAATAAAGAAGTGAAAGAATGCGGTTTTTCACTATTTTTTCCTAGCATATTTGCAGATTGAGTAGTGAGGAATAAAAGGTTCCATATACATAACTACACAATCTAACATAAACTTAGAAAGACAAGCCAAGATCTCCAAGTTCACACGTTCCTCGGAAACATGTTCTCCAAAAAGCCCACTGAGGTAAGAAAGAGACTGAATTAGCTGAAGTTCTCAAAAAAAAAAAAAAAAAAANAAAATAGAAGACTTGAAAATTAGAAGACTTGATTCTTCACTGCAATGAGTATGGCATCTCTCTCATATACTAAAATGTCAGGCTTTTTTTGGTCTGTTTTCAAGCTTCAGAAAACATCACACTTACCTATAGTGATGGACTCTGGATTAAGGACAGATTCATCTGACACAACAAAACCACCAGACACAAACAATTCATTGTACGTGTGATTTTTCACATCGTCCAAACTATCGACTCCCGCAAAGCTGACACAAGAAAGCCTCTTCAAAGTTACTAAGCCAGGAATCTGTTTAAAAATATTGTAAATCAGAGACGTATACCAAAGATCATACCAAAAAAAAAAAAAAAAAAAANAAAAAAGAACTACAGAACTTGCCTACTTATTAATACCAAATGTCAAACTTCAAAACACATTTTCAAAGATTTATTATTTTTCCTGGTGCCTGGGGAGGTGCTCACTCAAAAACATTACAGGAATGAGACAGTGGAAGTTGAGCACTTAGAAGAATTTTACTTTCTGTCCAGCACGGGTTCATAAAGCCCAGCTGTTGGGAACACGTACAGGAACCTGACAGCTGCCCTCCCTCGCCATTACAGCACCACAGAACTAGAAGCAGAACTCCTCAGGCCTTTGTACTACTTTACAGCTACTAAGAATAAATATGCATTAGCACGTATGTGGAGGGGGAAGAGGTTACAGGTGTACGATGTAACAAGATGAGGCATTTACCACAACCATTTTTATTTCTTCAAACAACAGCTAAACACAGGACATTGTTTAAGCGCTATTGTTGTTATGAGAAAGTAACCTTGCTCGAAATGAGCTCGTCTCACAATGCTTTAACAGTAACTTTCTGGAGTACACATTTACTGATGTGAAATACCTTATGGATGAGGTTGGCGATGTCTTCATTTTGGATAATTATCAACAGTTTATCTAAATCAGCTCTTCTTTTAAGGAACTGTTCTGGATGGCACTCTGTATTACCTAACTTGGTGAGATATTCCTAACGCCACAGAAAGAGAAAATGGTGAAGAAAAATGGAATAGTGAATCCCCACATGATGACCGCGTTAAGTCTCCTATTCAAACGAATCTGAGAGAAACAGGTTTCCTTGTCTTTCCAATACATTATTTGGACGGATGTAGCAACACAGAAATAAGGCTGTTTCAGTCATTCTTACAGAATAGTGCGTAAACGGCCAACTGACAGTCTAGCAAAACTGCATGAGTTTTCAAGTAAAGCCAGAAGTTTTTATCATTTCACTTTCATCTTATACATTTAAATACAGAAGAAGAGTACTCTCCAAAAGTTACTGGTGCTATTAACTGGAAAGGAAGAGGGGAAAAAACCCAACCAAACCCTCACACACTGACTTTTCATATACTCTTTCTAAAACGGCAAGCTATCACATTTTTGCCCTTATCTTTTTTCTGTAAGGCCACCCCCCGGCAGTATCTTCAGAAAGAATCAAACTACAGCCTGTTCTGCCTTCCAACTATGAGAAAAAAAGACTTACGTAAAAGCTAAATATAAGCAACACTACCTCAGAACCTCAAACAAGAAATGGGACAGGGCAGCCTACTTTCAGAATCCAGCCTTTTTTGAAACAAATTTCAGACTACCTTATGTTTGCGAGTCCAGTTTTATACATGCTGATTTGAAAGGCACTCTATTCTATTTTAACACTAAAGAGAGGTTGAACTGGAACATATTTACCTTGATTTCTTTGCAGAGAATGCTTTCTTCCTCTTCATGAATATAAAATTTCACAGTGTTTTTCTGTACGTCTTTAATGATTTTGACCAAACTGTTAAATACTTCCGGTTTTAACTGGCTTATAAAATCAGAAAGGGCCGGTTGGGTTGAAATGTTTAAGTTCTCTGGGGATTTCTGTGTCTTTTCTGGTGGCTCCATCAGATCACCACTGGAAGAGGTCTGATCAGATGTCAACATATCCTCCGTTTTAGCATTCACATGATCCGTTTCCTCCTTCACTAAGGGCAAGCTTGACAAACGCTGCTCATCAGAATCCAGATCTTCCACCACGTTATTACACAATGGCTCCGGTAACAATGCCGTGTCAGAGTCCCTGCAAACAGGTAACATGTCTGGTGCAGGATTCAATGCAGTGTTAGTAACCACTTCTGCTGATTCAGGACTAGAATAAATTGATGGAGTATGCCGAATGCATGAAGAGGACAAAATAACACTATTCAACTTTTCACTCAGTGTCTCTATATATTCTTGGACAGAAATCTCTGATGCCTGTAAACATATGTATTCAGAAAGTCTCATTATCCTCTCTCGGGCAGAGAAGACTGGTGTGGACATACCACTAACATATGCAATATTCTTTTGCTGCAAAATTTCCTGAATCTTTCTTGCAAAGAGATTATATTCTTCTAATAGTGTAGTCTCTATTATTGCACTAATGGAATGCTTAGTTGTAAAAGGGTGATCTGCTAGCCCACACTGATCTTCAAGTTTCTCCACTTGTCTTGTATAAAGTCCATCTTCTGCTGTCCCCTTTTGTGTGTCTGAAAATGGAGAGTATGGAAACTGATAATCAGAACTTCTCTGTCTATTTATTACCCGGGGGTCATTAGGAAAGGCATCCTTTGGCGGTAAATACACCAGTGGTTCTTCTGGTGATTTCAGACCTATATAGGAAGAGTTAATCATCATCATCATCTCATGTTTGAAAGTCATACACAACTGATACACTAAAACCTCCAAAGCACAGTTTTAAAACAGCATTACTGTTGTGCCTCCCCCCTCCAATCAACTTAAACCCAAAGACTCAAGTGTTACTGTCCGCTGAGGTACAGAAGCACAGAAAATTTAGTCGCTCATAGAACAATAAAGTCAAAGTTTGCTTGGAAAAGCAAGACGCAAGTAATTTTCCCAGAGATAATATCCAATTTAAGCATAACAGGAACCGCCTTAATTACCACCAACAACAAAAACAATCCCAAATTAAAAATCAAGCAGGGTGACATATTATTCAAATATTTTCATTTGCTACTAGGCTAGAATCCTCAGACTTTCGAGAGGCTTATTTTAGCCACACATTACCTTGTGGAGTTACACTGCAAGCTGTGTGTCTGGTCTCACAATTGAGAATATAATTTTTTTTGCTTAAAAAGGATATAAATCCTATAAGGTAATTACTGAAACAGAATCAGTTATGCTGCAATGAGTGCTGAAAGCCTCTCATATGCAAACCTCAGATCAGTTCTGCAGCACTCAGTTTCTTCACCATCCACATTCAAAACTATGGTTTTGTTTGTTTTTAAACCAAATTTAACACTTTGTTGCAATTAATGATATACATATATATATATAGACACACAGGTATTTCAGTATATATCTGTTCCACAAATACTTCAAAGAAGGGGTTTTGTTGGTTTTGAGGTTTTTTTGTTTTGTTTTGAGGTGTTAAAGCTAGTACAGTTGTAAGCAGAAAATCAGATTTCTTGAACAGAAGCAATAACCAAAATAACATAGACAGTTCCTAAAAGTGAGTGTTCTTTTGGACTGCAGTCATTTTTGTAGCCAGTTAAAGTTATATTCAGTCCCTAATTTAATCATGTCCATCCAGATCCAGAAGGGAAACATCTGCCACTAACAGGATCCCTTTTTCATGGTGACAGTATCACCTCATATCACCTTCGTGCCACTAGAGTTCTACAGAGAAGCCAGAAATGTGGTTTCATTTTCCTTATCAATGAAACTATATATTCTTTCTTTGTCCTTCAAAGCACATCCTTTGAGTCAACCCAAATTTCAAGTTTTCTTTAAAAATCACTAACACAGATATAAACCAGGTTATTCCAATTAGTTCCATTCTATTTTATTTGAATCTTTTTTCTGTTGCCCTGTACCTTCAGTGTTGATCTATACCTTTTGCACGCACAAGTACATTAATTTTACATGACTGAAAAACTCAGTACCAAATCATAATGTCAATGAGTAAGCTTAGTTTAAGCTCGTTTGAGAGACAAGGCACTTAAAATATGTTACGTAGCTCATTCTTCTTGAGCTGCTCAGCACTTACAAGCTACATCACTGTTGTAATCAATAAACACTGTACAATAAACAAGTCTTAAAAGATTAAAAGCTACACTATGGCTTTAAAATTTGGGGCTATTTTAATAACTTCTTACATTTTAATACAGCTAATCCATTGCATACCAATTTTTAGCAATGACACTTTGTTCTGTGGCTCTCCTGTCTGCATCCCCAGTACAGGGAAAATTTCAAATCCCAAGGTTACTGAAAAAATTAATATACAATCCACTCATCCTGATTTGATGGAAAGTTTCTATAACAATTATATTAGGAAAAAAGTTTTCAAGATATATGTGATTAAGAACTGATTAGGTTATTCAAAGGTTGTTATTATTTGAAGTTCACCAGAAAGAAAGAAACTTTGCTTTAAAAACAAAAGCCTTTGTTTTTACTAAAGGTTTTTATTAAAAAAATGTTAAACAGAAAGATATACTGCTGAATATGAGTATAAATCCAAAGTATTTTCTAACATGTAAACAGGATTTAAAAAAAAAAATAAAAGGATTATTTAAACTGAAGTTACCCTTATTTAAGCAGCATTCCCTAAAGGTGGCATCCTTCATAGATCTACACCTTTGGGTCACAAGTCTTCACAAAAAGTAAACACATGAGCAAGAAGCAAACCCCAAATAAGTACTTCAACAACTATTAAAGTATGATTTATGATTTCAAACATGCTCTTTGTTGGTAGTACCCCGTAACTGGATATGTCAAAGAAACCAAAAAGCGAACTGCCTGAAGACAATCTTAGAAAGAACAGCTGTTTAAGAGCTGCTGAAATAGTTATCCTTGCAGATTAAGAGTCAAATTCTTCACAGTTTCAGAGAGGTCCTTAAACAGTGACTCCAGAAAGAGGATTCTTGGGTAGATTTTGAAATCAGAAATTCAAACACCACCTGACAAAGAAAGCCTAGAACGTTCTGTTTCTTCATATCCAAGCCTAATTTCATCAAAAGCCATCACTTTTAAGAATGTCTATTAATGCATTAATCTTCTTTTACAAGAGAAGGAACAATAAGCAAGAACAAATACCATTTTTGCGCTTTATGTCTAAAGCCAAAGGAGAGTGTCAAATTAAACCAAAACGGAGTTAGCTTTCAAAAATAAGACTCAGGTTTGCTTATTATTGTCAGAAGTTTAGACTACGTAATCATAAAGAAATGAACACCACCATGATACAGAAGTAGCCCAGCCAAGTTGAGCACCTGTGAACAACTATCTCCACCAACACTTGCTGATGTCATCAGGGAAGAAGCAAGACAACCCCCCACACACACTCCTGAAGTCACAAACAATGAAGAGTTAAGTTCTTAAAGTAAGTTTAGTTGCACATTATCCCTGTATCAAAAGTAAAACATATTTTTGTTTAAGAAGAAAAAAAATAAGAGATTGCTCATTGGCCTTCCTGCAATTGTGCAGAGATGAAAAAGAAAGCCCGATGTTCTCTGAATTCCTTTCTATAGCTAACTTGCTACAAAAATGAGACATGGAGAAGCCACTGGATTTAGAAAGCAATCAGTTTCAGAAAAGAACAAAGCTTCCTTTAAATTGTATTACTGAATCGATCTTAATTCCCTAGAACAAAAATTCAAAGCCCTCTAAAAGATACTATACAGGAGGATATACACAGTAAAAATCGAGTGCCCGTAGCCCAAAACAGTAAAGGCTCTTTTGACTTTCCTACAGCTGCCTTGATGAACTTCAGTAAAACAAATCCACTTGCTGAATAGTGTATTACTGTCTCATTTTCTGATGAAAATTCAGTACCAGGCGAGAACAGGAGCTGCTCAGTAGTTCAGGCCATAACAACATATGCAAACTGTCCCACTCACTTGTCTCACCTCTTTGCTTATCTCCATGTTTTTCCATCTGATCCTCTTGAACTCTTCCTGCCCCCCCGAAGGAGAGCAGCAGTTAGCATTTGTAGAGTTTCTTGGTATTTATATAGCACCTTTTACATGATCATATTGCAGAGCTACTCAATACCTGGAGTACTGCATGCAGCTCTGGAGCCCCCAGGATAAGAACGATGTGGACCTGCTGGAACGAGTCCAGAGGAGGCCACAAAGATGATCAGAGGGTTGGAGCACCTCCCCGATGAAGACAGGCTGAGACAGTTGGGGTTGTTCAGCCTGGAGAAGACAAGGCTCCGGGGAGACCTTGTGGCAGCCTTCCAGTACGTAAAGGGGGCCTACAGGAGAGCTGGGGAGGGACTTTTTACAAGGGAGCGTTCTGACAGGACAAGGGGTAATGGCTTTAAACTGGCAGAGGGTAGATTTAGATTAGCTATTAGGAAGAAATTCTTCACTCTGAGGGTGGTGAGGCACTGGAACAGGTTGCCCAGAGAGGTGGTGGATGCCCCATCCCTGGAGGTTCAAGGCCAGGCTGGATGGGGCTTTGAGCAACCTGCTCTAGTGGGAGGTGTCCCTGCCCGTGGCAGGGGGGTTGGAACTGGATGATCTTTAAGGTCCCTTCCAACTCTAACCTTTCTATGATTCTATGAATACTTACTGCAGTAACAGCTAATTTGTAGGAACTCAAGAAATCCAGTGATGCTCAACACAATCTCTTTCATCTCTAGAGAACAGCACTTCTCACTCTCAGAAGACTTCAGAGACATTTTTTCTAGTAAGATTTGTAATCTCACAGATGACTGTGCAACGTGTCAGTCAATTGACAAACCGTCACACGAACTTCCACATCCAGCATCTATGACGTATTACAGTTTTTAGATGATGCTTAATCATCCACTTAACTAGTTATCTCAGCAACCATATCCTCATTTATATGCATGGTGGCCGTTTCCTCCAGGAGTAAAAGAAGTAATGTCCTATCCAAACCACTTTACAGTCTCCATACTCTGTAACTTAGGAAAATATCAGAACAGGCTTTTGATGTTTGGCTCTTAAAGAAAGTGCAGAAAACATTACCCAGAACTATCCTGTCATTTCGTTGAAAGGCCTATGAATACCGTGAAGGAAAACCTGTTTCTCCTGCCATCCTCCCTTCTCAGCCAAGCAAACAAAAAAGCTGCTGAATTACACAACTGGATGGGTATCAGAAGCACCCAAAAGACAGATTCCAGCATTCCTGGAACATGATCAGAAATCAGTAAGGTTTTACTCAGAGAATGCAGTTAAATTCTATCTGGATTTAGTCATAAGACAACTTGATTTGTAGCCTTGAATTTAGAGCTCCTGATGACTATTCCTACAGCCCAGTTTCCACATTCTTCAAATTGTTGTTTTTATGCTCTCCCAAGACACTTGACTCAAGAAGTAGAACAAGAAGCTTCTTCTGTAAGATTATTTAAGATGTAAATATTTAGATATGACAAAGATTTTAAAGCTCTTCCAGTAGAAGAGCTTGATGCAGTAAGAAGTGGAGTACTTTCTGTAAGGAGAACACATTTTTCATGGCTTTTCTGGATCACCGGTTGCAATTACCCACCTATTCAATCTTTCAGTAGAACCTAGCAAGTTCAAACACTGAATTCAAAAGAGTTACCTACCTCACCGCATAAATACCCAAGCATTCACATTTCTAAATTATGTCAGTGTGTCCCAAAGCAATATTCACCACCACTATCTGTTTTCTTCCAGGAGATTTCTGTATTAATCAAGTATCAGAAACAACTGCATAGGCAGCATACACATATGCTTGTGACCCAAGAATGGGATCTATGAAAGACAGAAACCTTTAGAACATGTTTTCATTCACTATTTGTAGAAACGTAAGAGTTAAACCCATCTTACCTGTAATTGGAATAAGTTTCCAGTGCATTCCAACTTCTCCTATATTATTTGAGTTGGAATGTTGCCTGCGATAAACATGGTCTATAGGTGTACTAGGACAGGGGCTGTAGTCTTCAAAACTACTTACGCTTCCAGTGCTTGCTTCCTAAAAAACAATAAAAATTCTCAGCTCAAAATATTTTTTTGGTAGCTCTTAAGCTTTTACATTCTCAACAGCTGACAGCAAGAACGCACCTGAGTTCACCAGCGTATTGGCAATTTTGCCGTCAATCACGTCAAGTCAAACTTGGAAACGTTTACATGAGGTATTTATATATTTCATTTACCTGTTTGATCATTTCTGAGACAGATGTCTTTGCTGATGGCCTAACATTAAATAAATAAGGCAGTCCTGAGCATGTCTTAGAGTACAGAAGCTGGGTGGGGCAGGGAGGAAAGAAGGCAAGGAGGAGAAAAACAAATAAATAGGAAAACTGTCTACTCCTTAGCCTTTTTCAGGCTGTTGTCTTGATAGCTGACTAAAGCCATGAGATGCTGGCATTACTGAGGAACTGCCTGCAACTAGTATTAAACCCTTGAACATTCCCATTTCATCCCACATTCCAGATGGTTAGAAGCATAACAGCACAGAGATTACAGGTAGGACCAAACACTTTCCTGTTCCACGACTCAGAAACTGGGCTTTGTGTAGAAGTATCAAGAACAGAGATCATAGAACAACCACTCTGTAGCATAATGTGATCGAGCAAGCAGTCGGGGCGCTCTGAACCCTAAGTGCAAGCGCCTTCTTCAACTGGTGTTCTGCCAGTTATATCCTGTCATGAAAAGTATGCATAGAACACATACACACCAGTGCACTAAGAGGGCACATAAAGAGAGCTAGGCATGCATTTGAGTGCTCAGAATTTTTCAACTCTGCTCTCACCAAAACTAAATAAAGCCAATTCCCCAATCATCCTTAATACCCACAGAGCATTTAAGACCTTCCACTATGCACATTTCTTAACGCTTTCTCACTCAGACTCTGCTAGAGGGACAGAAACAAGCCCATCACCTCTTCCACAGCACAAGATCAAAAGAGGAGGATTGCAGGATCCCCACTTGTGTACACAAGTGAAGGGCATTCTCCTGCCCTATAAAACACCTGCTGCTATTAAGAAGGAGAGAGAATACACTTTGAAGAGGCTGGACCAAAACCAATTCCCAAAACTGCAGCAACAACTGCAATTAGAGCAAAAGGATGCTTGATGGTTGTAAAGCACTAAAAATCATTTAATTAACCCTAGGGTATTGTCAGTAGAAAAGGCCACTAACTCACACACAGAAACAGCCAGCTGAGGTAAGCCCATTGGGGCTTTTTGTTTGTTTTTAAGGTAACAGTCCAGAACCCATAAAGCACATTTAGTTTCCAAAGACAACCAACTTAGGTTTGCCAATCTGTTCTATCAAGACAAGAGGAGACAGCTGTCATTAAAAGGAAACAGCTCTCGCTCTGCTTCTCTAGAGTAACTATTGATCATCTGTGGATAAACATTCTTGTTTAAGATAACTCCAACCAAGTCTAAATATCAAATGCAAATCGCAATTTTATTTCTTTTACTTTGTTGCTTATGGCAAGAAAGCAACAGGCCAAAAAAAGTCTCGAAATTATACAGCCTACAACTGATATATTTATTTTTGGTTTGCATTTGGGGGGAGAAGAGGGAAGAATTCTGGGTGCATAAGCTTTGAAAGAGATGGTCTTCATTTAGATCTGGGAGCAGCCTGGTCACAAAAAGGCTTGTTTCTGTGCCCGAGATGGAATTTCATAATTACAACAAGTTGTCATATCCAAACCACCTATCAGGTCTGTAAGGTTAAAGACTAAGCAGTACACAATCATTAATGACTTCCCCTGCAATCGTTGCCGAGAGAGTCCATACGGAACAGCCACTACTGCCCTATAACCTATTTTCAGGAAGAGTAACAGCTAGGCAATAACTATGATGAGGAACTCTCAAATCTCTCCTTACCGTGTTTCAGGTTCAGCAAACCTCAGCACCCCAGCCAGACCAAGAATCACCCCCGAAGGAGGAGGAAGATGGGAAGCTGTGTGCAAGCTGTTACAGTAACATTATACCTGTTCCATGCAATAACTTCACAGATCGTTAAAAAAACCCACCACCATAAGCAAGGCAAAAGCCAGAACAGAATATCTTTTTTCTACAAGAGACAGAAGACAACTGCAAGGCTTTGGTCTCAGCAAGCGTGAAAAAACACCCTCATCTATAGCACTCAGCAACAGAATGACAGAAGTTTTGCTGCCTATTGCTACAGCGGCTGCATATGACACTTACTGTAAAGCCAGTGAGGAAGACTGACCATGGTTGCTTTCAATCTTTCAGGTATTCTTAATTATAATTTTATTACAGAAAGAGTAGACATAAAGAACCAGGAACACACATCTTAAGATTTAAGAAAATTTCCATATACGCTCCTACCAAACAGAAAAGCTTCTTCACAGAAAAGTTAGTGCTTACCTACATTTATCTATGTAAAAAAATAGAATGGTTTTTTTTCATTCAGTCTCATAATATTTATGAAAAGAGTACATTCATTATCAGCATCTACCTACATGGCAGTTTCACTTACTTTTAAACGTAGCGTGTGTTCAAGGCCTACTTCATTAGCTGAAAGCCGTAGATCAACATCAACAGGGTAGGGTAAGCATGCCACATCAGTTTCCAGTATCACTGGGCTCTGTGGGTCCTTAAAGTTAACATTTTCAGCCTGAGCAGTATTAGGAAGCTCATGATCATCTTTGTCCTGTGCTGGAATGGATTCATATTCATATTTTTGTCTCATATCCTCTTCAATTTCATCAGTGCTTAATCCTAAAGCTTGATTTACAGACCGTGCCAACGATGAATCCAAGTGTCCTGCACTAGCTAGTGTTTCTAAAAGCAGTTTAATGAGGCCATGCGTGTCAGTAACAGCGGGGTCGGATACATCTTGCTGCCTCAAGTCAGTATCATGTCCACCAAGACCAGTATTAACTGAGAAAACAGAGTGTGGCGAATCCGAGGTTCTGCCCCCTTAGAGCAGGGGGAGGAGGGGAAAAGTAATCCATTACTAAGTTTTAAAATAAAAGCAAAACCAGACACCCCCCCAAACACCTACCACATCCCCACAGTCTTGCTCTTTAGCATCAATTCATACAGTACATACACATTTATTTTCTTAACAAAAAATTTTAAACAGGTAGATGTTGATAAAAGGGCACTTTCTAAAGCTAATAGTCTTCCCCAGATAAATCATTACCTTTTTTAGGTCACTCAATACCATGCTATTTTATGTTTCAATATAAGTCACATGCTATGATCTATGTATTTTTTGGAAATCCTGCAAAATTCTCCATCACTTGTTAAGAGAAAAAGATTAGTTTGAGCAAAATACTTACTTCTCTCCATCCTATCACTGTTGCTCCAGAAGCCGATGACTACCTTACTCTTTAACCTCACAAGTTATCTTAGACTAAGTGTAAATTCTAAAACTTTACCATGCCTATTTATACTAAATGTGACTTTAGAACAGGGTTGTTATTCTTCTACTCATCCTCTTGGATGAGTAAATACCATAGATATTTATTCTTCTTGGAAAGAGACAGGCCAAGGAACTACTTTAAGTACCTGATGAAACCCTAACTCATTTATCCTATATAGAAATCTAATCATGTTTAGATACTTAAGCTCACAGTATTTTAGGTAAGACTTTTTTTCAAGACAAACATATTACTTTTAGGGTTATATAAAAACATGGTATTCAAACTATAGATAGACATTACTGTTTTGGTATGCCTGAAGGACTTAAGGCAAAATTTAGTTTTAAACAGATACTGTTCTGATTACAGCCAGACAGAAACACATTCACACATTTTACATTAACAATCAACGTAAAAAGACCCTGAAGGTTCACAGATGTCCAAGCAGGAATCCCAAGATCTAGCATGTAGCCTACCCTGTCTCTTCCATCCACGCGTGCCAGTATCTTTTGTCCCTCTCAAAAGGGAAACCTATTCCTAAGATCAGCTTCCAAAACAATAATTCCACTTTATCTTCCAAAGCAATTCACGTACAGATGAGAATGACTGGTGCTTGATGTAACTCCCCCTCTTCTTTGTGCCACCCTTCTCCCCAGTTTTCCCCCTTCTGAAGGAGGCCCTTGAGAAAAGGGTCAGGGAAACAGAAATCAAAGGGGTTTTTTTGGCAGATCTTAAGTAAGTATCAGATAATATCTCTGATAATTGTCTGAGGTTTGGATATAGATAATTTTATGTACAGAATAATTTAATCTCAATACTATAAGGTTGTTTCCTTTGTCTCACTGTACACGTTACTGGCTATTTCAAAACTTAACCGTGCTTATGCTTAGAAGTTTAATTCTCCCCTTCAATCTAAATTTATTAGGTATTATATAGGGTATTGGAGCCACAAAGAATTACAGCAATGCCTAAAGTCAAACTCTGCAAAAGGTGTTACAATATCCAGTCTGCTTAGTACTCTATATTAGAAAGTCTTTGGACAGTTCCACAGCTAAGGAAACTCTTTGGCACCTTCCTTCCGAAGAGGCAGAACAAAAGCAGCTTCTATGACAAGTCCTGGTAACTTGTCTTCTTGAAAGAGGCAACCTACATAAAAACAAGCTACATCTCTATTGATAGATCTCAGGCCAATGTTTAAATGAACTACCACGCCTTAGAATATCCAGTGTGCAAAAAATATTCAATCCATAAAGATTAAGTGTTAACCATGCACTGAATTACAGTGTTTAAAGAATAACTCTAAACAAAGACTTACTTACCTTCGTACTGACAACTATTCTCTGAAGATTCACTCATTTTTAAGTATTTCCGCAAATTCTCAGACTGTTTTTCCAGCTTCCTTTTCAGACCACTTTTATTTCTAAGGTCTTCAGAATCAGAATCTCCACCTACATTTTTTTTCCTACACTGGATTAAGTTAATAAGTTCTTTGAGTCTATCAGGATCATAATCTCCAGAATGAGGCAGATTTCGCTTGGCAGCAGTGGCTTCGTATTTTGCACGGATTCTTTTCCCGCTTTTTGCATTGGCAAAATCAGAGTCTTCTTCTGTGGCTTCATAGTCTGAGATGGGACTGAACTGTTGAAGTTTCCGATTTCCCTCCATCAGTTCCTTAGCTCTAGAAACAGGTAGTTGATATGCCTCACAACCAAAAATATAGTTTTGCAAGGAGCTGTCAATATGAGATTTATTTTTTGGAGCAGAATAAAGAAATTTTTTGTCATCCAACCGTGATTCATACCGATATAATACAAATTCTCTATATTTTCCAGAGCCACTACAGCATCTTTTCAAATACTCATTTATATACCTTTCCACAACAGCATTGAAATCTGCAGTAGCGTCTTTACGAGACTGGATTAAAGCAAAATGTAGAGACTGAATAAACTTTGTGAATTCTGGAATGATTTCCCGATTTTCGTGCAACACCATGGTAGTTGAATTTTTCTGTGTTCCAAATGGAACACTTTTTTGTGCTGCCATAGGAGAAAAGGGAATTCACAATTAAAATCAAATCATAAAGCTATAAATAAATGATGACTAGTTAGCAATATTCTATATTATACATACTTGGTGAAACACAGTTTGGAACGACTGTAGAGAAATAACCCAAAAGCCAGGAAAGGAATTTTTTTTGTGAAGTAACTAGCTTTAAAGCCTACTTAGAAGTCAACCTACTTATAGTCATGATGAACAGCTCATTTTCATAATTTTATGGTAACCTGTATCCTAGATACACATATCATTTCCAATTTAAACCATTTTACCGACCCTTCTAGAAGAAGGCCACTTCAAAGGCTTACCAAGGTTTTACTAAGAAGCAGCCTAACAGCTCCCTGCAAGAAACAGGGGAAGCGTTACTCCTTCCTATGCAATCCCAACGCATTCACTGTGCTGCTTCTAAGCTCACTGGGCCTTTATAAAATTATTCAGCTTAGTAACCCAGCAGAAACCTATAAAGTTTTTTCCATTCCTTTGCAAAGCGATACAACTCACTAAATCAGAGAGATGCAACACGAGCATGTGCCAAAAGCAGGATTTCCCCATCTGGAAAGGTTTTACCACATCCTTGAAACAGCAGCTCAAGAAAGCTCTAAGTTATATCCTTCTTTTATTTTATTTATTTATTCACAGTCTTTCCTCCTTGCAATCACAGACTGAAACTTTTCTCCGTTCAACCATTTAAGCACTTCTGAAGACTCAAACCAATGATTAACCTTGTGTTTGGCAGAAATTGGAGCTCACTAGTCTTTGAAATGTCACAGCAGCAAGAACTGGAGTATTTTTAAGGAACTGGCAGATGCACACTTTAAATGCCATCTTATATCATATCTCCTCTTACCCAACCTATAACTGATTGAATTTTCACAATTGTTACTTAAATAAGAAAAAGGTAAGAGGTTTATTAAAATAAGAAATACAGAGATAAGAATCTAGGAATCTGCCAAGACTTAGGCCAAAAACTTCTTTGTAGAAGTGAAATGCCTGGAAAGAGCTATGTTCTGACAATATCACTTCTAACTCACATCAGGCCAAAAAGGACTGCATTCTTCTGCTAGTGCTACTTATTGCAAATTTCAACTGTAAAAGATTAACTTTAAAGTCTCATCCCAAAGCACTAAAGTTCTGCTAAAGCCTTTCAGTCATCTTTTATTACCTTGTTGCATCCGTATGTTCTTTGCGCATTTACTCAGGTTTTGGTGCATAACCCAACGCAAAAAAAATAATTACAGGTACATTAAAGGCTTTCAGATGTTTTGATGGTTAAAGAAAGCCCTCAAACCTCTGAAGCGCAATGTTATTACTAATGCATAGATTGCTTGGAATACTGATGTTCAGTTCTACTGGAATATACAGTCAAGAAATTTGAACAAAGTTTTACTTTCTAAAACATGAACAAACGAACCTAAACTATGTAGTGTGATAATTACTTTTGTGAAGAAATAAACACTTTCTGAACACCATCACCATGACCATAACCAATGCAAACTGCTATTTCCTAGTTTACACTGACAGGCTATAACACTACGAAGCCTTCAAGAGAATATAAAATACATTTAAATAAACACATACACAAGACTCAACGGTGAACAAACTTACTTGAGCTCATTATACCTCTAGGTTCTGGAAACAGAAACAATGCATGTAGCATGCGGGACCGTCCAGTTTGGTGGTCTAGAACACAAGAAAATAAAGTCAGCTGAGAAGACGACCACTATGCTTCAAAAGTATTAAAAAACCCAATCCCCTAAAAAAAAAGAAAAATCCAAAACCAACTCAAAACCAAAAAACCCAGAGTATGCATACCATAAGGGGACATCATTTGCCAGGGAGAAAGAAGAAAAAGAAATCCTCTGTCCAGAAGCGGTTTCACAAGAACCTGTTTTCAAGCAGAAAAAAGTGTACCATTTCAAACAATCAAGAGACATTTGCTCACTATAAATACTCTTACTGTCTGTATGCTAAATTCCCTCCTGGGTAGAGAAGCGGCCAGCTAAGGAATTCCAGGGAGATCATGGATCTTGTAGTATGCTTCAATTACTATAGTTAGCAACTTATATTTAAATTATTTTTAAAAACAGGAAAAGTCAAATCTGTTGCACTCACAAGTTTCTCTTTCTCTAGTTTTTGAAGTAAACCCTCCAAGTGACTACCAGAACGGGACTTCTCCACAACTTCATAAAGGCTACAGTACATGCCGTTCTTCAACACTGACATGATACAAGGGTAGAAAGAGAAGGTAAGAAAAACAGAAAAAAAAAAAATCTTAATTCAGAAAACTTTTTAAAATTATTAATTTAAAAAAAAATTAAGCTAGAACTATTTACCTTCTTTTGCTCCTAGGTAACTTTCTTTATAGAACAACGCTGGTGAAACTTTTTTCTTCAACTGATCAATGCTCACAACTTTTTCAACCTCAAGCTTCTCAGGACTGGAGACGAAGGGTGGGGGGAGGGAGAAAAAAAAAATAAAGACCTCTTTTTTCCCCTCATAGTCCTACCCTCATTGTACAAATAAGAACTATCAAATACATGCTCTTAAAAATCAGTTCCTTGGACTATCTCCTGAGCCAGTGGTGTTTATTCCTGCAAAGGAATGTGTGTCACTTCAAAGGAAAAACAAACAAACGAGATGCTGACAGACTTGTGTGCATGAACTAAAAGAAGTTCTGGATGCGCACAACTCAGGAGTCTAGTTTGACACATTAAAATGCCTAGTCAACGTGCATTTTAGATTTTCATCTGAATATATCCAAAATTCACCAGTCTCTACCAGAAAGCGTTTTAACACAGCAATATTATCAACATATTCTTTAAATGGTAATACTCACAGCTTGCATGGAAGGAAAGGACGTGCTGCTGATTTCAAGGAAACGTGGCACAAAAGTTTGCCTCTATTCCAAAGCTGCCCCCTCCATAATGTAAAGTTAGATTTATCTAAATTAAGATGGAGAAAGAAAGACTAAGTGAAACCACTTGCTAGGTGGGACTAAAAGGAAAGGGCAGCAAAGAGGCTGATGAATCTCCAAAAGCAGTTTACAAAAAATTTCATACTAATACCAGACAATAATATGTTAAATAATAAGTTAAAAGGTAACAGAAAGGGCATTTACAATCCTATCTTGTTCTGACCTGCTCTGAGCAGAGTAAAGGAGGTTGGTATGTTACCTGTAGCTGTCTATATAAGCATGCCCTTGATGCCAGCATCTGTGGAAAGATATCCTCTTTCCTTACCTTAACTGTCAACCACTTCCATATGTAATAATATTTTGCTTGAATGAGGTTCAAAAGAAAAGCAGGACAGAGGATCATATTATTTAAAGTGCCATTGAACAGCAGATTCAGGAACAGAAGGTAAGTTCTTACTACACAGTAAGTAGAAAACGAGGGGAAAAAAGACTTGAATTTGTTCAGTTCTGCTATTTTCTGGTAAAAGAAGACACACACTGAGATGTCTGTTCGATCATCCAGTATTGGGAAGAGATGCCTGCAATCGGTATGGTACAGGATAACACTCAGGAATACAGTCTGCATAACTAAGCAATCATTCCGGTTAAAGACAAATAAAACTACCTGGGGAAAAAATGTCCAAAACCTTCCAAGTCTATATCATAAAAGCAATATATTTCAATTCATTCTTACCTGTACTTCTATCTGTGTTGAAGCTGTTTGATCTAACAAAAAGAAAAAAGAATGACTAGGTTGAGACAGAAGTTTCTGGCTACTCAATTTCACATTAAGGATATTTTATGAGTCTAACAAAATAACAACACTGATAATTCGCTCTCTAACCTCAAGCTATCGCTGCTGCAGTATCTTGTGCTATTTCAGGTATCTTGATAACTATTTTTAGCACTACATAGTACAGTCCCCACATCTGGATGCATTCCTATCAGCACAGGTATCACATTGTATCTATAATCAACTCCCTGTTTAGACAGTCTCTCCACGAGCAATGAGACAACACCAGTGAAGAGTTCAGTGACTAAGTATACAGAAAATTTTTTTTAGAAT
This sequence comes from Himantopus leucocephalus, assembly GCA_003993805.1. Lineage (NCBI taxonomy): Eukaryota > Metazoa > Chordata > Aves > Charadriiformes > Recurvirostridae > Himantopus > Himantopus leucocephalus. Next base: position 8,179,584 of record RSEF01000012.1, on the reverse strand, counting down.
ACTAAGCAAGATAACGCTGTGAACACTTCGACTTCTGTGAATTTTCTCAGTTAAGCAAAAAAAAAACCCCACTTTGTACAGGGATTCCACCTCAGCAGAAGGCAAGGAGGTGAAAAGAGCAGCAGAACTGCTTTCTACAGGGGACAGCCTGCAGCATAAAACCAATTTTGTCACCTCTTGGTTTGCTTTAGAAGTATTTATTACGCTAAGTCCCTGTGACATGTCTATTCATTTCAGCACTGTTCATCTAAATCAATTCTAAGCTACTGCCAAGAGCTATGAATTCTTCATGCTGCATGCAGTTTTTCCTAAACTCATTTCCTGCCTTACCTTGACGGGGGCAAGAATTTTGGTACTTGCACCATTTCATCTTTGTAAGTAAACGAAACCACAGCATAAGGACAAACATGTCTTGGTCTTCGTCTTATCTCATCAAAGCCATATTCATAAAAATAGTACTAGAAAAAGAAGTGAACACAATGTTAAATTAGGAGTCTGGTAAACTTTATTTTGCAAATATACTAACAATCCACAACCTTTCTTCACTGAAAGGTATACTCTGTTTCACAGAAAGAGCTTACAAATATACCTCATGGTTATTTAAATAAACAAAGGGAGTTTGTTTGAAATCCATCATGGCAAACATTAACTGGTATATAAAACAAGTTATAAGTTACTATAATAAATAGTAATAAATAGCAAAAAGGAACATTTATGTTCCTTTTAGCAACAGCCTACTCCTTCAAAAGCTGATACCCAAAATAAGGAAGCTTTAAATGCTGTTCTCATATGTACTTTATAACACAATCAATTAAGGTATTTTTTCACCTTCTCCTCCCTCCTTTATCAAACACTGACAGGATAGACACTACTTCAGGAGCTAATCAAGAATGAAAAAATAATTTTGCAACATTTACTTGAAAGTATATTCTTGATGAGGTAAGGGACAATTAACAAAACCAAAAAAAATTTCACTGAGAAAAGTAAATATGGCTACGAGTTTTGGAGTCCAACCTTAGTTCAGTCACAAAATTCTAATGGTAAAGAACAATGTAAATTAAGGCAAGTTTGTAATGAGAAATTAAAACATACATTCATTTTCTAGCCATCTGATTCAGTACCCAGCTCTGATTTACAGAAGTCAAAAAGAAGTTGTAATACTGAAGAGAATACTTTCAAGTAAGTATCCCAAAATCTATGGACTTAATGGAATACCCTGACTGCAAGGGATTACTGCAATAACATAGATGGAACAGCTGGAGAAACAGAGATGCTTGGAACAGATTCCAATCTCTCCTTCCTCACCATCTCCAAAACTGAGAATTCGGTAAGGGAAACGAACGAAAAAAAAAAAAGAAAAGAAAAAAAAAAAGAGGGGAAAAAAAAAGAAAAATGCTGTTCTTTCCTAGCCAATGTTTTCCCTTTTAGAAGTCTCACTTAATGCCCACTAGCCAGTTCTACTTTTACACTTCAAACTCCACATATTATCTCCTCTCCTCCCCAGCCTACATTCCGGTCCCCATGTACATTCCCTAGCTATTTCCTATTCCATTTACATCCTAATCTGAAGGAGATCTTCTCCATCAGGTCCAGGTATAGGAAAGGGAATCAGGAGAGGCTGACATATTGTGCTGTAATTTCCAATACAGGCATCTGTGGGCTACTGCTAAGCATACACCAGACTGCAGTTTTACAGGACATGCTCAGTATTCATTATGTCTTCAGTTATTTTATCTCTATTATTTCAAAAGTTCGGTTTATAAATTTCTTATATAAGAAGCTAACGCATGTTCAACTTTCCTCTACCTGAGTAAGTTCATAGGCTCGATAAGCCAACAAGGAGGTTACTTTATTTGCATTCTTTGAAACATGACACTCGTGCTTTGGTGTTGGATCTAACGCACTCTTTACTGTTGATTCCATTGCTTTCATACCAATGTGGTCATATATGCTTTTCATTTTTCCCTGTAATAGAGCAGAACAATTGTAAGCATAAGCTTTTTTCCTGAAAACTGGCAAACTGGTTCAAGTACCAAAGGAAATAAGAGCAGGGAAATGAAAACAGGCCATTAAAAAAAACATTTATAGAAGTACATTATTTTCATTCTTTCAAAGAAAACAAGACGTTTTTATAAAAAAAAGTTATGCTTTATTTAAGCTCAGTGTCAACACTGGATTTTAAATCTGGCAGGGTTCTAGTTTCTCTATAAGCAGATAATTCTGGAATTAATGGAATTAAATAACTTAGGTTAAATGGAATTCAATAACTTAGGTTAAAACCACCTTTATTTTATCAGTAAGTAATATAATCCTTCAAAAATAAGCAACATTTACCTTTATTATTTTAAAAACAATCACATCTCCAGTTGCTCCAGCTTCTAAGGGATTAGGCTGCAATAAATCAGCATACCTAGAGATATATACACCTGAGAGGAGTATAAAAAAAAACCCAACACATTATGCTGAATGTTAAAACATTATTAGAAGCTTAAGAAGCATTACATGGGATTAAAGCTTAATGTATACCACACAATAAAGATACAACAATCTTTTTGGAGTACGATCAGAGAAAGGTGGAAGGGCATGTTCACAATTTGCAACTTCAAGACAGTAGAATAAATGTTCATTTGCACCAACTGCAGTATGAAACACCACAGCAGAATACGGACACTAGTTCAGTTTGAAAGAAGCACACCCACATTCCTGAAAGGGTTGGGACCAAGAGGACAAGCCCTGCCTAAAAGCTACACAGATACTGCTTTCAGGTGTTTTTTTAAACAGCTGAGGTCCTTCTGTAGAATGTCCCATTGCACAATGGGGAGATAAGTGGTGAAGGTATGATTGAGAAATAAGGCAGGAAAACACTGGCATCCTCAGCAATCTTTCATCCTACAGTGTTGACAAAAATACACTGTTTTGGAATCATGAACTGGCACTCAAAGGGAAAGGTAAAATAACTTCTTTCTTTTCAACGCTTCAACCATAATTTCATAGATTTGAAGGCCCCAAACGCACACTGTCATCTGTTGGACTAGCTGACTACCTCAGATCAAACAACTGTAACCGAACTCAGGTACTCAGGAAAGTACCTGAGTACTTTTGCTTAAGTTCCTCTCATTCCAAGTCTGTATTTAACTGCTTTAATAAATTGCTTCAGAACCTTTACCGGCTAAACAGTAAAAAATTATATGCTCATATACCTTTATTCCCCGCCCCCCCGCATCTGTTCTGCTTTCAACATTCATATTAGCACCTCTGTATCGTCTGACTCTTACAGAGCAAATTATTTCTTAATTTTCTATTTGAAGAGCTTTGCAAAAGGAACTTTGCATCTTGCTCTTTCAAATCTCTTAACGCCTTGTGACTCTTCCAAGTCTCCAATTTAGCTATGCTCTTCTTGGATTTGTGGATTGAAGAACTTTAGTTCTATCTACATCAATACCAAGCTGAGCTACTATTTCCATCAGGTATTTCTGAATGCATATACATGCATATATCTATGTACAAACACAGACAGGCACACAGCCATAGGTTGCACTAGTTCTTTGGCCTCCTGATTTTACTGGGAAGACATGATAAATTGGTTTGACTTAAACCAAAATGAGAATTAGGTCTTCCCTTTGGGGAAAGAATTTAAATGAACTAGTCAAAAACAGAGTTATGAAATAATGTTCTGATGTCAATCTACGTTGCTAAGAATACCTAGCTGTGATGTTCCTGCAATAAGTGATAGAAAAAGGACTGAAAGTTTACACAACTGCATCCCGTTATCTGCCAACTCATACTGAATGATACCAGCACATATAATCAAAAGATAGTTACCCATGGAAGGGCTGCCGAGAATCGTTATTTTGGAGTGGCCCACCTGCAGCCCCTTTTCGCATATGTTTTGGATCTGAAGAGAACAGACATTTTTTTAAGCAAGTCTATCAGAATCTGAACAGAACAAATAGTGAGAAACAACAATTATGGAATTTTGATTGAGCTAAAAAAGAAAAATCAAACCAAAACAAAAGCAAACCACCCCCCAAAAAACCCTTACAAACAAAACCACCCAGAAGTAAGACTAGCCTAAACTGCTATATAAACTGTCAAATTGTGCAAGTCAAACTCTCAGTAGTAAGCTCTTACACAGACTCACCAGTATCATAAAAAAACCCAGCCTCCCTATTCTTTACTCACTTTATGAACATTATTTTTAATACACAAAGCAGAAGTAAACCTGCCAAATGATTGAGTACTTAAGAAATCCTGTCTCTATAAAAGCAGAAAAAGCACAGAAATTCCCTTTCTATCACTTTCCTTAAAAACATATGATCAATGACGAGACACAGAAGATAAGGTCCATTTTCAAATATTACAGGTTACCTTCTCCTGTAAGGTAACCTCCTCTTGACTCAAAAAAACCAACCCAATAAAAAAAAAACCCACACCACTAAAAACCAACTGCCAAGAAAACACGTGACATTCCTTTTCAATTAAAAAAACCCAAAACCAATAAAAACCCACATGCCATCCAGAAAAATCTTTTTATTTATAAAACAGAGCCTAAACCAGAAGAGCTACTTTACAGACACATAAATGGAGCACCTTATATAGGAGAGAATAAAGGATTTAAACAGTGACATAATATTGTCTCTCTCTCCCATCCTTCTACACTTTCCAGTGCTAAATTGTGCAAAAATAACTTCCAAATTAATGTGTGTCAGTAAAAACACTCAGTTGTTAAAAAAAAAAAAAAACACCAAAACCTTTTAATTGAAAAAGAAGAAAAAGCATTTTATATGCAGTTTTGTTTTCTTACCTGAGGTCGATCGACCATCAGAAATGCATAGGTTTCAGAAAGCTCTTTTTCTAGGCGACCATCAAATTTCAGCTCTCTGCGTTTTTCTGTGAACTATTATTACAGAAAGTTCTTAACACATGTAGACAGATTACTGCTGTCACATTCAAGTGTCAAACTTTTACAGTCCCATCTATGTTAGCAGATCCCAGTGTACAAAAATAATCAAAAGAATCTGAATGAGACTACAGTATGCTAACATTAAATTTCAAAAACATTATACCCATGGGAAATACCATTGGCTTAATCTGCCCAAATATTTCTTTCTTTCTTTGTTTTTTTTTTTTTTTTTTAAANTTTTAAACGAAGAGACACTCTTCAAACAAACCTGTGCAGTAATGTTTTAGTGTTATCTTTGTAGCATAACCATTTAGAAGCATTCAGCTCAATGCCTTCTGTATCATCTTTGAAATTCCAGAAACAAGCCTTTTTCTCTTTTTAGGAGACAGACCATTATCTCTTATGTTGTGCATGTACTTTTGGAATTGCACCCCACTGCTACCGAGGTGGTTTTCATCAGCTGCAATACTCCTTAGCTGTAACCATGAATCATAAATGTTACAGTAGCAAAAAAAGGAAAAAAATATGCTGCAGAGTTTACCTTATAGTTTCAAGATAATAATTATAGCAAACCAATTATATATTCAATTACTCCATACATGAAGCTTTTTGGCACTGGGACTGAAAACTTGTTTCACAGTTATCAAAGAAAGCCAAGGCTGGATTTAAGAGACAGCAGGTAAGGTACAGCAGAAGTGCTTCAACCAAGCTGCTCCACTTACTAGTTCAAGTAATCAACTCTTTGAAAACAACAAAATTACAGAGACTATGTAAATTTAGTAACAGAAAATATTTTAATCTTAAGTTTCACAGGAAGCATCAGGCCTTTCAAATAAGACACTATAACATCTTTCCAGGTAATTAAAAATACATTAAAACGAAGAAAATTTTTGAAAACTGAAAATGCACAGAGGCAAGTGGTGCCAAATACAATATTTTTTTAGTCTTTTTTGAGTATCTGGCAGGCAAGATTTTATGTCTATGCAGTAATAAACTTGCATGAAAAACAGTTGCTTACATTTTGAGGGATGCGAGTTTGCAATTAAATATCAAGCACATAAGTAGAAAATAATTTCCAGGTCTTTGCCTCTAGACTCAGAGAAAACATGAAACTTCATTTGACTTGTACCTTATTCATAAAGAGAAGCCACAAATGTACTCACTTCCTTTTCCAACAATTCACTATGAACTAAGCTGGCTCTCTTGTAATTAAAATTGGACACTGAACTTGGTTCCAAGTAAGATGAATGCAGAATCTTCACAACATCCTCAAATTCTCGAGAGCCTACAGCTACTGGCTGAAAGAGTGCTATAAAAGAGAAAAAATAAAATAACAAGCTCTAATACACATCTGAAAAATTCAAAGATTTTCCAGTTCATCAACAGTTTATGCATAAAGACAAATGGTTCATGATTCAATTTAGAATAAAAAACACCAAAAATATTTTTAAAAGGTAGAATTTAGGCTAGGAAGTTGAAGTTGAGTAGAATTATAGAATCTTAAAAAAAAAAAAAAATCACCTTTCTTTGTGCTTTGTTAATATTATTCTTGAACAAGTAGTTCTCAGAAGTTAGTAAGGGAAGCACCTCAAATCTGAATTTACCGTTTGAAAACATCTGATATGTATTGCAAAACACTGTAATTAAACTTTTACAATTCTAATTAAACTAATTAGCTCTTTTAATTAAGACCCAGGAACAAATTGTTCTAATAAAAACCTCAACAACAGTTTCATAGCTTAGCCTCTCTTTAGAACCGTTGTGGGGGTTTTTGTTTGTTTGTGTATGGTAATTAGACTAAATATGAATAAATTCAATACTGTCTTAAGAAGCTCCATAAGCTCCTATTACTAAAACCCACACTGCCCATGTGGGTTTACGATCTTATTCCGTACGATAACTGCTTTAAAAGGAAAGCCCTTCATTTTTTGTTTGTTGTACAAATTCACCTTCTGGGGAAACCTTTGCCTAAGTTCGCACAGTAAAGTGTTCATCTCCCCAAGCTTCTTTATTTGTATTTGGGTACTGAAAGTTTCAAACTGGTCAGAGGAACGACCCAAGAGTGTGCCAGCAGAGAATCTGAGGGCAGGTTTTGAGAGTAACATCTAGGAAAATAACACTCCTGGGGGAACTGAACTAGTTCAGTATGGCAAGTGTTTTTTCTCCCCAGGGTAACACTTCCAAAATACTCACAAGAAGCGCAGTATTTTTGCGGTATTTGCAAACTTCAGACAGAAATTACTCCCAATAGATATTTCTGGGACTGCTTTTGCTCTTTTTGTAGGAGAGCCTCTTTTTCCTCTACCAAAATAAACCCCCAAACCACCACCACCACCTGAAATTGCTAGAAGTTACAATAGTTAGGAATGAACTACAATAATACTAGTCTCACATAAAAGACAATCTACCATTATTCTAACAGCAAATTAAATTTAATTACATCTTTAGAGTGTATCTCCATTAAATAATACGGTAGTAGATTTAGATAGTAATCTTTTCCTCATTTGCAGGAAATATTTACTACATTAGCCCCAACATAAAGCAATTATTCTAAATGAAAACTGAACTGTCTTGCGGTATGTAGTAAAAGCTGCATTTACACACATACTTTATAATGTAATACAACATCTGCAAACTAAAGTAAAGCAAAGATTCCAACACCAGCACCAATGAATAAGTGATTTTTTTAAGAGTGGAAGTTATGAAAGTGATTAAGAAATGGTTCTTATGTAACATCCTTTTTAGTAACAACGCCTGCATTCTTGAAGGGCTGACAGCAGTATGGGAGGAAAGATAATTGGAAGCGAATGAAATTCTCAACTTTGTATTACTAAGATTGAATGCATTTGTACTGAAGAGAGCAACACCTATTAGTAAAACATAAAACAAGCCTACTGCAGATATACACACACTGGAAAAGCATCTCCTGTCCCACCCCATCCCCAAACCCCTCTTCAATCTTTCTGACAAGGAGTTATTAAACCCTAATGTTGTAGTGCATGAGTTGCACGTATTGCCTGCTCCTCTTCTGTCTAAAAGGACCCATTAAGGCAGAAGGTCATCAACGCCAGTTGCTTGCCCAAATTTCCCATTTCCTTAACAGTGATTACTGTACCTCACCCCTTCTCCTTCCTTATCCCTAGAAACGCATGCTCTAACCCAGCCTCTTTCTTCCGTCTTGAGTCCAGGCAAGTAAAGAAACTCTACAGGACTAGCTAGAAAGTGTGACCACAAACTATACACAAAGTCTCACCTACTTCCCAGATACAAATCTAGGAAGAGGCATGTTATTACATCAGTGAAGATCCTGTCATTCATTGAAATATTGTCAACTACGTTCCCTTCTATGTTAAAACATTTCCTGCTTTGTGGAAAGTTCTGACGAGCGAGCTGAGACAAGAGTTGCCCAAGAACAGCAAGTGCCTCTGTTCTTCAGCTACGTAGAACCTACATAAACTACTATACAATTAGATCTCAACAGATTTATGGAAGAGCTCTACTTAACACCTTAAATTATGGAATACAGCAAATTAGAGATTTTTTTAAAAAAAGATTGTGTTTTTTCTTCAATTTCTTAGCAGAGGACTGAAAGTATGTTTTACAACTATTTTTACTTATTAGTCAATAATATACATACTTTCTTGTACTTCATCAAATTTATACCCCAAACATCATCTAAGTTCACCAGATACTACTGAAGCTAGAAGGGCTGTTGCTACCTTTGTAGTAAAGATAGATCAAACGGGAAATATTTTTAAGTACTTGGGCATAAAAGTCACTTTTAAGATCCAACTTTTCTATTTGAGAACATACAGCACATTAAAACAAGACTGATTCCACCTAACGGATCACATCAGTCCAAGCACAAGACCTTACATCCACCTCTGAGTATGCAAGTGCTTAATAATCCAAAAACTTCATGGTAAAGGAAATTCTATTCCTTTGATGTCCACTGCCCACTCAATACAAAGTTAAGAGGCACAGAAACTACACATACAATCTTGCCTTAGTTTACTTCATGCATAAATTAAGATTGGCTTCATGATCAGCTATTGATGAGAGAAAAGGAACACGAATGAAATTTGTTGAATGTATAATCCTTACAGAACATACTACTTATGTTTTGAACAGTACTTATAAATACCAAATTTCATCCTGTCTGCCTGACACCTTTTCATATGTAGTAGTGGAAGACAATCCACACTCGGTCTGAGAACTAGACAGCACCCACTAAGCACTTCTTCAGGGGCAGCCTGCTAATTTTCTATCTATTGCATTTTATTTCTGAGTAGCCAAATGACAGATGGAGCAAAGAAAATCTGCTAAACTGACTGCAGGACAGCATTACAATCATAAAGTAAAAAAATAAGTCACTTAGCTTTGAAATTCAGATAAGTTACCATGTATAATGGTCCAAAACTTTAAGAGCGCATGGCATAATGTTTTTTTCCCCTTGTTCGAGTACAAGTCTTCAAACACACTGATCATATGCTTCATGACAGGCTCAAATCCACTTTCACTGTCCTTCCAGAACTTGAGGCACTGTGGCCTTCAGGTTGTTACTAAAAACATGAAACATTACCTACTAAGGTAACTAGCAAGGACAGTACTTTTCAACTTGTTATCTAAGCATTGGTGTGAAAGGGCAGCTATTTTCTAAAAGGTTAAGGTCCCTACAGAAGTGCCTGTACCTTGCTTAACGAAGTAGTTCAGCAGCAAGGAGAAAAACCTGAACAGTACTAAACTGGACGTACTATAGCAGTCACCAAATCCTACATTCACAGGCAAAGGATGAGATTATTAAGCTTATCTCCTCCCGTCCTACATCACTTCAAAGAACACTAGTGTGTGAATATGTATTTTTCAGGCTCACCATACAAACCCGGTAAGGGTATGCTGCACCTTTATTGGACCCATGTAAATTAAAACAGTTGTTTACGTAAGGACTAACTTGCAGTACCCTTATTAACACCTACAAGTCAATTATTGTGGGTTTTGCTGGCTTGTTCTGCAGAAGTAAAAACAAGTAGATAAATACTGGTTTTGTTTAGTTTCTACCCAGTGTATTGGAACATACAGAAGTATTTTTAGGTGGAAACTAAGATTAGCTAATATAGTGCCTAGTCTGGGGACAGACATTAGACTGAATGTTCAGATGCATGTAATTCCCTAGAGGCTCGAAGTTTCGCTTTCACAGCTGTGTGATGCTTCAACTTGAGAAAACCAAGTTTGAAGTTAGGTGGTTTGTGGTGCTTTGGGTTTTCTTTAGTTTTTAAGTCAGAAGGTGAAGAAGAGGAAAATTGCAACATTCGCTTTCAGGAACCCTGAACTAACTAACCTTCAAGTGAAGATAAGTAAATTACTTACACTATTATCAGGTAAGTTGGCAGAATGCTAGCACTCTTCACAAACAAGTGCTCCTGCTACAAAAACTCCATTAAGAGGCATCATTTTCTTTATGTCTTCATTTTTTAAGACTAAAACAAAAAATCTGTTTTGCTAATGAACCATAACATTGTTACTTATGTGATCTTTTTCAGCCAAAATGTCTTTTGCTCTCAAAAGGTCTAAGTAGTTATCAAGAATTGCTTAATGAAATTCCCATGTAGAAACAGCAAGTAGAAAATAGCATTCCTATCAAAGATGTGGAAAATTAGAAGACAAAAGCCAAGGCAAAATGAAACCATCAAATGCTATGAAGTAGAAAAGGCACAACCTAGACCTCCAAGCAAGTACTGCTAAGACTTTCATGGACAAAAGCAAGACCTTTTTTCCCCCACGCTCAGCCAGAAAAACAGCAGTCATTTGGTAACCTGGCAGACTACGGAAATAACATCCAACCTTTACCAACAAACAACCCCTTAAGTCATTGGTGGCTACTTGAGCATGTTTTTTGGAATTGCCTTTTGGTGTAAGGACCACTCATGGAGTTCAGCGAGTCAAAAAATGCCCCTCCAGTGCTTTATCTTGAAAATTTGTTTTCCTCATCCTATTAAACAAGGATCTTTGAAGTTTCAGGCAGACTCGGACACCTGAGAAGATGTGACAAGTTAGAAGAGGCCATGACAACTGGCTATAGTACTAAGATTAAAAAAAAAAAGAGATAAGCTACTCAAGAGAGCATAACACCGTTACTAACTGTATGTACCATGAAAACAGAAACCTTCAACACAGTTTTAAGTAGGAAAACAAATGCATGTACATATTTCAAAAAAAAAAAAAAAAAACCTCACAGCCAACCTTTTTTACATTTTGGTTTCCTGAATTCTTCCACTAGCAAAAAAAAAAAGGAAGTCAGAAGAAAGATTCTCTGTGACAACTAACCACAGTTAGTTTTAAGAAGTGTTTCCTCCAGATGCATTTCTCCACATTAACAAGGTTCTTTCTGTTGACTTAGAGTCCCTTGTTAGTCTCCAAATAGAGATGGAGAGCAATTCCAGAAAGGCTAAAAAAGCAGCTAAATCGTAAGTTTTCTAGGATTTTCCCCTTACATTTTTGTTTTGCAGGTTCAATTTTTAATTGTTTCACAATCAAAAATTGTTCCCCAAAGACATTTTGGTGCTTAAAAAAAAAAGAAGAAAAACAAACCACCTAAAAAAAAAACCAAACCCAAACTGAAAACCACACAAATAACAAAGTCATCCTGTACAGATTTTATAGTTTGTACATGACAAATCATTAGTCTTCATAATCAAGACAGCAGGTATCTCTCAGGATGGTATGTCCAGCAATAAAATGGAGGTTTAAAAAGCAAAACAAGGACAATTCCAATACAAGGAATGATGGAAGAAGTGTATTCCATGTGTATTATTTCATGCTGGGATTTAGAATCTAGCCAAGAGAGCTCTTTTAAGAGGGACAGATGATATTCTGGTTATTTTGTAACTTAACAACATTTGCTTGAACACTGGTACCAAGCATGTTGTAAGCATATGCCACTACAATATCAACCAATGCGCTGCTAATTTTCTAGTTTAATTCCAGAGCTGATTTAATTGCATCATTTCTCAAATGCCAATACCAATTCCAACAGCAATTCCGTTGTCCTCAAAGATCACGTTGGCAGTTTCTATGCTAGCTCACTTTTGCTAGCCTTGCCTACAACATGCTCTCAAAGCACTTTGCATTATGGTATCACATGGCATATGACCAACAGTCAGCAGCCATAAGCAACTATACGAACGCAAGCACCACGGACAGAATGGAGAAAGGTCTGTTTTGAGAATTCTGGAAACTGTAAATCACCAGTATAATTAAAATGTCCAAGAAGCATTCTGTAAGCTGAAAGGGAAAGAAAAAAGACTAGTAGACTAAAAAGTAAGCCCTTAAGAACGGGTCAAACGACCTTGATGTTAGCAAGTCAATTTTAGAAGTAGGGTAAGAATGGCTTCCCCTCCTACCCTAGAAGCCACAGAAGCATGATGTTTAACCTACATAGTCTAAAATTTTTTACACACTGTAGAAGATAGTTCTGCATAGGCAAATGATGAATTAGATGATCCAAAAGGGTATTTTGCAGGTTTTCATCCACACTGGAACAAAACGCTAGAGAGGAACTTCAAATGTCTGTGGTCAAGTAATAAACATTTCTGAGATATATTTAACGATATTCAAATGTTACCACACTCAGGTCTGACATACGGAAGCGCAAGAGGCACCATATTTTATCCAGACATTTTTCTGTTAGATGAATAGACTTTTTTTCCTCCAAATCAACCCAGTCCTTTTTACAATGAATGTGTCAAACTTGTATTCCCCCTTGGGGGGGGGTGGGGTGGCAATGGGAAAGAATGGGGAAAAAAGGAAAAAGGGGACATAACTGCCAAAAATGGAAAGAGGGAAAGGGAAAGACTGGATAATGAAATAAACCTACCTTCATTTCTTCCTTACAGAAGAAAGCATTTCAAGACCTTAGATGTTAGACTCTTCTCTGAAGAACTAGAAGCCTATGTGAACAGGTATTTTTGTGATACGTACTAAGTTACTGACCCCACACTGCAAAAGGTCAAGAACTGAGGTAAGTTTCAGGGAGGGAATAAGACATGTCTTCAACGCCACTTAACAAAATCAAAGATAAGCAGAAGCCAATGGAGTCTCACGAAAAGCAAGAAATACCACAGGCTTTTAGAGGAAGAGTTGCTGGAAAACCAAAAAACAAACCCTGGATGTTTGGAAGAGGAACACTTCCAAGGCAAGGCACGTGAACGTGGAATGCTCGCCTCCTCCCTGCAAAGTAAGGAACCTTCACGAGATAAGAAGTCTTCTGCGTATCATCAATGAAGGACAACTCTGCTCAGCATTTGCTAGTCTACCCCAAACAGGATTACACCCCTGTCCTGCAGAGAGGACCTCAGGGGGAAGAGAAAAGCGAAGCATCTTCTCTGCGTGTCCTTGTCCCAGAGAACCATCTTCTCTGCATGCGACTGCACCTCCAGAAGCGGAGCCAGGATCAATACTCAAGCCCACCCTGATCGCATCCAGCTTTTCCGTCCTTTTAAAGCAACGGTCTGAAATTCAAGCCGAGTTTTGTTTTCGGTTTTTTTTCCTCGTCCTTGTGACAAAATAAAAACGAAAGAGAAAAGAGGGAGGGGTAGGGAAAGAATGTAAAAGCCTCTCTGACGCTAAAAATCTTATCCCCAGCAGCCTCTCTAGTCCGAGCCATGCCACAGCCTCCTCCACACCCGCAGGATTTTGCATGCAGCTGTGTGAGGTGCATAAAGAGCCTGCCTAATGAATCAGATGAAGAGGGGAGTGAGGGAGAGAAGGGAGGGAAAGGGAAGGAACAACCTTTCTTTTCTCTGCTCTTCCTGGGGATCTGAAAGTTCCTCCTAACAGGCAGGTCTTCTGGGGGCTTAGGGAGAGGGGGAGGCCCCCCCAACACACCGCTGGGCGGCTGCTGCTGTTGTTGTTGTTCATTTGCCGTTGAGATGCTGCTCCTGCGCTGGCTGCTGCTAGTGATGCTGATGTTTGAGGGGACCTTGTCCTCTGCAGCAACAGCAGCCACCAGCAGCGCCTCCCCAGTGCTACTGCTCTCAGAGCGTCCGCCATTTTGTGTGGTGTCCTCAGCGGCTCTATTACTCTCCACCCGGAGGAGGCCCGCGCTGGTCTTCTCCGTCCGCTGATGCTGCTCCGGCTCCATCTCGCCACCACTGGAGATCACAGCATCCGCCATTCACTCCTATCGCCGAGAAGCGAGCACGATAGCCCGCGCCTTCTCTTCCTTCCCCCACCAAACTACCCCTTCCCCAGCACCATGCACCGCCCGCTGCCGCTATTGCTCCCCCTCCGTCCGCTCGCTTTATGGCAGCCCCGCCGCCCCCTCCCCGCTCTCTAACATGGCGGCAGCGCACACAGAAAGGGGGCGGGGTTAGAGCGCGCCCGGCTTAGCCAATCCCTTCGCGACATCAGTTATAAATGGAGGGGCAGGCCCCGGCCTGCCCGCGCTGCGGGCGCCGCCTCAGCCGCGCGCTTGCGAGCGAGGGGCGGCCGCGGCGGGAGGCGGAGGCGGCGGTTGCCGAGCGGCGTTTAAAACGGTAGCACCCGCCGCCAGCCGGGCGAGGCCCCGGGCTACCGGCAGTGCCTGAGAATGGTCCCTCCACCCGCAGTCTGCCGGGCTGGGGCGGAAGAGGCAGCTCCCTCGTGTCCCGCGTCCCTCCTACCAGCCTTGTGGGCGCGGAGACCCCGCAGCTCCTTCCTGCGGCTCCGGCGGGAGGCCCGAAGCGAGGCCCCGCGGCGGCCGAGAGGAGCGCGGGGCGGGGCGGGCCCCGGTGTCCGTCGCCGCTTCTGGCGGGGAGCGGGGCCGCCGCTGGACCCGCGTCCCCGTCCCGGGGCAGAGCCGGGCCGGCGCGCAGGCGGCGCCGCTGGGGAGGAGGAGGGGACGGAGCGTTTCGCGTGAAGATAACGGCACATGCTTCGGTCCGCCGCCAGCAGGCGGCCCGTCACCGCGCGATGCTGTAACGGGCGCGCTGCTTCAGAGCAGCCCCCGGGAGCGCGCTGGGCCGACCTGCCGTGCCCCGGGCACGGACCCACGCAGGCGCGGGAAGGCTCCGCCACCGGCGCCTCGCAGGAGGGGGGCCGGGCAGGTAACGGTCCAGCGGCGCGGGGCACGCGCTGTCCTGTCGCGACAAAGCAGGCAGGCAACTTAACGAAGTCAGCTCGACAAACTTCCAGGAACAAAAAGTAGCAGCGCACGAGGAGTCCCAGCTCGCTCTTCTTCCTCTCAAATTTAAAGTCGTTTTCAAGACGTTGGCCAAAATGACAAAATATCCCCTTTGAAGAATAAAAATAAATTATTAACTATGAAGGACAGGCAATAGAATTCTTGGATAGTCTCATGATGAATAAGAACAGCATCTCCCCCCCCCGCCTTAACATCTTCCCCTCTTTATTGGGGATGTGGGTACAAACACGGACAAGCTTCTTCTGTCTTTAGACTAACATATCTTTACCGTAAGGAGCAATTCCAATTAAAACTGTAAGGACAGCTTTGTGCAAAGACAGCACAACAGATTCAGTTCTTACTGAATCAGTTAAAAAGATGAATAATACAGTTTGTTACACTTTTTTGGGACAGAATTTTAAACTGCAAAGAAAATGTGTGTTATTGCAAAGACATTTATGCGTTTAATTGTGTAACTTCATTTAATTTAATCCTCTTTTCTATGTTCAATCAAGTGCATGTACATGCCCTTCTAGGATCGTGACAGAAGACACACTCTAGTAAGGATACCCTACAGTAAGGGTACTTAAGTGACAATAGCTCTTTGTGTGCCATGGCTTGTAAAACTACAAATTGCAAGCAAGCTTCAACAAGAAAAACACGCATGTGCAAGTAATGAACTATTTGTCCTTTTTCAAAAATAAAACCGTTATAGTGTCTCATCAGTAGGATAAAGAATTACAGATTAACTGAAGGCAACATAATCCATTATTCGTATACCAAAGAGTACCATTTCTCAAATGCAGTGAAACCGAATGCTATAAATGGTTTTGGTGCTATTGAAGCTAAGCCAGAGACTGTTTTTCCAGCAGATTTGCTAAGGAAGCTGACGAGGTAGTATGCTGCAGCTGCTCAACAATAATGAAAACATTCCTGTATTATCAACATTGTTTTTAGCACAAATCCAAAACATAGGCCCATACTAGCTACTACGAAGGAAATTAACACTACCCCAGCCAAAACCAGCACACCATCACATCTACGCAGTTGTTAGGTACTCACAGATGAGCTTTGTTGGGTTCCTCTGCGGTACTTTAAGGCGTTTCTACCTCATGTTGTCCGTTCGACACCTGTATTGGAGGCCAGTATGGAATGAGAAGGTGAGCATTTATTCACCTCTGCCACCCCTGCTGCAAGGCTTATCACTTCTGGTAAAAGAAGGGTGTGGATATGTGAAATCCAATGCAGCTGAATGATTTGATGTAATTCTTGACAGGGAGCAGAATGAAGGTCATCACAGAGCATTAAAATGGTTAATTGCCTAATTTTAAAAACCCATAGTGCCTAGCACTTTCTAGCTCAGCAGGTCAGGTGGCTCCTTGCTATGGCAGGAGAGAGCAAAACATTACAGCTTCTCTGCTCATCATCATCGAATCTACTGTGCACACTCAGTCCATTACTTCCCTAAATTGGCAAAGCAATTCATGGTTTTGAAATCATGTATCTATAATTTCAGTTGTAGAAATTGCGAACAGCATTGTCTACAGAAAACTCACCCACAGAGTTTTTCCAATCTCCTGCGTGCTTACTTGGTAGTTGTGAGTTTAGATTCGTTGCCATGTAGCTACCTAACGTGTGAGGCTGAGCTCTTTGCTGTGTAAATTATCAGCAGTCACAAGTGCAGCAGCTGCATAACTCAGAGTGAAGCCACGCTGATATTTTACATTTGAAATATAATAGTGAAATTTTCGCTTTTTTACTAAGGATAGCAAAGACCTTTCTCTGGCAGCTCTGAGGAATGCACTAAATTGAAAAGTGCCTGCTGAAAATAACTCATTCTTGCAGTGCCTAGGAAATACGAATACCGGATGTTTAGTTTTACAAGTAACTAGCAAAACACTAAAAGCTCACATTTTGTTTTCTTTGTTAAAAGTATACTACTGCTGTAGTTGTTCAACAAATGCATACATTCATTAGTAACTTATACCAATTATCGTAAGTCCTGATAACTGCGGTTATATCATCATCTCAAAAGCAACTACCGAGCTTAAATGCAAAGTTTTTCCTATGCAAGGAACAAATATTTTAAGCTAGCCCTTTTATTTTATTGATCTCGTTTTAGCTTACCTGTAAGTCAGAACATATAAGTAACGTACCAACTCACAAATGGTCTGCTGCGAATGGTGGCCTCCAGGGTCTTAAAAGAAGATAAGCTAAAAATTATTAGTTTCTTCTCAGAAGTCTTTGGGGAGCCAGCCAAGTTTAAACAGGGTAATTAGTATCTAGAACTGAAATTTACATAAATTACAGAAACATAACACCAAACATTTATGTAATTGCAGAAACAGTATTCAATTATCCAGAGGTAATAAAACCCACAAATGCAGTGTTCAACCTATGGATAAATTAAGACTGTCTCCAGGAGAATTTGATGTCCTGCCTCTGCGAAGATTCAGTGGTGGTAAAGAGAGTATTATGGATAAGTTGATATATTATCAGAATAATTTTGCTGTGTTTTACCTCGTTCAAATAGAATTTCCGTATACAAGAAAAAAATGGAAATACCATTCCAATATCATTTAAGTCTGTGCTGATACATTATACATCTCCAAACGTTTTTGTTTTATTAAGTTTGAATTGGCAAAGCTGTTAAAATCACTTCCAAGCTGTGTACATCTTCAGTATACAACTAGTTCAGTTGATCAGTGTTTGGATTTGATTATAGCTGATTTGCCTGCGTTCACAGGTGAGCAGTAATACTACAGAGCTAAGTTGGTGTCCTCACTCTCATTTTACACATACACTTCTTTTCTTTGCTGTAATTTCTGGGAACATATTTAATGATTCTTTCGTGCTGCATGAATCTAAACCATTGTATGAAAGACTAGAAAAATGGCGTTGTTTTGTCTAGAAGGGAGAGGATAAATAACAGCAGTTACAAATATGGAAAATGCTGCTGCAGCCGAGGAAATATTCTCTATGTCCTTGGTGACTGGGATGAGGTTTAAGTTGTATCAAAGGAGATTTAGGTTAAATGTTAGAAAAAACTGTCTAGCCGTAGAAGTTAAGTACAGGAAGAAATTCTTTGGGGACACTGTGCGATTTCTTTAACTGCTGTTTTAAAGTTAGGTAAGACAAATTTCTTCCAGAAATGGGTTCACATTTATTTAATGTAGGTCCTTCCAACCATATTGTCCATTCTTATTCCAAATGAATTACTGAAAAATGTATCTATGCTTTGGGCATTTTCAAAAGAAAATGAGGTCTTCCAGTAGCCATTAAGTTAATATGCATAGATGTAGTAAGTATATTTTTTTTCTTTAGGAAAACATAATTTTAGTGTGTGTATATATACACATTACGTTTATTTCCTTGCTTGTTTAAATTATCATAGCTCTATTGACATACTGTTCACATTAGATTAAGACTTATCCAGAAACAGTGAATAACCATATGACAGTAAGATTTCAAAGACTTCAGAAGAAACAATGGGTCTAAATTGCATATCTTCCCTGTATTCCAGTAATTCTGGAATGGAGCCACTTTGTATGGATCAACGATAGAGCCGTTCCAGTAAATTCAACAAGCACTAAAGAAACAACTACAAAAAAAAGTTAACAGGGTGGGGAAACTACTGCCTACTACCCTGTAACTGTGAGAAGTACGCTTACTACCACTTTCTCTCGTATGCAACGAATACTGAAAATATGCAAAAGCATATGTTTACAGTGTATTTAGATCTGTTCAATACCTAGAAATATAAACATCATAAGCATGTATCATAACAAATGCAAACAATGTATGAAGAAGTCTTGCTCATTTACCAAACAACATACAAGGATGTTTTCCCAATGTACTCCTTGCTTTAAAAAGATACGTCTTTGCAGCTGTACAAAATTATTTTATGTATTTCCTAGAGAAGTTGTGGAAGCTCTATCCTGCCCAGAGAAACTGTGGCTGCCCCATCCCTGGAAGTGTTCAGGGCCAGGCTGGATGGGGCTTTGGGCAGCCTGGTCTAGTGGAAGGCGTCCCTGCCCATGGCAGGGGGGTTGGAACTAGATGATCTTCAAGGTCCCTTCCAACACAAACCGTTCTATGATTCTATGATTAATTAGCATAAGATTGGGAGAGATCATCACAAAGATTACGAAGTACTACTTGATAAATAGTGTAACAATTCTGGATCACTGTACCACTATGAATCTTAAATCCTGATAGAAATAAAATAGGTAGCGAGAATCCCAGTTCACAAAACAAAGGTTCAGTGAAAAATCACCATAGGAAGAGATTAGTTGAATAGTCTGAAGTAAAAAAAAGGTTATAAAATCTGTCACCTTATTGTCTTTCCAGTTTCTGGTTTCTGTGGTTTCTGATATTTGCCAAGCATTCAACCATGACTCCCTGGCTTGCACCAAGTGGTTTCCCACCCAAGTACAAAGCAGCTGCAGATCCCTTTGATTCTGAAATCAGATGATATGTAATACATTAGTAATACAGATTTAGATCAGATTAATAGCCACAAAATAAAAGGCATTTATAAGGGAGGGTTACAGAAGGCTCCGTGCTCATGGAACAAACTTGGGTGCTTGCTCCAGACATTACCTCGGTATTCTACTGTGAAAGAAAAGCAAAATATTATTTAGTCTAAGCATATTGTTACAGTTTAATTTAAATAACTACAAATTACTATTTTACTTTCCAGAAATTACTCTAGTGATGCAAAACACATCTAATTTCTTCAAATGTTGAAGTGCTAATTTTGAGTGAGGGTATTCATGCTGACTAAATTTTAGGTGCCAGGAGATCAAAGATAGGAGAACCGTGTAATTAAACTTTCTTCATAGACCACGCGAAGAGAGGCACCTTCAGAAAATTCAGAGACAAAACCTAATTTACACCCTTGGAAAGAGCGTTAGTATCATTTACCAGCCATGGAGAAAACATGCCCATGATAGTAAAAGGTGAGACAAACTGGGGAAGTAGTCTCAACTTGTGTCTGCAAAGCCAAGGATTAGTAGCAGAAATTCCCCTAGTACTGTTTTCTAACAAATTTTTGATCCACAGGTGAAAGTCTGAAAAGATCTACTTGTATTTTTTTTAAATACTGGCTTTTGTTTTATAATTATTAATACATTTTAAAACTTAATAATATTTAAAGCAATCAAATCAGCTCTAAAAATACACAGTTATTTCCAGTAGATGGCAGCATCAACCTGTAGAACAGATTACAGTATTTTAAAATCAGTATTCATGAGTAAGCATTAAATATGGAAGAACTGTCCATTCTGGAACTATATTCAAAGGAAACAAATCTTCTTCCATTTATATAGAACTCAGTTTCTGGCTCTGTTAGCAGACAGTCTTGAGTCCCCCGATCTAAGTGCCAGCCAGCGTCACCGTAAAACATCAACTTTTTCAAAAAGAGCAGTTGATTAAACTGACATCTAAACATTCAGATATATCTTTCAAACTCTAGAAATTTCTGTGAAACCTCAAGAAACCTGCTTCTCACTATTGCAGAGGCATTCCTAAGGTAGTAGCCCTGATTCAGGTGGGTCATGCTGAATAGGAGTCACCACTGAGAAGCACGTTCTCTACCTTGAAGTTCAACTTTGGGCCTATCTTTTACCCCGATTCTGGCAATTGATTCCCTGGTACTGAGCTTCACAGACTTTAAACTAAGTGCTCCTGCTGTCTCACAGTGGACCTTTGTGTTCCTGGGGATAGATCTTCATCCTTGCATTGTCCTTTTCAGTCCTGCAGACCAAATCTGGGGAACTAAAGACCACAGACATAAATTTTCTTTTGTAGTTTCAGAGGACCCACATATTTCAAAGACTTCAAGGGCATTCTCTTTGCTCACCTTTCTTTCTCAGTCAAGACAATCTGTGCTTTTGCCTTATTACTTCTGGTTCATCAGATCCTTCCATGAGCCAAGACTACACCGTCTGCCTGTTCTTACCAGGAATAAAAGAACGAACAGGTTGATAAGATGAGTCAAAAAGGTATGAAACTGTCCCATCAGACTACTGACTTCCTGCTCTTGAGAGCAAGATGCCTCGTCACTCACTCTTATCCCAGATCATGAGATCCAGGTACTCGTACCTCAGATCTAGAGGAGCTGGAACTCATGCGCCATCTGCAGCCCTCTCCTTATTTTGCCATCCCCTCATGGTGATCTCGGAAGCCCTCATTAGTGGAAGCACTATACATGGAACAGCGGGTGACCTGAGAAATCAGCAGCAATTTTCTGTGTAGGAACCATGCAGAGGCTTAGCGTACTGCGTGGCTGCAAGTATGCATGCCAGTTCACTGCTGCAACGTCTCAGACTCCATTCTGCTGACACCAGCATTACTAACCACGAGCATCCCTTTGACATACTTACCTATATTACACTTCCTCTTTATTTTGCATTCAGCATCTTACCCATCCTTTTTGGTACATCGTATTGTTCCCCCCACCCCGTCCCCCCATCAAAAGTCATTCTTTCAAAAGCAGTGGCATTTTAAAAGTGCTAGAAGCAAAACAAGCTAACCAAATCCAGAATAATATTAGGATCCTTAAAGTGGAAGTCTTATTCCTCAAGATGATTTGAAAAAAAAAATCATTAAGCTTTATTAGATCAAATCTGTTGCTAAGTGCATGTCAACTACAAAGCAAAACTGAAACACTTGCACTGCAGTATGTCAAACATGATGCTAAATGATAGTACACAAATGTAAATTAATCTTCTGAGATTCACGGGCTGGTTGGTGGCTTTTTACATGCCCCAGTATTCATCATTTCAATGTTTTGGAATAATAAATATTTAGTAGAGATACGACCCACAAGGAATAGGAGAAACTGATGGCAGGATATTAATTTTTTGTTCCACCCACTTACTAAATTGATTATATAATACAAAACTTTGTGGAACATGCTGAAGTGAGTGCTGTGACCTGTTTCTTCATTGAGATATTCTATCTATCAAATTAGATCCAAATATGTAACAATTCCATGAGAACCAAAATATAAGCATTGGTCACTTATATTAAGACTCACTGTGTACTGTTGAAATCTTTTTGTAGTCTTCTTGCACAAACAACCAAACAAAAATCGCAATGGTTTAATGTAATTTATTTGAAATGCTTCCAGAAAAGTTTAAGGCTATTATTAAAAAACAAAATACACACATTCATTCTTTCTTCTCTATCTGAACACTTTACATGCTTTTTGCTCTTTTTAAACATTTTGCTGAACAGGTTTTATCAAAGTGGTTCATCATCTAATATGCTTTCCTAGGCCTTTTCTTCTGCAAATTTTTCCTTTCTCTCATCTTCACTGGCATACTCATTCAGCTCTAAAAATGAAGCAGTTGAAATAAATTACAAAGCCTGAAACAGAAAAGAAAATTGACATTTTTGAAAAACTATAAATACAGAAATATGTTCTATAGGGTAAAAATGACATTTTTTTAAAAAATAAAAATACCTTGTTTTACATTGTTTATCATCTTGTCACACTGATTTCTGTCATGTGTATCAGCATATATATCTGTACGATAATTGACATTTACTATTTTCTGTAAACTTGTAGAACACAAGAAAAATGTTTTTGGCAATAACTTAGCAGTTTTTCCACTTTTGCTGGTACGAGTACTTCACACAGGTTATCTTGTGTAGTATCAAGGATCACTTAAATTTATTGATGTATCATTTTCATAGCTTCCCGTACAGCACTGGCATTATTTCTTATACTAAGAAATAAAATATTACCCAGGGATTCCTGAAAAGTAACAGAATGTTGAACTGAGTATTTTAGACTGCATTTAAGTGACTCATCTGCTTCTCATCATAATGAGTAGATTAAATCAGCCACCAGAAAACACAGTAACATTTCCAATTACAGCATGAGATTAAATGTAACAAAAACTTTTAAAACAAAACTTGAGAAAAATATAAAGGATGTAATACATCCTAAAGGAAAAGCAATTCCCTTTTTGTTTATATTTTCTCTACATAATCCCATAGGGTATTTTGTAGAGCACCATTTATATAAAATTGTCACTTAGTTTAAAAACCAACTACATGTAATTGTAAACAGACATTTACAGAAAATTAAATGTTTTATCATTAGTTTAGTGGTGTTTAAAACCAACAGTGGAGGTCAGTGGAGTGCAAAATGCTGAAGAGGGCCTATTCACAAGCAAAAGCTTTTTTCCATTCTTATCCTGTTTGGGATAAAATATATATATGGCACTGAAAGCAAACTACCAGCTTATTTACAAATACCCAGTATTCTCAGCATTTCATTTAATTCAGTGCTGGCTGTAGAGGTTTGGTTGGGGTTGGGTGGTGTGGGTTTTTTAGTTGATTATTTTAAGCATTATATGCTTTGATAAATAAACCATAGCATGATGCTGACCATTTTAACTGACCAGATTTTAATAAGTTTGGTTGCAGGATCTTAGGACAGTGCTTCATTTTGAAAAATTAATCCCTAAAAAAGTCACTGGTTACACAGCCTGCTGTTTATAGTTCTTGTTGATTTAATACCGCAAGAGTTCAGATAGGTTATTGCAAGATTTATTTTTTTTTTTTTTCTTCCATCCCTTTATGGAAACTTACTATCTTGATGCCCATCCTGAAACTTCATATGAAGTCCACAACTTCAGCTGCCCCACTAAAGGGCAAATAACGTACTTTAAAAATTATGAAAAGATTCTTTATGTAATGCACATATAAACAGTAGTTTAGAGATTCTGTTTACAGCAGGACATTGAGAATAACTGGTCAAGTACCTCTTTCATCCACCTTAGATGTTTATGGCATATAATCACAGGACATGAGTTGCAAGAGATTCCAGCTTATACAGATCGGCAGTTACAGTACTACACTCATAGGTATGAATACAAGGAGGACTGCATTGACATTGTCACAAAAAATACTTTAAAAGTGCTTCTCCAAATGGTTCCATGTATGGAATGCAAATACTGTACAGGTAAGAGACAGATTTTCTTCCATGAACTGTAAGTTTTTGTCAAACATTGGTTTCTATTTGCTTTTCATTTTCACAAGAGTTTGTCTGTTCCATACGTTCACAGTCGATGCTCATCTCGCTGGTGTCCATACTACAGTCTGACTCACAGTCCGAATGGTCCATTTGCTCGAGCGTGGTTTCTCCCTGGGGTACTCTGCTTCCATTTGGTGACAAAAGAAAACGTGCTTCCGAGTTCAGCACGCCAGCTTTGCCTGCACACGTAACTTTTTCTTTGGCCTGGCGGATACAGTTAAGCCACTGTTGTTTGTTGAATGAATCATTGGCTTGGAGTGAGTGAGACTGGCATTGAGATCCATTTTTGAAGCTGACTCTAAAGAAGTTTTTGACTGAAAGAAACAATACATATCAAAACACTGAATGCTTTGGCTGAATGGATTTTATAATAAATGAGTATACCAACATAACGGAATCCATAAAATATTTGACTTGTGATGTTTTCCTGCCAATACCATGTCAGACCAGAGAGAAGAGTCTGGGTATCTCCTTGTTTTGTGGGCAAGAGCACAGACCACCACAAGCACTTCTAATAATTTCTTAGTGCTAAACAATTTTGCTTCTGCCATGCACGAGCTACCTCTAAAGCTTTAAATGAATCAGCAGGATTAAGGATTCTCCCACACTTCAACACCTCCCCTACTTCTCTGCAAAACAGATTTCCAGGACCTTCACTAAATACTGTGCCTTGCGTCAGCTGGAGATTGCCTCATCTCTCCCATTCACTGCACAAATAAAGCAAATACATACAAAAACCCCTCAAAGTTTTCACAAGATAGGTGAGATTCAAAGGACCCTTGTAATAGAAACAAGCATCTTTATAATATGCTTAATTAGGACATTAACTCCTACCTCGACATTAACATGAATAGCTGAAGTCTTAACTCTGAGTGCTACATTAACTATCTGTCAGCTGAAAGACTTAGTTATGGAATAGCAATCAATGTCTCCGTAACACAAGAAGAGTCACAGCAGCTAAAGATTTCAAAACACACTTGCTTGTAATTTGGTGGTTTTGCCACTACATTCAACATATTCTCCTCTTCTCAATTCAGTACAGAAGCAGGTGTGCAGAGAAATCCCAGTATCAATATAGTGAACTTTGAGAAACAATCTAAAAGAAAAGTTACAATATAATAAACCAGTCTGAAATAAAAATCAAGATGTTGGATGTAGATAATGTACATTTTAGAGAAAACATTCTGATGTCTCTGGCAGGTGTCTTAAGGTTATAATGACCTTCTATAAGCAAATAAAGATGTAGTCATACTTCTCTCATTGTTGCTGAATGCACCACGTATGGATCCACCCAATCGCACCTCTCCATCTTGCAAGTCTTCTAGCACAAGCTCCCTCACTGGAATTGGCTGCCGATACAGCTGGTAGCAGAGCTGTTCATTGTGGGTGATAGCTCGAGTAATCACCAACACTTCTTCAAAGAGGAAGACGTGCAGTTTCTGTTAAAAATTAATAAATAATAATGCATTACTCCTTATCTAGAAAACCATTAAACAAAATTTATTTAAACTCTAGTATAACCTTGCGTTTTCAACAGTTAAAATAAATAAAGATTCATCTCTTCCCACTATTTAAAAGTCTTGTGGCGCGTCAGCATATAAGTATGTAAACATAACAATTTTAAAACTTTTAAAATTATGTTTCCTGTCCTTTTCTCAGTTTCTTATGTCACGATCCTATTAATCTTTTAGTGTTGAGGCCTTGAACTGTTGAACATGACATTTCAAAGCGCTCTCTCCAGCAGCGTGCTCATAAGCATTCTTCTTTCTGACACCCACTTTAACTTTTCTCTACTGCCTGCGTTACTAAGAAACAGGCAATCTTATTCGTTCAAATATTTTCAATGCGCAATTATGAGCAATCTCTTTACAATTCACATGCTGCTCACAATCAGCTTCACCACAGCTCTTTCAAGCTCAGAAAATTACTTTTGCTCCTAGGTAGCACAAGTTACCTGTTACCATCTTTAAATTACGTTGCTCCTCCCATTTTGCAATTTCCAGTGTCTTCCAATAATAAACAAACTGAGATTTTAAATTATTTTACTTGATATTATGCATCAAAATCAATTTTTTGTTTTTTCACTGCCAAGATTTTCTTCTCAATCATGAGTAACTGTTCTTTGCTTCTAAAGTTGACCTGACTCTAAATCTGAATAGACACATTATTTGCACTTTTAACACAACATAGATCTTCAGATCCACTGAGCTCATGCTTTCAGAAAACTATAATGAAAGAGGCAATTATATCAGAAACCTTTCCCCATATGCCTTGGCAGTCTTCTGATACTGAGAAAGTCCATTGTCATTCTATTTTTCCACAACAGATACCTCATTTTATATCCATGAATACTCCAATTTTCTTCCACTTGTGCCTCTGTAAGTCTTTGCAGGACACACACCTAAACTTTTTATTTGTTCCTTATTCCACAGTGCTGTCATCTTTTGTATTAACACCGAACTTATGCAGGGTCCGGTAAAAAAAAAAAAATCTATCCAGTATGTGTTTCGGTTTAGGTGTTTGGCTAATGGCTACCTTTTCATATGAATGAAATGAAGAAAGCCAAAATGTGTGAGATCAAACATTAGAGCTATATACAGGTATGGATATTTGCTTGTAAAGTAGGGTTGGGGTTGGTGTTGGTTTTTTTTAGTATTCTAAATGTCCAGCAAAAATATCTGGTTTAGTTTGAAACTCAGTTTTCAAACCATCATCCAAAAAATGTTGCAGATCCTTCATAACGTAAAGCTTTGTTATGGCTGATTTTAGTGGGAGTCATATGAAACACTTTTCAATGGTGAGATCTCTTCTTTGCTGCAAAACCTAACACTTTGTAATAGCAAGTGTGAAAAGGAGACTGATAACATAAAAACCCCAAATCAAAGCTGTGCAGAAACAAAAATATCCCACACTGACAGCTGTATTCAAGGAATACATCAGTGTGGAAACCTCCCCAAAACGCTGGGGAATTTTAAATACTGTTCATAAATTGAAAAGAATTAATTATGTACTTAATGTTATGCTACCGAAGAAAGGCAGGGGTAGTGTGGATGGAGTAAATAAAGCTCACTTGAAAGACAAAAATTGCCAGTTTGTTCCACTAGTTTGCTATACGTTAACTGCCTGCCTGATCCTTATCAGGCGAACCAGAAAACAGTCTCCATTTAATCCTTCTGTCTCAGCCATACAGTAAAATATGATCCTTCTATTTGTATGCATAAACACGCTACATAGAATTTTTTTTTTATTCTTTATTTTTTAAATTGGAAAACTCAGCTTTTGACGCTTAACAATACTACAGACTCCTGGAGACTGGAATTTGCAGTATCAAATACCAAACTTCTCTGATCAACAAATTCTCTTTGAAATTCAACAAATAATCAAGTAAAACATCCTTAATAACCACAGCCTTTGACAGATTTTAAATTTGTTAGTACATTTTGTGTGTCATTATAGACATTACTGTAATGTCTCTGAGACCAGAAATATGCTTATTTGTTGGTTTTATTTTCCTGCAAGTTTTACTGAAATTTATCAATTTACAATTTAGCCAGGATATTTTTAGGTCCCCTTTAAGAGACAGACACACGTATTTTATTATTACCTCCATAGAGAGATATCTGAGTGCTAACAAAAAAGATGAGTGTTATATATAATAGTTAATATTTTTCAACTTCCTCTATATGAGAAGGTGATGTTTCTGTATGTATACTCACAGCTCTTTTAGCCGTCATGCAAAATGAAGATCTCTTTAAAAGCTATTTATCACAAAAGATTTGTTCCTTACCACTCCCCTGTTGTTCTTCAGTTCACCATGACAACATACGACACGTGAATTATCAATCAATGAATCCCTTTGGCCTTCTTCAAGATAAATAAGTCTCTCTTTGTAATACTGGCATTCAGATTCACCAGTCTTTATGTTGATTTCAGCCACTATGCCCTGAATTATATTTATCTACAGAAAAAAAATGAAAACACATGAAATTTCAATAGTCCAATATTCTGAGCTATCTCCTAATAATTTGAACTGTAGCTACAAGCAAATACATTTTGATTTACAGTATATTTTTAATAAATTTATGTAGACCAGGCTATCAGAGTATTAATATTAGCAACAGAATTGAACAGCTACAGTGTACAAAGACACTTTAGTTTGGCTTTATCATTGTTTCTAACAGAGGACAAATAACCTGCCTTAAAAATATTTATTTAAAATAGATTCTAATTATCTGAAAACTGCTGCATTGTATCAGAGAACAAGAAACAGAAGAACTATCAAAATCCTTTCCTGCAAAATAGGCAACTAGCCCAAAACACTAAATTCTCAACTTTTGTTCATTATGAAAGTTGCCCTCTGGAAATAAGATAAATTAATTTTATTTTACAATTCCACTACTTGCACGTACCTGCAATTTTACAATTAAAAGTAATAATTATTTTGCCTTTTACTTAAAAAAAAAAAAATTAAAAAAACAAAAAACCCCAAAAATCATTAAAAAGAAAGCTTTGCCTTTTCTGTGAAATTGCACTCCCCACCTTGAACTTCCTTATACTATGCGCTCTGTAAGGACCTTGAGATCAATTTATCCAAAACTTAAAATAATGGCTCCTTAATTGTGTGTGTGGATGTGAAGTTCTGTTGACTTTAGTCAAGCCTAATAGTAATCATAGGTTGCTTAGACTGGTCTAATTCCTCTGTTAAATAACTGGAGGTGGAGCAGAGGAGTGGGCTGAGACATACATGGCCAAACAGATAATTCGAGAATCTACTGATCCTGGGAGATTTATCAGGGATCAGCTTGGCCCAATGTGCTCACAGCAGATTGCCAGACAGGAAGACAAATGTACTTCGTAAGCCTAAACCAGCGTTCACAGCCAACCACACAGAGTAATTTCTGTTTCCTCATTTAACTTGGCAAATATACAATTTATGGAATACATCACTTCAAAGATAAACAGTGTTCTGCTGAAGCAGAATACCACAAAGCTATATAAGGCTATTGAAATATCAAGAAAAAAAAAAATCCCAATAATATTTTATTAAACAATTACCACACAGAAGTACTGGAAGCATATTTTTAAAAAGATATTACCAGATATTATATACAAAAGCAAACCTTAGAAATAAGCAGAGAATTCTGTGAGATATTTATGATTTTTTGTTTGGGTTTAAAGGAACATGCACATGGGGAAACCGTACTTCATACATTACATCTAAATGCAAGTATCCAAGCTTTGAATTTAAACCACAGTTGTCCAATTTGACAAGAAAAGTTGAGCTGGGCAAGGGATTTGGGGAAGGAATAGCAGAACAGTTGTGGTCAGGTACACGTGTTTTGAAACATGCACCAAAAAAATGACAGCAGGGTTGTCATTTTTCAGCAAAGAAATACTAAAATGTAAAAAATATTCAAGTTTAGGCAAATCATAATTTTTGTCCTCAAAATATTAATGAAATTTACTTATATTTAAATACTATTCAAAAGCAGTAGGATACAGATGATATTTATGTATTCATTAATTTAGAAATGTGTGTCAAACGAATACGCTACAGTAAAATCCTCTACTCCCAAATACACATTTGCATGTGTGAAGGTTTCATTGGATTTTTTTATTTTTATGTATATATCTGGGAAAGAACAGAGATCTTAGAAACCTTTCAGAAAATCTGAATCAGGCCCCTGTCTATTAATAAGAAAGTTTTAAAGCCTGGATTTATCCCTCTGGTTTTACTTCAGAAAGTGCAATGCTCTTTTGAATAAAAAACAGAATGAAAGCAAATTTCAGCAACATTCCTGCAGATGATAATTAATCTAGATTCAGAGGTTATGGAAGGTCTCAAGCCAGGGAATAAAACTTATCTAAATGATCTAAAACCTGAAAAGAAATCTCCACATTACTCAACTTACATTAGGATGGAAAATGACATTGAAAGGTAAATACAAAATGAATGAGGATCAGACAAGAGCTGTGGAAAACACCTCCTACCCACCCCACCCCCCTTTTTTTTTTTCCTTTGGTATCACTTTGCTACTGAAATAGGATTTAACTGGGGGAGTGGGGCTAGATATTTCATGTATTAGTTTCAGCTGTTCATCTAAGTTGTAGCATTTCCATATTTTATGAAGTGTCCCTTAATTCATTAATAAGCTAAGAGTGCTATAGTCTCCTAAAAAAAACCAAACCCAACAGTAACTCACAGCTTCTTCAAGGTGCTGCTGATCCGGATGATCGTTTGGTGTGTGTCTCAAAATTTCTCTGAGTAGTAATGGGTATTTAACCAAGCGGCTTCTTGGGATGTCAAGAAAATTCCAAAGGTCCAGTTTGCGACTAAAAGGAGACTCTAAGCAGCGCTGCAGGAAATCTTGCACTCTGTGATCTTGTTTCTTGTGATCCAATAACGCTTTGGCTGCTACTTGATTGCTGCAGTAGCTATCATAGGAGTTTAGGCATGGAAGCTGAGGAAAGGAATAAATTATTCTGCAGCTGAAACAAAGCACTGCTTGCTATATGGAGAGTTTCAAGTGATTCAGGATGTCAGAACTCGTGCTGAGAATCTTTTTGCCGGAGATTTATCCACAATTTATTGATGATAATGTTTCCAACAAAGATAAGGTTTACAAGGGTCCTCTTGACACCTTGTTCATCATTTAAATCATTTAGAAGCACTAGCTCATCTCTCAGTTCCTAAAGATCTCCACTATCATTCCAAAGCATTAAAAATATCCATGGCTTAAGATTGAGCACTACTTAGTGTGGACAATAGTTGAAAACCAAAGTCTGATTTTAATTATGAATGGAAACAAAAGCCTAGGAATGCATACTCCCAGACCTGGCCTTTTTTAGATAAGCGAAATTCTGTAGTCAAACTTCTATATTGCCCTCAATAACTTTGACCAAACTAAGATGACAGAATTGTGCCTTAAATCTGAGAAAAACCCTAGCTTATATGTTGATTAGAACAATATATCAATTTACAAAAATTGCTTTATTAACATACGATATATGTAAAATCTTCAACAAAGGAAATTAGACTTGGACATATTTGGAACAAAAAGTTCACTGGTGTTCACACACACCAGAAAATAAATATATTTAAAATTACTTTATGCAAAGAAAAAGAGGTAATTTTTGACACTTACAAGCTTATCGTTAACTATTTGCATCATGTACTACTATTGATCATTTTTCTCATGTTCATAATGGGCCACTGTTTCACACAGAGCTGCTAAATGTCTGTTATTACCTAATCCCTTAAACATGTCAAGCCCTTTTTTTCTGCTAAATTTCATTCCTTACATATACTTGAAGATAAACTTTTCACGTATCTAAAATCATTTTTAAAAAGCTCTTTTTTAATATAATGAGCAATGTTATCAACAAAACTAACAAAAACTATTTTCAGTATTTATGTTGTTGGATGCTAGTGAAAGTGAACTTGCTGACTTTCTCTTTTGTGGGGCAGCAATAGCATCTCACTTGTCTGCCTTATTTTAACAAACATTTAGAAAATTGGTACTTCAACGGCACTAATAACTACCTATTAGCTTGACTGGAACAGACTGACATTCAGAAATAACTGTAAGAGTGCCCTTACACAATGTGACTGTTCGAGCTTCATTTCCCTAGGAAACCAGAATACAAACGGGGGCAGATTTTTATTATCTACATCAGACAAACTCTAGTCTGACTCTTGATTTTTACTTAAAGCATATTAAATACTGCTCATCTACTGAATAGCAAAAGCCTTAAAAAACCAACATCCTAGTATAAATATTTTCATGGAAAATACCCGAAAAGAAAAAATATTCCGTTATGTCACTAAATACTTGCCTTACCTTTTAAAAATACTTTAAGAATGTATTTTTGACATGTTATGCAAGATATGGAAAGGAAATTGTCTGATAAAAAATATGTTGCAGCTCCAAACTAAAGTCCTAAAACTGATTAAAAACTCTGCCTTACCCAACCCACAAGGATATGGCCAACATGTTCTGTTGATCCATCAGGTTTCCTGACTTCTTGAAGTCGCCTAAGAAGATCTGATCGTGATTAAAAAAACAGAAGAGAAGCTTCACTTAATGAACCAGATGACTATAAATCTATGTGCAATAGTAACGCAGACAAAGATTATTTGAGTTTTACCTTCATGTAGAGGAATTAGAGAGTCCAGCGTTCCAAAAATTTGGTTCAACTCTTGCTCTGTCATTATGGAAAGTTTAAGCATTGGGTCATGATAAGCCTGCAAAGAAAAAAAGGGAGCTCAGTAATTAATATATCATTGGTAGTTGAAAGATTCATGATAGCATTTAAAGGTCCCTGTAAATAAAACCAGACCAATTTCTGACAAGAAAGTTTCATAACTTAGTTTAAAGTTTCATAAAGTTTCATCATTAAGATATTTAAACTATGAATTTCATATTTACAAGCAAAAATTAAAGCAGCACATTTAAGTGTTTCAGAAAGAATGGGAAAATAGAAATACGTTTTGGGGTTTTTTTTCCCTCTTACTGTCTTAGCAATTATAAAAAGCAAAGATTATTTTAAAAGTTATATGATCCAATGAATACTGTTTGTTGTGATTTGTGTTTTGTTTTTTTTTTTTAAAAAAAACCCACCATACCTTTTTTGCTAACTTCAAATCTTCTATCAAGTCTTCTTCTCCCTGGGAAAGTTCAAAGATAGCCTGTAAAGAGAGACACAAATACTATAAAATATATTCATTTAATCTGTACTCAACTTGAGTTGGTGGTGTATTCTCAGTAGTTGTCTTCATACCACGTGGCAGAATTTCTCTGCTAAATCTAATTGCAGAAATAAAATAAGGCTTTATTCCATAGCTACAGAATCACGTGCAATATTTTTAAAAACAGAGCTATATCAGATTGCTCCTAAAATGCTTATCTGAAATAGCCACAGAATTAATTTTTTTCAAATGGATGTGTTTCCCAATGGGGGAGCTATTTCAGTGTGATATTTTGACTCAACTATATCTTAACTGTTTATACAACTATTTGCATAGGAGTTTGTTGTATTCCATTTTAACACATTCAGTGGTAAAAGTTCCAGGTGGTCTAGTAAGTAAAAGAAAGATCTTCTTTAAAACATTGCTTTGGTAGTGAGCACTTTTATTTTGGTACCAGTTCATTTTTTTGTTACGAAGGCTGAGCTCTACTTAACTGTCGACTGATGTTGAGTTGCTTCTCTTGAAGCAGATTTGAGACTTAAAAGCTAGCAGATTAAAAATAACCACCAACCTAATACACTGGCTTATCAAAATAATATTGTATTTACTTATTGCATGATTTCATTCTAAACTGGGGTACAGTAAAAGTTACGTTTTGGTCAGTTAGAATGACTAACTTTACAGTCAAAGCTTTCAACCTGCAAAAATCATGGAAGAACATTTTCAGCTAGTACAGATTCTCCTAGCTTGATAATATTGCATGCATGGAAGGCTTACCACAGTGTGAGTTAACTGACAGCGCACGCGTGGAAGTGGCTCAGATATTCTGTTGAGGCGTGCAGTATAAGAACCAATATAATGCAGAACCCTCATGCGAAACTTCCTGGAATGCAGTTCATTTATTTGGGGTCTATGAAGGGTCCTGGCTTATGCCCCAAGACAGCAATGAGTCTTACGCTATGCAAACAGTTTCTACAGTTTATTTTTCAATAAGCTGCCTTTGAAGTTCTCAATTTTAAAAGTTCTTTCCTATTCATTCTTGTACAATGTTAAAATCTGCACAAGAAATGCTTGATGTTACTGTTGTTTGATTTATGACTCAGTCTCTGAAATATTCTCAGAGAAATTGTTATAAACTGTTGCTACCAGCTAGAAATTTCTGTAGAAAAAAAAATAATTCTTGATTCTGAGAGAGCTGTCATTGGCTGTAACATGAACTATTTAGAATTTGTCAAGTACAACACATTAAAACCACTGACATAGTCTTTTTTTTGCTTTGGAAGATACATCTGTTGATCAATATTTCATCTTACTAGCACTGAGAACTTCCCAAAAGACACTCTATTCCAACAAGGGAAATGATTCTACATTTCTGTGCATACGTATCACCTATTCCTGACATAGCATGCTCATCTGTCATTGCTAGAACAACAAAATGAAACATCAAAATATCAACCATCACTACAGAAGCAGCCAATCACAGTACAATATATCTTAGTCACTTCACATTTGTTAAGGAAATACGATGAGCTGATTTTAAAAGAGAATATATTCATTTAATATAGCTCCAGTTATAAAGACTAAGGATGTAATTCTGCCTCTAGTGGAGGTGGTGACGTTCTGTTTAATTTCAGGAAAGCTTCGAGTGCTATGCTAACGCCTACTAGCATTCCTCAACTCCATGCTTTAAAAATGACTTTTGAACATGAAATGTACAGTTAAAAAAAATTATACCTCTTGACGCTTGATTTCTTTCGATGTAAGCATGTGATTGACACAAACATCAAAGGTCTCACTCCATAGTTTACTGTCTCTCCGCTTTGTGTTAGCAGGGGGCATATTTCGAGACCATGGTCGTGCACTGAACAGATCCGGGCGACTGTCATTGCGGAAACTGATAGAACGCTAGAAATATATAGAAGAATAGTTTTTATTGTTACACTTTTTTTCCCTAAGGAATACAGAGTTTAGTACAACAAACGTTATGTAATTAGTTTTTACTGTGACTTAATAGCAACGTTTAGTACTGGGATTGCAAAAGAAATTATTTTAATACATCTTTATGGAAGGCCAGTACTTCCATACCTCCGGTGAACTATGTCCGTGTCTGGTTCTCAACATGTTTGAAACTATACAATGCATTCATATACCATGCAACAAGAATGAACTACAGAGATGATGGCAGAATAGTACAATACACTAACATAACTGATCGCATACAGTTTCAGTTCAGTAAATAGACAGGAATTAATCATGCATTACACACATCTGCCTCATTAGATCCCTAATACTTAAAAATATAGATATAATGCAAATTTTAGAGGCAAAACTAGTATGAATACTTTTTTGGTTCATTTTAGAAGGAAGATTCAATTGTTACACAGAAGCTCTGGAAAGCTAGGACAGCAAAAATCTGGTAGATAAACTCATCTTGTGTGTCAACTGGAAGTCAATAGAATTGTCGGGTTTTGTTTATTTTGGGGGGGTGGGTTTGTTCAAAGATGTCTGTACTGAGAAACAATAGGTCCTGCCTCGAGGACACCAGATGAAAATGTGCATTACATCAAACATGTATTAATGGTTTAAGAAAAAAAAAATGTTTTCTCAGCTGGGCAAAAAGAGGGTTCCTAAAGTGAGACTGCCCTTCAAAACCTTAATAAGTGTCTTGCTACCTGATGGTAATACCTTTTTTTTTGGCGGGGGTGAGGGGTGGGTGTAAACTGTCAGAATCATGAAAGATTTGATTGGTATAATCATTCCAGATGTGTCCATAAGCAGGATTAAATAATTAGTGCTATAATGCTCTAACTGAACAAACTGGTTTTGATACATGAAGAAATCCTTTCAACTGGTAACATCCTGCCTGTTCAGATGTGTAATGAGATCAGGAAACTAATTCCCATAGAAAGGTGTGAAATGGATATCTGACTGAAAAGAGAAGAACAATCACATTATCTTTAAGGCAAAGCTATGTCAATATGCAGTTTTTAATGTTTAAAACAAGCAACAAGCCAGATTCTTTTCACGCAACTTGCTCCTACTTATTTCTTAGCATTTGAAGAAATGTGTTAAACAATCAGTACTAGCAGATAGCAAACTGTGAAATACCAGTATTGCGTTCTACTGTTGTAGAATCTTTATTAATAATTTCTGGAGCCTCTAAACTGTGATGATGTGTACCAGCATCTCTGTATCTATTATGTGGTCAATAAAAACAAGTCCAATTTTAAGTGAGACTTGAGAGTTCTATTTGCCTGTAGACTCTTAGAAAGAGTTCAGGTTACAGATGGGTATTTTATGCTTTCACTGTTCTATTTTGAAGACACTCCTTTCTTGCTTCCTTAAAATTGGAGGCTTCTTTTTGAGGTCTTAGCTCTGAAATGCCTCGAGTGTCTCACATTGTTGAAATACTCCACATTTCTGTTGTTATTTAAGACCTGCCTTACATAACACAATTGTCTTTCAATTGCCTTGAGTAAGAATATTTAAAACAAAATAAATTGTCTTCATTTCCAGGTTGAAAGCAGCATATACAAAGTACAATATTTGAAATTCCCCTCTGAAGATAAGAGCCCATGAAATGCAAACAGTACCTATAAATACAATATGTTTTTAAAATATCAGAAGACATTACATAAATAAAAACTGTGCCTTTTAACCAAAGCCATTTCGAGCCCTTCTTGGAATTGACAAAAACCCCTAAAAATAAACACACACACATACACATATACCAACCTTCCAAAACTTTGCAAGTCAGGTGCTAGTCTTCCTTCAAGAATTAAGAAGATAAAGAAACACACGTGAAATTACATGCTTAATTTACACTTGTTATAATGATGAATCATGGAACCCATTATTTTCACATGCAAATGGACAGATTAGGGAAAAGAGGCAGGTGTGTTGCATCCACAAATCACCAACCATGAGAATGCAGCCAAGCAGAACAGTTGTCATTCCATGACCCAGGGTGGAATGCCCCTTCCCATGCATTCCCATATCCTCCAGTATATAGCTCCTTTGTTTGTGGTGGTGTTTTCTTAAAGGAATGTTTTATGTTGAATGAAGAAAGTGCTTATAATGAACAGCACCAGACAGACTGTTTTTTAAAGTAAATGCCTTGATCTTGAAACCTTTTAACAAAAAGTCCCGTATTGTGTTATAAAATGGCATGCACCTGGAACAGCAAACTGAAGTTACATAGTGTTTTGAGAAAAGTAAGCTTTCACATCCAATTATAGTAATGTTTCTTTACGCTGCATGAGGATGCTCGATACTATTCTCTACAGCCCTACACTGTCCTCCATTGGGCAGAAGGGGCACAAAAAGCCTGAGAGATTCAAAAGGAAACCAAACTCCCCAAAAACCCTACCTGCTTGCTTAGCGTCTTTGCTACCTGGACGCAGTAAGTATATATTTAATTGATTTCCTTCATCCATCAGCCTTTTAATTAACCCTACAAGGTGTACCTTGCTTAATATTAATAAGGAACATTGGATTGAGCGTATTCATTAGCAGAAAGGGAAAGAAATGTTTTGAGGTGTTATTTAACAATAAGGACAAATTTCATTTCAAGAGCAAGTGGTTTCTTTGGCATGTTTCCTTCTTTCATACACTAACACAGCAAAGGCAAAAACATTGACTGACTCATCCTGGTGCACTGAAATCTAGTTAGTACGTTAACACGTACTTCAGTGTGGAATCCAAGCTTCTTTTAACTTTTTATCTTCTCCTTTGCATACACATGGCAGAAACTAGCTTGTAAAGCTATGAAGAGAAACTAACACATCACCAGGGAAATACTATTTAATGCTAAAATTAGTATTTTGTCACTTGAGAGTCAAGCATACTTGAATTATCAATGCTGTAACAGACAAGAATAGAAATGAGATGTAGACCTGATATATAAGCCTAAAGAAATCCCCAAACAAATAATAAATTATTTCAATAAAACTCTCTCATAGTTTAAGGTAAACATACAACATAAGTTTAACCATCTCACTTCTACTACTTTACCCCTCTATTTGAAAAAAAACCCCAAACCAAGAACACAACCCCCCAAAACCCAGACCCATTTCAATTTAGTGGAATAGAGCCCTAAACTGAACTTCTACCAGAAATTTTTAAAAACAAGTTTAAAGGTATTCTGATAGTATCTTTGGTTGGTACTTGCCATAAAGTGTGTGGGGGGGAAATCAGTCATGTGATAGAATCCCATGAAAGAATTGCAGGAATGTCAGAAACAGCATTTCTACATCTCATCTTTTAAAAATATTTTCCTAGTTTCTGGCTTCTTTAAAAAACATGTCCAGCATACTCGTTAAAAATTATGCTCATCTGGGATTATTAAAATTTTCATATAAGTCCAAAAACTAAAGGAGCTGGGGAAGAATCCAGCCACAACCCCTAATTTTGTTTACTGTATTTATCTGACTGCAATAGCTTTCACTGGCTGTTACAGGACTGTTACTATGAAAGGTCAATGTGTTGCTGATGTTAATTCATGCAATTAACAAACCTTCCTTTCAGCTGCAGTAAAGCAAACAGCTTCGTGTATGGGGAAAAGGGCACTATAGATCAAAGTCCCAGCCTTCTGAATCGATGTTAAAAAGAGTTTTCTTCTTAAGGATTTTTAGACATTTCTGGTGTCCTAAGATAGATAAAAATAATTTGGACTCCCTACTTCAATTCAAGACACACTGATGAAAACTGAAGTTGCAGAGGAAGTTAGCCAGACTTTAATTTCTCTCTTCAGCATCAGCTGGAGTTCTTTTTCTGATCCTACTTGCAGCTTTTAAGCTGAACAGCACAGCTGTAAATAAGACCAAGCAGAAACAAATAGATCATCATGATCATTAGTCTAGCTTGATGCAGACTGAAAATGCAGCTATGAAATAAAGTGGTTTTCCAGGTGGATAAACAAATAAGAGTACCTGCTTAGCATTTCGTATCCTGCAGATATACATACAGACACTGCCAGAGATGAAGCTAACAGCAGTACATTAGTCATTTAGTCTACAGTGCTCTATGGGACAGACACAGAGTGACTACAAATAGTCAAAAAAAAAAACAGAAAGGAAGCTGGAAAGACTTCATGTGTTTTGTTACTTGGAATCCTTGTGGAAAAGTATTGACAATAATGTGGAAAATTACAATAAAGTTAAGAAGACACAAAAAAAAAAATCAAATACCTCTGTAGTCAATAAACTATGGAAAATATGAAAAGTTGCTAAGAACATAGCTTAAAAGACACTACACATCTCAAACAAAGAGGTGTTTCTCTTCAACCTGCATGCAGGAAGTTCATTAATATAAAGCAGAAGTTACATGTACAGAGGTAAGGAAAATTATGCACAATAAACTTTTTTTTTTCTTCATGCATGTATCATCCATTCAGAAAGAATCTGTAAGAAGGTTTCTTTGAAATGCCATAAAGGAAAGTTAGAAAATTCTAATTCCTTTTACTGATGCTGTTGGCATGGTCTTTTTGGATGGATGTTCTGTTGGCTTTGTTTTGTTTTCTTCCAGGGGAAGAAGTTGTTTGTTTTGGATGTTGAGATGATGATAGTAGTTTTCTTCATTTTACAGATACAGAACATCTAGCAGCCATGCAAGAAGAAACATGGGTTTTGACTGAAATAACTTAACAATGAAGATACATAAAAGTTCATCCAATAAGAAAAATAAACGCTTTTTTCCTTTTATAGGCTCTATACTGTTCCACAAGGCACACTGACAGCTATGTCAATACATAATAAAGTAAAAAAGCTATAGATGCTTCCCACAACGTTTCTAAATAATTCCAAGTGGGGCACCTGAGCACAAGAAGGTCTGTCTTCCCCCCCCCCCCCCTTTCTTNTTTCTGACAAAGCCAGATAAGAAGTCAATTTACAGCCAGCCATGAAGGCATTTGCATGAAGCCATGAGAGACACCACTAGCATTCATCGCTCGCAAATGGATTCAGATTGAGGATTTGGAGAACATACAGGCTGATTTCTCATGGCAGCTCCTTCAAGCGCGTAGTTACTTAGAGGAGATGGTGTGAATAACATCACTGTTTAATCTGCTTAGAAGTAGACAGTTAATCAAAATATATTCTTATAATCAGTATGAACAGAGCAAGAAAGAAATGCTTGCAACAGTAGGACTTGCAACAAAGCCACTGTTTTCTCTCCTATTTTTGTTAAAATTTCCCCTGAAACACATTTATGTAGCTCTCATCTCAGGAAGCTGCTGCTACATGCATGAAAGGATAGTTTGTTTTGGATAGCCTAAATCAAACATTATTAAATACGATATTGTACTGGACAACCTAGTCTCAGAGGCACTCACTACAGAACGATGGCGTAGGTACGTAAATGAGGACAACAGCTGTCTAAGGCTGTGAAAAGGGAAGTGCCGTGCTCAGAAGCAGTTTAGCCAAAAATTAATTCACTTTCCACACTCCTCACAACTGGAACTAATGTAGTCCTTTCAGAGTCGGGCCAATTTTTTCCTGGAGGCAGACTATGGAGGAGATTTATACACCCCAGGGAATACAGGCATCTCTGCTCTAGTCACGCTATAATACACCTTCTGGATCAAACCCAGACTGAGGGGAGTTCAGCCATCTTGCCTTTCCTCCAACCCACACATGCGGCTTTTGTACGCAGATGTCTGCACTTTCAAAATCGTAGGACTCGAACACAGGAAAACCAATGTTAAAGGAACCCAGTAATATCTGTTTTCTAGATAACTACCGCTACAGAAAAATGAGGTTCTTTCCCATGACTTTTTATTTATTTGTCGTAAGACTCTTAGCTCTAAGGTTTCCTTTCTTTCCTCCTTCAGATTAACAGATAACTTCAGAAATACTCTCATTAAGCTAATTTTGATTATGTAAAATTCTTAATACATTCAAGATATTTTTATATTTCCTCTCAAAGAAATTTGGCTTGTTAAATAATTTTCTTTAGATCTCATACATGCCTTTTTACAGAAACTGTTTTAAAGAGGGAACAGTCTGCAGCTCCCAACTGTTTGCCACTCATCATGACCATTAGCAGTTGAGCACCAAAATGTTTTGCAGTTTCTAGGTCTGGAGGCACAAATACTTTATAAATTAGTTTCGTTAGTCTCTAAGTATGTTAAATATTACACACCTAATCTATAATGTAGAAATTGCAACTACCAAATTATTTAATTTCTAAACTGCATTTAAAATTTGCTTGCCTTTTATTCATTTTCATCATCAGCTTCAGAAAATGACTTTTTTTCCAACTGTTCACCAACTCTCTTGTTTAGGCAAGGTCAAAGTTCACTACACGGAAGGAAATTTAGCAGTCCTACGTGACTAACTATACCAAAAATAACATTTTCAAAGAAACCAACCAAAATTAAGAGAAAGCATCATGGAAAATTCTGTTCATCAAATTTAAAATGAAATCGTAATCATTTAGTATAACATGTTGTATATGCTACAGGTGCAATAGTTTTCTTACTGGTAGTTAAAAAACATCAGTTATCTGTATAGAGAAGTGGGTTTTCTGAGTGAGAGTTCTGAGTTTTTAAGGTGAGTGACTCCGTAGTCCTAAGTTGCCTAAACCTGTTTGGCACATGACAATGGGGGGTGGTGGTGTGCGCATATGTGCAGTTCACATTCCCATGCTAACCCTAGAAGAAATTGTGAATATGTACGCATTCCCCTTTCAGCAAGGCAGTTTAATGCAGCAATGCATTTATTGTGATTACCTGAAGTGTCTGGCTGAACCGCTTCAGTGGAGTGGCCCGTACCGGAGGGATGAGACTCGCTAGCGATGTAACTCTGGAAAGCGGCTTGACCCGTTTGTTACTGGGCTCCTGTAGCACGGGAGGAGGACAAGGAAAGGAACAAAAATGGGGGGAGCATGAGCATCATCAGATAAACATTGCTACCAGTATTGCTGATTTTCCGAGGAAAGCATTTGTAAAAAGCAAGTTTGTAAACCTGGTATATAATTTGGGCAGTAAAAAAAAATCAGCAGTTTTAAACACTGACAATGACAGATTACTCTTGGCTGGTATATACAGATCCTGGAAACAGCTGAAAAATGTAATCATGCAGAAGCTGGCATGGCTGGGAGCACGGGAAGGGAGAAAGGTAAAGAAAAGCAAAATCATTTTATTATGTTAACTCATTCTTAAAAGAGAAATTTTCAGCAGTGCTCTGCAGCTAATGCATGTTATGATAACCTTGTCATTGAAAGGAATACTTTCAAATAAAAACAATTCTATTTGTTTCTTTGCCTCTGGCACTGTCAGCATGTGACTCTATTCACTTAAATGGATTTTATTCCAGAAAATATAATTTAGACAGAAATCTCTAACTCTAGTTGTCCTTTGAGTGCGTATTCCTATACTTACGTATACAGGCAAACACATTAATAACATGTTTACATGTATTTAATTTTTGCATTAAATAGAAAGGAAAATTAAACAAAAATCTACCATAAAGCATTCAATTTAATGTTTTTCATATATAGTTTTAACAGCACTTATAGTAATACATAAACACTTCAATATAATATGCCAATTGACCTGCAGATTTAAAAAAAAAAAAAAGAAGCGTTAACAGAAATCGTAACACAAGGAAAAAGTGATTATAAATACAGAAAAATAGAACAGTTACCCTTGGCTTCCTAACCTCCATCTGACATTTAATGGATCTCGAACAGCACATGCAAAAGGCAACTTTTGACAGAAAAAGAGCCAAACCTTCCAAGTGAAGTTAAAAAACCCATCCAACATCATAATTCAAGGACATCCTAAAGCAGTTCATCTTTCTTTTTCAGCCATGCTTATAAAGTTTGTGTCAGCTTGCTATGCCTCCAATTTCCTAGACATAGCTTTAAGAAAATGAAGCATGCCTATTGTCCTTTTGTTCAGAAATCCGAATCCTTCTGGAAATAATGCAGATTTGTCATCCTTCCTGATACCAAAAAATAATAAATCTCAGCAGCGATGATCATCGTCTGTGTTACTGGCAAGAAAAATTCTCTTCCATTAGTACAGCAACAGAGGAAAGGTGAGAAGCAGCTACATATTTAATTTACTTC
The DNA here is from genome assembly GCA_003993805.1 of Himantopus leucocephalus. Lineage (NCBI taxonomy): Eukaryota > Metazoa > Chordata > Aves > Charadriiformes > Recurvirostridae > Himantopus > Himantopus leucocephalus. Next base: position 8,136,710 of record RSEF01000012.1, on the reverse strand, counting down.
TCAGCAGGCAGACCTGGAAATCCATAAATGCCGGCTGAGATGAAGGACAAAGTGTTTAACCCTCTAGCAAAAATAATGTATTCCATCACACGTGAAACCTGGCATTAAAAAATTTTAGCAGCCTAAATCAAGTTACATCCTTATCTTCACCATCACACAGCTATTCATATTCCTTCCTTTTCAGCAATCTTGTCTTTGACACGGGTTTTTGAAGGAGTATTTTTTTTACGTCATTGCAGCACCACTAGCATACTTATCTACAGCATCACCATTCCCACCCCCCATCTCCCAAAAAAAGAAGAAAAATCTTTGAGATTCCACTGTAATTCTTCTCTAACTGGTGGCTCAGCCATCAGCTGTTTCTTTTTTATTATTATTCAGAATGCCAGTCCTGGTGCTCAAATAATAATATCCCATGGCAGAGCCTGCTTGTTATGAATTGTGCTGCACTGCAGTGAAAGGACATGAAGTCCCTGACAGGGTCGGGCAGCGCTATGCCAGCAGCACAGCTTTTGCTACCAGCTCTACCTTAGCAGCAAAGATTACTTAGACATAACCATCACACCCTGAAAGCAAAACCTGGAAATCAAGACTGTATGGACTTTCCTGAAGATAGGGAAAGGGGGATTAGGATTAATAGAAGACTTCTCCAAGTGTAGGGTCCTGCACCTAGGGAGGAATAACCTCATGTACCAGTACAGGTTAGGGGTTGACCTGCTGGAAAGCAGC
>RSEF01000012.1:8105654-8135971 GCA_003993805.1 Himantopus leucocephalus | reverse complement strand
AAAAAGAAAGAAAGAAAGAAGGAAGGAAGGAAGGAAAGAAAGAAAGAGAGAGAAAAAAGAAAAAAAATTACTCCCTTCTCAGAGAAAACAAATGGTATTGAATCATCAATAAATGCAGTGGGAGCAGTCTGTAAAATATACACTCAGAACTATCAGAGAAAATGAATTTGAAATATAAAAAGAGCTCTGAAAACTAGATAAAAGAATGTAAACAAAAGCTCTTCTTTTTATTCTGAATTACCCACCTGACTCAGTGCCATAATTTTCTAGGTAGGAGGAGGAGAAAGAAAAGAGAAATGCTTGAATATCTTTTCCCTTTACTCTCTTTCTCAGTGAAGAAATGGCTGAAGAAAACATAAGAATCTGAAAGGGCACATTTTCCATTGTGATTGCAAAAGCTGCGATATACTGTAAAGCCTGGTACCTCTTAGCTGTGCTCAAATTTGTGATGTTATTTTTAAAATGAATAATTTATGAAAAATTATAAAATTAAAATGCTTCCCACAACTCCCCTAACAATTTCATGCAAATATCTTAACTGCACATCCCTTGTTATTCGTCTCCTATTAACCCTTTACAGCGGAATGAGGAGCTCTCTACACTGAGTGGTATATAACCCTAGGCATGAATAGCCTTGAAGTTAAATTCACAGACTGGGACGTTTCTCTCACAATGATCATTAAGCAGCAAAAAGCCAGAAATACATTGATTAAATTATTTTACCTAGAATTTTAAGTGAAACTATCATGCATTTAACATAGTATAGATTGCATATACAATAAAAATGCAAACCAATCTGTGTACCACACGAGTACACTGTAAATACTTCTCCACAAAGACTGGCTGAGGAGTGGGCTGGCTCCGCGTTCATTGGTCTAGTCTTTTCACATAAATCATAGCTGTCCAAAGTCTAATCGGATTTACACTGGCTGCCAATGTTCCCAAAGGCTTCTGCGCTAGCCAGCTTGGCAGTTCTATATGGAAGGCCCAACCACACACTGTACAGCCTCCAGGGAGAATCCTTATGTTGAGCACATCCCTCCATGGCCAATTAAACTGGCTTTAGAGTCACCTTGCACTGCTGGCATGGTGCAAAGAGCCTGCAGTGCAGCTGAGGACTGGGGCCAAGGTGTTGTCAGCTCCGATCCTAAGGTTGGGGAATGCTCTATTAGAAAAATTTTAGAGTTACTTTCACAGCTCATTGCAAAAGCACCACACACATAACCTTCTCATCAAATAAAACCTTTTGTCATGATAAAAGCTGCAAATGAAAGCATTTTCACCTCAACACAGAGCAGCTCCCATACGCAGCAAAGCAGGACTAGAAAATATTATGGTTATGGCTGTTGACTACAGAAATTTCTGAGAGAAGACTCAGAAAATATTATTTATATCCTTTGTAGGTATGACAGACTAAAAGATATTTAGAAAGCTCTTTATTTTAGGAGGCATTTTAAGGTTTATGTTGCTTGCAAAAGTTCTATGTTTATTAAATATATATGACATTATTCAGTACAGCATTTTTACTGCCATACTATACAATGACAATCATCTGTAAAATGCTGACTAACCAGCAGCAGCTGTTGAAGAACTTGCTGGAGTTGCAAACCGACCTTTCTCAGGAGTTTGAACTACAAGCTGAGAAAGCTGAAATATTAAGGAAAGAGTAAATGGAAACAATGAATAAAAACTGGCAGCTGACTTCACAGCTGAAGATTCAAAATCTAACACCACAGTCACCTGTAACGTCAAGAATCCGATGTGAACGTTATAAAAATCTGGAAGTACACTAAAAAGACTCAAGGAAGCAGCTGTTTAAGTAGTAACACAAGTATTTCACATTAGTTAATAGTGAAATACAAGCAAGAATTAATATACGCAGAATTCTTTTTAATGAATATATATGTATGTATCCATCTATGTGTATGCATGTGTGTATATATGTATGTATATTTAAATGCAAAGCCTTTTTAGTAAGGTCATTTTTTGAGCTGAAGCAAAGCTATTTTCACCAGAGTACAGGTGGTTGTATTACATATTTCCTATGCGTGTGCGTATATATGGCACAGCTCTCCTTGGCTTTAGTAAGAATGTGCTTGGGCTCTGTGTCAGCTAATTAGTTACAATCAGGAAGCTGTATGAGTGTCTATTATGAATTTAATGAAATCAAATTGCAGATATTTTCTTTGAAGCATATTTTTAACACGTCGCTCAGCAATGTTTCATGTTGTGGTACACATCTTAACACCAACACATTCCTGTGGACCACCAGTCCTTTGAAATGCTAGAACTATACCTTACCAGACATACTCATTAGTCCTGTACCAATTTCATAACCGAAGGATCTTTCCTTGCCTCTTATTTTATACTTTCCTGGCATCAAATCATGGCCTTGCTTATATTAAAAATGATTTGGTGTATTTATTAAAACTAAAATGAATTTCTTTAACACACTACATGTTGGTGACATTTTCCTATGCATAATACACATCCATTTTTGGTTCTGTAGTTATGGTAAGAAGAGGCAAAGTCAAAAGCAGAGAATATCAGAAGTGGACTAATTTGAGAAGCTTAACAGCATCAGGACTGTGGAATTCAAACCCAGATCATCTATTTGCCTTGAGAAGAGAGCAAACACTGAAAGGCAGACAAGTCTGCATGTGTCCACATTTACTTTTGAAAGTGTCCTTTCTTGAATGGAAATGGACAGTATTTCTTTATACAAGTGGACTCCTAGGGATAAACATCTCAAATCTTAATAACCCAGGCAAGGGGTATATTGACAGAATGATTTATGATTGTCATGATGCAGTCATAGAAATAAATGTTAATAAGCTAAGATACCTTGTAGACTAAAGCATTATGTATTCCTGTAAAAACAATAACAAAAACAGTAACAGCAGCTCCCGAGCAGCTGCCTTCCAATGCAAATATCATGGATTCTTACAGCATATTAATTTCATTCCTTCGATCATTTTCCAAAATATACCACTTAGGCATGGACACACTAAAATGAAATTTTTCTTCATCCTTTCTGGTACTCTAAATAGTACTCAGAATAAAGTAACAGGGACATAAACAAAATAAAGAAACAAAAAAACCATTTATTTGTCTGAATGCAAGTATTCTTTTCTGTAGCTGAATTAGTTTCATTGATTCAGTTTTTGCTGAGTATCAGGAAAATACATTCTATCCAATTAAAAAAAAGACAATTATTTGTATTTACTAATACATGGGAAACACAAGAAAAACACTTGTAGTCATACTATTATGAATCACCATCCAATCAAGAAGTTTCTTACTTACAGTCTCTCCTCTGTGCTCTAAGCTTCTCAGCAGAGGGAATGGCAATTTGAGATTTGCATGACGTCAAGAGCAAAATCTGCACTGAGTAAAAATAATACATCTTCCTCATTGTAACTTCATGGCACAAAAAATGAGCAATTTATTCCAAACAAGGAGAGAACTCAATCTTCGTATTGTGGATTCAGTAGTTCACACTCATTTGCATTTAGTACAGGATCCTCTATTAGCAGGAACATTTCCTATTTAGACGAAAGTAGGGGAAAATAAAATCTTGATTCCCTTATATTTCAAATAGGAGATGATATGGATCAGTTATGAATACTGAAGTAGGAGCATAAGAGCCCAGATCTGAGGATATTTCTAGCTATACGACAGCCTTTTTGTGGACTCTGAGGGAACCTTTCTGGTTTTATGCTTCAGCTTTCCTATCTGCAAAATGGGAATAAAAAATGTTCTTCAAATTATTTCCACATTTTTAGAAAATACTGGGCATATGAAATGCCATAACATACCGTTGGTGATGTAACAAAATTACACATAAGTTTAATAAATACAGCCATATTAAAACCCTTAAATATAACTAATATAAGAAGGTAGGTTACAACCTTCATTTTTTGCATTCAATGTGTCTTGTGGGATACCCAACAGAATATGGGCAAAAAGCATTTGGGGGAAAAAAAAAAAGCTTCAATTAATTCCAGTATAGTTGAACACAAGGGCCAGAAACTATAAGCGAACGACGGTACTAATGGCAAGATTTTGTTTCCTTATTGATTCATTCAGAGAGACCACAAGTGACAGTGTCCATCATCTGTAAAAATAAAGTCGGAAGCGTGCAGCTGCAGAACTGTGTAGAAGCAGGCATGGTGTATCCACTAAATGTTATGCCCAGTAGACCATAACTCACTATAAATCCATCTATCTAGCAATTAGACACTGCAGCCTGAAATTTCTGTTAAAAAGGGCACTGGTACACATTGTACTGAAACTAATAATTATTCTCACACACGCCAATTCATAGCACATAGAGAAAAGAATGTCTCAGGAACCAATCATTAAAGGCTTCCCAATGGTACACAACAGTACCACCAGTTGCATCTGTCTGTATATTTTTAATTAATGTAATTCTGTGCTCTCCTGGGGAAAATGAATAACCATGCTTAGTTGAAAACTGCTTTTTCTTACAGGAATATTCATGAAACACAAGAGTAATTGTTTTGCTATGAACATTGCTGAAACACATAGAGAAATGTTTTTATATGTACCAGCATATTTTGTTCCATGTTCTCTCTCTCCTAATCGATAAAGTTCACAAAAGGAAACAACACGGCTTGCTAGCCTGCATGGCAAAAGCAGCACGAAGGTAACCAAATTGATACGGACGTGACTTTGAGCTGAGCAAGTGATTTATAAGATCTATTTTACTATCCTTGCAAAAATATGTAATTAAAAACACATGATGTATGCTTGAGTTCCACATTTCTTTACACTAACTCTGTTGTAACTTCCATTGAACTGCAGCAACACCTCTATACATTTGGTTTGTACTTGCAATAGAGAGGGAAAAAGATGGCAGACCCTGAAGGGAAGATAATAGGCAGTAAATTGCCTTTTCATTAGAAAAGAAACAGAGGAAATCCGGTCAATAAGGGATGAGGAAAATGCCTACATCAGCAATCTGGTGTTCTTCCTATGTGGGTTCATGTTAGAATTTAAAAATAACATCCATTTCATTGTAGATTTTTATTTTTTTTTAAACATGAAATTCCGGAGGAACACTATGAATGAAGAAGCTAATGGTTCCTGCTGAACAGAAAGACTCCTTTGCTCAGCATTAGAAGTTCAAAATGTTCAATATCCATTCAAGGGTTTACTAGTTTACCAGCCCTAAGACAGACTTCCCTCAGATGTTAAACCAACAGTACTACCCCGGTGTGCCCTTACATCTATGAGTTGCTTAACAGCTAGTTAAATGTAGAAAACAAAGGGGAAAGACCTACAGAGGCAATTCAAAAATGTTTCACTTTAAGAAAAAAATCCTAGATTTAATATTTTTTTTTTAATCTCAATGGCTTTACATATTTTTTTCTTTACACTGGTCTCACTTGGTTGACCTGTCAGGAGGTACAATCTCACTATCACAGCAATTCACGATTAATTTTACTGTGAGGTAGTAAGATTATGGAACAGTAGATCCCATTCTACACACTCACCTAAGACCCACTTGGGCACATTCAGTTCATCGCACAGCGGCCTAGGAAATACTTTGAAATTTTTAACACTTAGATTTTTCCATTGTATATTTATAGCAAGTGGGAGTGAAAGCACAGAAACTATCAGGAATCTACATAGTCAAGGGCTGAATATGGATTCTTAGACTACCACAAAAATGGTCTGTTACTGTATCATATGCCACAGATTTTCATCCACTTAGCTCTTTAATGAGCTCAAAGTCAAGTATAGCTGAGGCTAAAAAGAAGTCCCAAAAGAGCATCCAGCATTAACATGAAGACATCAAGACATGGAAAGCTTTGCTTCCCTTGGAGATGTTTGTCATAAGTTTCTTAGCTACACTGGTGTCTTGCACAGGCTCTTTTGCCCAGAAAACATACACAGGCGAGGTTCTCAAGTTGCTTAGGATTGACATTGCTGTAAGAGGCCTTCCAGGTGTGAAGTATTTCACTAACTGTGAAATGCATTATATCAACAGTAATCCAAATGGTATGGCTGATGCTGGAATCAAATCTACCTCAAAGGTCTGTAAGACCTGCACAGTATTTGGCAACTATGATGAAATACCTCTTCTGATTATCAGAATTATTGATCACCTCAATGAGAAACTGGATTACAACATGTATCCTGCCTACCATGCAGACGCACTTTGGTTTCATCACAACTCCAGAAAGTGGCAATGCCAACTTTCTGCAACCCAAACAAAAAGCAGAAGTGGATGGATAACCTGGTAGGTGCTTTTGCGCATCTCTGTAGCCAGCATAAGGATGCTGCAAGCCCTGACGGTGCGGATACTGAGAAAAAAAAAATCAGCACAGAAGAGTCTCTCTGTCATGGTGCTCCGGAGAATACTAAAGAGCAATGCGGATATGGCCATTATGACTGCAGTTAAGAGCGTGGCCGAGAACCCACACCTAGGAGAAATGGGCTCCAGGGATTACGTGATGGTTAGTTAATTTCAAAGCTATCAGTCATTGTCATTACAGTGTGAAATAGGAACAACTGTCTGTAGCCAAAGGTGAAACAAATTTAGAAAGTGCTAGCAAATGTCTAATTCAAAAGAAGGGTCTGGATCACAGTTCTCAAACTAATGTACAGAGGATAAAAAAAAAAAAAAGACAGCAGGATTTTGGAATTTCTCTTTCCGTTGGACACCCATTTCCACTTTGATACTACACTGGGATAGGAATTCCTCAAAGTTAGATCAACACAGAAAGAATAACTATCAGCACACATTCCTGAATTTTTTGGTGAATGGAAGAAAAGTCAGCTGCCACTCAAGCCTTCAGATCTGGAAGATAGGGTTCGTTTAGATATGCCCTTTTTCTATAATTTACCGTTGAACTGTATTCAAAAGATGCTTTTTAGTACTCACACATTCCCTCTCCTTTCATGTATTTGCTTTGAAAAGAAACACTGCCTGAACTTCCTACGTAGTGTGGAGACACCCAGTGGAAAAACCAAAGTAGCACAGGACTTAAATGACGCTATGGTAACTCAACATGCTGTTAAGAAAAATCGTCTGTATCTCCTATTTATGCTGCCATTTCCCATAATTTGAGTGTTGCCTCTTGGCTATCAATTATGAGACTAAAAAGTTCTCATTTAAAAATCTTCACAATCCATACCTGAAATAAATGATACATTTTAATCTTCCCAATAGCAATTTCTTCTTTGAGATTTCTTTTTTTTCTGTAATTTGGAAGGAATAGAAGAAGATATAATACTACAGCAGAATTAAACCTCATACGTCTTTTTTAACAATCATAAAAATCTCCACAAAATTTTTTAGTTTTATATTTTGAATAAAGATTTCATTTTTCATTTTCTTTTCTGATCTGATTTTATCTTACTTTCCTTAAAATGTACTGTAATGTAAAAATGAGGAAACAGTTTAACAGAAAACACATGCATGCTACTTACATGGGGGACCCAGAGAGCAGGGCAACTTACTAGCTACTCTTCTGTGTAGAAATCAAAACCAAAAAATTCCTATTTTAAAGAAAGGTTTTGCTTAAAGTACTCCTTTATTGTACGTCTTGTGACTAATGAGATCCTCACAAATCTTTGTAGACATAGCAGGAGAAATAGTTCAAGAGACTTCATTTCACATCTCCCTAATACTTTTTAGAATTATTTTTTCAATTGGACAACCATTAGTCAGAAAAATGGTAGAGTCCAAATTCTTCTCGCATTATGTTATCTCTTACATTCTTCATCTGACCAGTGCAACAGATGAAAAACAAGGAAATAATTACAGCTCCACAATTCTGTGGGCAAGCCAACACCAACCTAATGTCCTAGCAACACATGTTTTTCATAAGACATTACACATCAGCTGGATTAATGGATCAAAATTTTGTCCCCCTTCTGATGTCAGAGAGGCAGAAGTGTTTGGAGCAGAAGCCAGCTCTGTGTGCTTTATGCCAGCTGAGAGCTTTCCATCAACAGAACAATTCTCTACTGATTAATTACAGCCAGCATCTGGCTCCTTTATATCACCTGAACAGTAAAAGATGTTAGACCAGTGTGGAGATATCTGTCCTTTCATGTAGCAGTTAGCGAAACCAATACTACAGGATGTAGTAGTTAATTATTACATACTATGTAATTCTTTGAATAAATTAATGGTATGAATCACAGCATTAAGTGCCACTAGAAGTGATCGATGTAAAGGAATAGCAGATTAATATAAAGCAAAAGAAACAAACAAAAGACAATAGAGCTTCTCACTTTACTGGATATTTTCTGTTAATTTTGGATATTTAACTTTCTTTCACTGATTTACTTTAAAGGAAGAAGGTGGACACAAGAACACTTTAATAAAGTTTTTTTTCCAAAATGGATTTGTTAAAAAAAAAGCATACGTGTTTCATCAAAATGAGTATTTTCTAAAGCCACTTGGAATCATCCAATGTAAACCTTCAGCTGAAAGTTTTGGAGAACCATCCAGAATAATTCAGAGATTTATTTTTTTTTTCTGAATAACAATAGCCAATTTAGAGATCACTGTGTAGAATTATATTTTCCTCTTCATATTACCTGACACTTTTTGAAAATTTGTTATTATATGACTGCGTCATATAGTACTGAAATATCCTTCTCAAACTCTCTGCAGTCAAATTAAGACTTCACTATTTAAAATAATCAAGGAAATAAAATTTGTTGCTGATTCATAAATTATTAACAAAAAGGGTAAATAATATGTATGTATAGAATTATATAGAACAGCACAAGTCTATGGACAGATCCTTGTGGGACTTCATGAGTAACTTCATCATGAACATGCATAATTTATTCCTTATCTTTTTAAAAAAAAAAAAAGTATTTCATATATTCTTCTAACCATTTTTGAACAGCAGCAATGATCCTTTTCCAATGATCCTTTAAATCTATGTACATTTCAAAAAAGCACATTTAAATCTCAAAGCATATAGTTTTCTCTTTGACAACTTGACAGGGGAAAACACTAAGGTAACAGCAATATTTAACTACAATTCCACTGAACACAGGTCTTGCCTCTTTCAATAAGCACAGGTATTCACATATTCAGTAATCTTTTAAAATAGCCATTCAATAAAAAAATCATTTTGAGAGATATGCAAAATCTTACTCTATGTAACTAAAATTTAACAGATTACACTAGCATTGCAGCTTTACAGCTGGATCTCTAGACACCCATTACATTTTGTGAGCTGTTTGTACTGTAGCTTTTGATATTCTTAAAGGATTGACGGCATCCATTTCCTTTCAAATAAGGTCGTTTTCAATTTAGCAGCATTCAGCAACCTGCAAATCTGAGTCTGCAAGGCACTCTTAAGAATATCACTTTCAGACGATGGATGTTTTCCAGGTGGTTTTGCAGAGAACCATGAAATGCAGCTGCTACAAAACCTTTGATGAGACATAAGTAGAACAACATCAAAAGTGTGCTTCTTTTTTAGCAAATACATAAAAGCACAAAACTTGCTGACAGTGTCACGTCATGGAATTCATTTTAACTTGCAGACAGAAACCAAGAGGAAAGATGATTTCTATGGCCATTGCTTGGAGCATGGCCTATACAGTATAAAAACACAGAAACAGATTTTTAACTCCTTCATCATATAATCAGACACAAACCAAGAATTAAGTCTTTCAAATGGAAATATACAAACACACACATTTATATGTACAATATCACAAATCAAGGCACTGACTTCTCTAAAATTTCATTTCACAGCAAACAGCAAGGTGCATAAACAAAATTCACAATGGCAACTCTCCTCACAGCCTCACCCAGCATCCTAAAAGGTACAGCAGCTGGTATGGACAACAATGCTCAGCAAGCCTAAGGCAAGCACAGTATACTGATAATCATTTATCTAGTTTGTTAAAAAACAGCTCAGTCTAAATGTTTCATCAAACATTTATAAAACAAAACAGTGGCTGCTATATAAAAGGTCAGTTCTCTAGGCAGAAATAATTGATTCTGACTTTATTATATGCTTAAGCTCCTAGCATATATTTCTTTATATCCTTTATAATGTTGTTCGGAAGATGTGAAGTTTAAATGAAAAAGACACCTTTCTGAATTCCCTACACACATTTGGACCCAGTAGATTTGTCTTAGTTATGTGCAGAGGTGGACCAGATAATCTTATCTGTAATTAAAAATAATTTTTTTAAAGTCTGTTCCTGAAGAAAACATAATATACAAAGTATCATTGGAGGTATACTATTGAGAACACCTTTCTTCAACTCACAGGACAAGACTCTGGGGGAACATATATTTAAAAATGAATGCCTTGAATCAGTAAACTTGCCAGTGACTCTTTCACCCTATTTGAATGCATCAGGCTTTATTTTGATCAGCGTCTGGGACCAGCCTGATGAACGAATGGAATCCGAAACAACATTGAACTGAATTCTCACAAGAGTTGATTCCTAATTACAGAAAAACAAAAGGATTGAACTTCTTAATGTATGTGTGGTTTATTCCAAGGAAAAAATTCTTGCTATTGCAGCCACAAGTATATGTTCCATGGCAAAGACCAGTAAGTAAAATCTTTTGCTTTAATTAAACTACAATAAGCAGTGCCTTTTGTTTCTACAGTTAAGGATGTCAGCATTTCCACTGAAACCCTTTATAGGGATGTACGTAACCTAACTACAAAACATGCTCAAAGCTAGCAACTAGTATATCTCAGCTACAGAGAATTTCTTGCATTTTATAACAATTTTTTAAGTCTTTTTCTCTGGTTAAAGCCAGAAGTAAGAGACTTGATTGGAAGATGTGCCACTGCCTTCAGCAGATATAAGTTGGATCCAAGGTAAATAGGTATTTAGTCTACTTAGTATCTCTGCTGCTGCTAGAACTAGCCTTGACTGTAGTCGTATCTCCAACTCTACCACTTCTGGTCTGCTCATAAGCACACTCTATGCCAACTGAAATGGAGTTTTAATTTTCATGGGCCGATGATACAAACTGATTTTTTCCCACTGGAATCCAAAGAGACACTTGATACAAAAAGGCTGAGCAGCTTATGCAAATAATCTTCTGTCATATTTATACTGGCAAATTTTATACTAGCAGAAAATCTATATGCCAATGTTCAGAAAAATACCACTAGTATCTTTCTGGCCTCCGCAAGAGAAAAATCCTAAAGATTTGCTTCTTGCCTTAGGAAGGAGACTTACACACCTGATCTACAGAGACTTTTCTTTTGCTTGTTATCCTGAAACAAACTTGATCCTGTAGCAAGGATGAAAGCTATCAAGCTGTTAACATGAAATTAGGATCAGAAAAAAATATTTTTTAAAATTTAAAGTGTGCTTTAACTGTATAGTTAGTAATTTTTTCAATAGCTGGATATTTTGTTTATTTTCACTATAAGACGTCTTTATTCATATTTGCTCTTCAGTATCACTGCAGTTGTAAGTACTGTATTCTACTTTGGTCCACTAATCTCCTTCAGTATTTTGCAGTGAAAAAAATCAATTTTATTGGGCTCAGAAAGCCAAAAAAGTTTTATTTCAGTGCCACCTACAGCCATATTAATTGTTAAACATTGTTAAGTATAAAGACAATTCAGATCTGTTATCTTGCAAGAATTTCTTCCAATAAAAACAGAAACCGAACATACTCAGTCCATGGAATCACCTAGTAAATCACAAAGTCTTGGCAGAGTTTCAGTAGCTCTCTCCCGTCTATTGCCACTATCCTCAGGTACTGTTAGACTTCCTGACACCACCCTTGCCAACACACAATGGTCTCACAGCCATTCACAAGTTTCTCTTTCTGGTCAAACTCATTCATTTCAGCTTTTTCCTTTCATGGTTCTTACAGAACAGCCACAAGAGCAAAAGGTTCCTCGTCCTAGGCTTGGCATGCATACCCCTTCCCTCTCATCTGTGTTAACTGGCTTTACTCCTTCTTATCCTACCTCCCTATCTGGAATTGCTAAAATATTTTGGGGGTTTGGGCTTTGCTTTTTTGTTTTGTCTTATTTTTCAAGAACCTCCATCACAGTGATACTTTAATCCTCAAGACATGTAACCAATTATTCATATGGTTTAATTAAGTCTTGTATCTGTGACAACTTTTCCATCTGATGAACTTTTCCAAGCTTGTCCCACTCACACACATATATACAAGGAAATCTGGCTGACACACCTGCCTATCTGCTATTATAGCTGTCATTTACAAGGTGCTTGTGATTTTTTGCACATTTTACACAAGCTTTTTTGAAAGCTGAAAAGTAAGTGTCCCATTTACAGTGCTAAGTAATGACAAAAGGCAGTGAAGAGGATAACACCTTTACACAAAAGCTGCAAAGTAGCATAGAGCACAGCAATGTATTCAGAATGCTATCCAGAAGGATTACTTTAATATTGTCACTCTATGTCCATTATCAGAAAAATGCCTATTGTCAGTATCATAAATGTTCAGCCTGGCTCCAGAAAACTCTATACAAAGCACTTCTTGATGTGCACAGAAGGAATTTTTCCCTTGTTGCTATAGGATATTTACACTTTCAAGGATGCCCCAACTGGAAGCAGCACTTAAAATATATCAGCAATATTTCTTTGACATCTGTCACACACATTTCAGCACAGTCCTTTCCAACAACACATTCTCATGAATCATCTACTTATAATCTACCTCATGTGCCAAAGAGATGGTGATAATGGAAATCTGACAGTTTTTTGGATTTGTTACACTGATGAAAGCAGGCGATATGCTGAGGCAAGTCCAAGCACCTATAGCAAAGGAGATGGAATGAGACAGTTGAGTTCCATCTGTGCTACAGTTATTTGTCTTCTCCACATGATAAAGTAAATTTTTCACATTACTTCCCATTCCACACCAGGTTTGCAACTCAACCACCACTGACCATCTCAAAAACAGGGCAACATCAGTTCCGATCAGGCAGCCCAGGCTTGCTGGTAGAACCCCAGTAGGTCCAGCAATCAAGGAAACAGCAACAAAGATATTTTGATTCAAGAAGATACAAACTTATTTACTCTCCATTTGGAGGCTATCCCCAATCCCACGTATCTGCTAAGTGCTGAAGCACCCATAAGACATTTGAAAAAGACTGTTACTGAACAATTTTAGATTTTTCTAGTGAAAATCCTTAAAGTGTTGTAGGAACCTAACATAAGAATGTCTGCATTAAGCTAGCTAGCCAACTCGGTACTGTGCCTCCAACAGATACCAAGAGTGGACATAAAGAAAAAAAAAAATTGAAAAATAACTTGGAATGATAATTCCAAAGTATACTCTCCCAACCTCCACCAGTGTGCAGCTCAGACTCCTTGACCCAGAGGTGGTATCTTTTGCCTCCCCATCCTTCAAGAGTTTTTCTTTCACAAATTTGCATAGCCCCTTTTTGAATTCACATAAAATCTACAACATGAAAGGTTCCACAGTCTAGTTGTATGGTGAGAACCACATGCAGTTTTTTGTAAACCTGCCACTTGCAGCTGTTCTGTGCCAAAATGGATGAAACTGAGTGGATTTACTTCTGCAGTGCCTGCTACAATGAACTATTACAGCATATACTACACACAAATTATCAATCAGTAATTTGGAGATGATCCCTGCAATGAAAACCTGTTGTACAGAATCTGCCAGGATACAGTTAGATAAATGATGCCACAGACGATCTGCACATTTAGTGAATAACTGGATCCCTACCCTTGAGATTATGAAATGATCTGCACCTGCCAATCAGTAAATGCATATGCATTAACCACAGCCTGAAATAAAGAGAGATGTGCAAGTTGCAAGTTTTTTTAGCAAAGAGGCTGATGAGAGGAGGATAGTGTGAAAGGTCATTTCAGCGAAGACAAGAAAGAGGACATTCATGTTTCAAATGCTTATCTAACATCTTATAAGTGCCTCACATTACATCTAAAATGCTTTCATGGAAGAACCTCATTACAATGGGGCTCTTCAAATAACACTAAGAGCTGACATTATTACCTTACCTTATTGACTGTTCATTCTACAATTTTCTCCATAATTGTTATTTTACAATATAGTCCACAAGTAGCAGGGTCTTTCATAGATGCAGTCTTGAAGTTCAGTATTACTTACATGAATATTGCCTTTTAACAGTTGTTAAGAGTTGTTGCTGGAATTTGTTTACTTGGGTCTTTTGACAGTTTTGATATTGCTCCTGCCAATGCGTTTGCAATGATGCAGCAAGAACATTTCAATCAAACTTTGTTGCTCTGCAAAATTCTGAAATCCTAAGATGCAAACTGATGTCCATTATTTGTAATGATACCCACTGGAAACACATGCTAGACAAGCAATGCCATGAGAGAAGTTTCCATAACTTTTTATGCCTAAAACTATATGATCTATAATGAATTTGCTTTGCAAAGGAGATTAACTTGCTGGAAAGGTCAAATATGGATTGTACGTGAGGGCCTGAAGTCTCCATTTTTAAGACATTTTTTCCCAAGTTTTTCACAGAAAGGGACAGTAGATGCAAAAGTGAACTGGAAAAGAACTTGTGGTTTTCACATAAGAATAAGCACAAGCATTAAAAAGAGAGGCAGAAGGTAGTTATTTTCTCTACACAGAATCACCATCATTTTGTATGCATGGTAACAGCTACTGGTATTTGTCTGTTATCTGTTAGTTATCTATACATATACACTGATCTTTATACTGTTCTTGCATGCCACTTATTGAATGTAGGTTTTACATGACATGGACACTAAGCTCCAAACTTTCCAATATATTTAGAACCAAAGTCAAAACTCAGTTTAAAGTGCTAACAATAGCTGTGAACTAAGCAAAATCCCTAAGAGATAGTATTCACAATGAAGAGGCAATGCACACTATGTAGATTATATATATCTTTTGTTCACTTTTATGGTACAGTTATTTTATTTTACTTATTTTTAATTTGAAACATTATGACCATTTTATTCTGCTTATAAACTACTCCACCTTAATTTAAATACAGCTGCATCAAGTCATTCTTTCTAAGCAGCCAATAAAAGCAATTTATAGAAACAAGAACAAAAGCACTATCTGTCACTTAATTTATAAAACAGGCTTTCCTTTAGTGTCATATTTTTAATTGGATACATCTGTAATTTATTTACTTTTACCCCAAGATAAAATATATCATAAAATGGCTACATATTAATGATGAATACATTGATCAATGAGAACAGTATCTTTGACCTATGATGCTGATTATAGAGGTTCTTAAAATTGGTGCAGTGAATGAAACTAGTGCACCAGTAATGAATTAGCATCAGGATATCAGCCAAGAGATGCCACAAACTCTTTGCTATGCCACACTGACCTTAATATTATTAAATAACAGTGTTTGTCTGCAAATAATGTTAACTGTACTTCCAAACATGTAGGTTAACATACTCTCTAGATTGTGTATTGTAAGTACTGAATGCAACACTAGTAAGAATAATAGTTTAAAAGGCTTCGTCAAGAAAACATAATTTATGCATGTTTTTATATACTCATCTCATTACAATAATCTCTTTTAACCTTGAAATGCACATTTTTTTCAGTTTACGTCACTTCCATATGAAAGATTTGAAAAACTGATCCTGGGGATAATTTTTCACTAGTCTGGGACCTAAAGTCTCTTATCCTCAGACAGCTCCATGTTCTCTAAGGAGCTACTGAGTTCATCATATCTGGAAAAAAAACTCAACATATACACAAAATTTGGATATTTTTTACCCGAACCTACAGAAAATAATATCTAAAGATCTTAGGATCACTGCATAATGCTTGTTACCTCCCTGAATTTGTTTAATGTGCCACAGATCCTTTGGAATGAAATCAAAGCAGGCTGCTACCACTTTATCTTGCAGGGATGCATCATAAAGTCATTCCTCTCTTTTTATCCATAAACAAAGCCTATGGTACCTTCACACAAGTCTGTCTTTCTCTTCTTGTCTCAGGTAAGGATTTCATCGGGTCCCTTATTCAGACAAGCATCTTCTCACTTCCCACCTGCCCTCTACATTACTCATGACAGGCACATGCCATAAAAACAAAAATTCAAGGTCCGGTTAGTTTTCACAGAAAAAGAAAGTCCTCTGGGGAACTGTGAGGCATTTTAACTCCTTTCAGTTGACTGCTGCATAGGAAAGACTGTTTCCTTAAAAGACATCATACTGCTTCAGAAAGCTTAAAATACTAATTGTCTGAATCAACCAGTTTGCTGTGCACCTGAGTCAGTTTTAAAACATAAGGTGTGATTTTGACAGTCACCAATGTTGATTGCCCAGCCTGTTATATAGTGGACACTACAGTGAAAGGGGCCAAACATCTGCACTTCTCATTAAGCTGTGGTGCAGGAGTGACAGACACCTAGAATTTCTGATAAGGAAGTGCACATTTTCCCAAGTATCTGGAAAAGGGAATCTCCAAAGAACATTTTCATGTTTTATAATTTTAAATATAGGAAGTTTTGTTAGTATTTGAGGAAGATGCAAAGGATAGAAAAGCAGATATACCTTCTCTACCCAAAAATGTATTTTGTGGAGAATTCTGCCCAGAAGAGGTCCAATTTTCTCACAAGGAAGTAGACTAGCTCATTACAAGGAAATTTTCTTAAGCATTATATATTCTTGATCCCGATTTTGTAAAAGTTTGGAAATTTCCAAGAAGTAAGAAATTCTCCTCCCTCGCACCCTCCTTCTAAAAACATAAAACATAAAGAAAATCTATTGGGAAGAAATTTCTATAACTATATGGCTACTGGATCACACAAACAGCTGATAGATTGCACACTTTAAAAATCACTAACTAATGAAGTGAAGGTCATCACAAATTAAAAACTGAAGCTAAACTGTACATTTGAAACTATTGCCAAGAGTACAGATCAGACTGTGCAATGTAGAATCTGTAGAATCCATCTGGCTAGAGCCACAAGAAAAACTCCATCTTCTTTGGTACTTATCAAGTCAGATGATTCTACAGAACTGTGAAAGTTCTCTCAGCTTATTTCAAGATACGAAGTACTGCAGACATATGCTTTCAAGGGCTGCCTAGACAAAAAAAACTCAACAATTTTAGAACAGAAGGGCTATTAGAGGTAATTCAGTTTATGGCATGCACCAGGGATGAAAAGGAAAAAACTAACCCCTATCCAGAACCACAACCATTTCTCCAGAATGTATTTTAAGAAGCGACACCACTATGAAAAAAGTTAATTAACCCAACATGTCTCCTGCTCTGAACCAGGGAGACAGAATCAACTATATTCTCCACAAAGTCTATAGAAACAGTTTTGTATATATTTCATTCTGACCTTCCAGGTCAAACTACAAAACATAGGGAGTTTTTTTGAAAACTACAAGAACTTTGGGAAAAAAAAATAAAAATAATAAAAAACACAAAAAAAAACACAAAACAAAACAAAAAAAAAAAAAANCTACAAAACATAGGGAGTTTTTTTGAAAACTACAAGAACTTGGGGGAAAAAAATAAAAATAAAAAACACAAAAAACCCACAAAACAAAAAAAAACAACGAAGAGGTTGAAAGCAAGCATAATTACTGACATAGATATTCATATGGACTAGTACATAAAAATATAACACCGCCTGTTCCAGAAAGAGATCCAATTGCTTTATTCACTTCATAGAAGGTTACACATTTTTAAAAAGAGGTATCAAAAATAAAAATAAGCGTTTTCACAATCAGTTTACACTTTGATGAGAGCCCGTCTCCTTGTCTTTGATGTGGTACAAATCTCACTTATGGCCATCTTACCTTTCTTTAGTAAAGCTACCTTAACTGATGACTGTTCCTATGTATACAAGCCCTTAAACATCTACATGCTTTTCTACACGTGGAACGGTACAATATAAACTAGGGAGGACTTCACAGTGCACTCACCAGTCCCTCCTAACTCCCTTTTGGGGCGTTCCTTTACCATTCACTATGCACAAAACAGCCTACTCTGATTTCTGTAAGAGGATTTATAACGATTTAATTGAAAGTCAGCAGACTATAAAACTAAACAACTAATTTTTTTTTTCTGTTATCTCCCTCTGAAAATCATTCCAGGCACACCTGACCAATCCCCCAATTACTCAGATTATACATTTTGTTGTTCCATAGGCATGGCAGATAGCACACATGGTGGCCTACTTACATATCTCCTTTTTCTCCCCACAATGTCCCTATGCACAATCTCCCTAGGCTGGAAACAGTCTGTGCTCCCATATGCTAGGAGCTTTGTGTGTCCTTTCCCATATTCCTGGTGACTTCTACTACTCTCTTTCTTCTCCTCTTCACATTGCAAGGGCATCCTATAATCTGCATGGCAACCTGCAGTCTATCTACCAGACGCTATTCTTAATTTCTCTATTTCTTTCAGATGAGACCAATACAGGTTTTTTTGAGCTTGCACTCTGCCATCACTTGGTCAAGAACTCCCACCTCCTATCTCAGAGTTGTGAATGTATTCTAATCTTAGTGGAAATGAGTTCACAGATTAATTTCCACACTAGTTTCTAACAGACTTTTTCACATGTCATAGTGGGTGGACCCAACATCCTTGAGATTTTAGTATCTGTCTTTACTTTTAAAGCTCTCCCAAGTAAAGTAACATGAACATTTGAAGATCATGTCTGAAATTCACACATACGTGCTTACTCAATGCTTTTCTAGGAATTTCTTCAGATATAGAGCCACATAAGTATATTTCCTCTTCATCTTAAGTTCAAGTCCAAGGACTTGTTCCCCTAAGATCAAATATATGCAAATTCTAAACTAAGAATTTATTTTAGACATTTTTCTTACTCTTGTTCCCACATATAAAAAATGAGAGCAGTGCCAGACTGACACCTGTAATAGTGAAAATCAATGCATTCTTTTTTCTTCTTTCCTTACAGTAAGTTTCTAGCATACAGATATTTTTATATGTGATATTAATTCACTTCCTTTTTTGAAGTACATGAGGTATATTTGATTAGGACTAGAAGCCACCTGCATCATTTGCTACCTGAATAACTGTTTCTGTAGGTTCATTGCTGTGTAACTGACATCAAAACCTTTCCACAGGTCTCTGCAGAATGAACTTCAGTTACATGAACGTGGATTATCAGGATGGTTCTAAACAAAAGTAAATTTTCAAAAGCCAAGCAATTTTCTATGCATTTTTGCCACCATTTATTTCTAAAAAACATTTAATCTGTGTCTAGACCTACTACACACTGCTGACTCACCCTCAGGTACCCCTTATAGCCACCTCCAGCCAGTCCCAGTAGTTCTCACTAGAAAATCCAGCATGCCTTGACCTATCTTTTGAATAAAAAGAATTACTTGAGAATTATCTGATGATTTCTGCTGAATTACCTTGCATCATATCCTTTACAGGACCTACAAACAGCTCTATCTTTTCTTTTATTCTAGGCAATCTTGAAGGTAACCTAGAGGAGCATCCATCAAGATAAAAGCCACACACAACTGCCTAAACAAAAATAGGTTTGCAAATCATGGATCTAGAGACACTTGCTATTACTTCAGTGGGAGTTTTGAGTGCCTAAGGGATATAGGGCTGATCCACCCCCAGCTTTTGGTACAATATAATTCCTAATACATGAACAGTTTGAGTAATATCTTGAGAACCAGAGAAGCATTAATATATACTTGATCCAAGTGAATGCTAAGCATTAGTATCTTCCCTAAATAAGGTAAATGCAGTACAGAGAACATGATGACAGTGTTAAAGTTAACGACCCACTGCAATAGTATTTAAAAGAGATTTGGCGCTAGCTTAATCACATTAATTGCTACATTGGACAAACTGAAGAACAATGAATTCATTGTCCCTGAAAGTCCTGAAGCAGCATCTTTCCCACTGTCTTAAGGATACAGTGACATTCATGATCTTCAGGTAACTGGAACTTTGAGTCTACTTTGTTTGTCCTGCTACATCAGCTAACTATGAATTATTAATCTAAGCAGTCCTCAAATTATTGTTTTCATACTCTGTGAAGTACCTTCAACAAGGCAATCTGTCTCTTAATCACAGCAATATTGGTCAAAGACTACCACTGATTTTGGGATAAGATGGTAAGAATAGGAGAGAGACACATTTCATCTAGCGCTACTGCCCTAAGATGGTTGGTACTCAGCTTAAAATATATATATTCTTCTCTTTTTTAAAAAAAATCATCATGAAGGAACTAGCTTTGTCAGAAAGCACCAGCAGCCATTCCCCCAAAAGTAACCACACATACCTCAGTTCCGCTATGGTCAAGACAGTCTGGGAAGATTACAGAGTCTTTTTGAATGTGAAGTTTCAAGATGATTTAGAGCAGTTGCACTGTGGTCCTCAAGCAGCCTGTTACCGAGTACCACTGCAGTCTCACGCAACCCATGGCCAGCCAAAAAGCCTGATGGTGGTTTGCTTTTCGTGGGGGTGAGTCGTCTTTTTTTTTTTTTTCCTACAGTCTAGGCTAAGTATATCAATAAATTCATGGTCCCTCAGACATTCCTCCCCCAAGACTATTTAGCTCTCCTGGGAGCATAAGAATTCCCACAATTCCTCCAGAGGCCCAGAAACAAAGAATGAATAGACTAAAGAAAAAAATATAAACAGCACTGTCTTGCTAAGCTCTGTGCAATCACAGGAAAAGAAAGACAAGGTAGCACTGAACTAAGTTAGAACGCTATAAAACAAAAACACAGCACGGCTGATTTGGTTCCAATTTGGATTTAGATCCTATTTGGTTAACAATAATAAAATAAAGATATGTAAAACAGGGTATGTGCCAGGACAGTATGAATCAGGCTTCACATAACCTGACTGCTATCACAGCCATCAGATATTTAAAATAGGATCCTTGACAAAAGGAAAAAATGAAATAATTGGAATAGGATTTCCCATGATACAACAAACATGGTCAGACTAAAATGTCCTATTTTCATTTAAGAGGGTCTAAGACTCACTAATGAAATAGATAATATAATTAACCAGATAACTTTGTAAAATAAAGACAATACTCATGCTTTTTTAATTAGATAAAGGTTTGCATGGAAAACAAAAATAAAACAAAAACCTTATTTTATTTTCTTTTTTCCTCAGTAGATTTGCTGCATTAGATGGAACTAATAGATATAAAAAAGCAAAAAAATCTGTATTTGTTCAGATCTCAGCACAATTTTTAATAAAAATTTCTTAGAAAAAAAGCAATAGTTACCTTTCATGTCAAGTACCTAGACTCTACCTTATTTTTCCTCATTCTTCATAAAAGCAGTCATGTTTGCATATAGGACTATATACACACTGAGCAACAAAGATAGCAAGGTCTTTTAATTACATCCAAGGTCATAGAACTGAAGTGGGCAACAAGTCTTTCAGATTTTTTTCTGCTTACACTATCATAATATGTTTTCTTTTTGCAAGCATTATCTCTTAAGGGAAAGAATCTGCTGTCAGCAACTACCATATTTTCTGCTAAGTCATTCCACCACCTTGCAAAGACATTTGAAAACATAAAAGTGATTTACAACAACATTTTACAACAAAATGCTGCACCAGTTATACGAGATGAGCACAATATATCAATATGCAAAGAGTAGGAAAGGTCCTGCAAAAAATATTAGCAACAATCTATAGGAGTTCTGTAGAGTCATAGCAGGCCTAGGAGCTCAAAGACCCTTATAATTTCAAATAGTAGTACATTCTGATGAAGCAGTGATCAAGCTTAAGAGCTGTGTGAAGACCCTACCTGAAGAATTATGAATTAGAAAAATTAAACTGACTTTAATACAGGTTGCGAAAACTGTCTTTAATATAACACATGCAGTAACTTCTTCAGCCAAGAGAGAGATACTTTTGCCTTGTACTAGCCAGCGCAAGCCACAACATAGTCTTATAGAAACAAATTCAGTTACTGATGGAGGCTTGAGGAGCCACAAAGACATTTACCTCAAAGGGAGGGTCTGCAGACTTCAAAGGAATAACTCTGAAGATCATCCAAGTTTTCAGTGCCGTCCACACCCACATGGAGACATAAGTAGCTGCATTACATACATAACCACTTGCACACAAAACACTTCTCTTCTCCCTTGTTTCTATATTTTATTTCTTATTCTGCTTATCCCAACTATTTTGTACTTGCCAGTGGCTATACAAAGGTGCCATAAAATACTGCAGGAATTAACTGCTGAGGTGAGGATAAGTGCATAACTTGCAGGGTATCTATTACTACAGAGGACATGTTGCAAAGGAGAGCTACACTTCACAATCAGGGGACAGAAGTTTTTGGAAGGCCAGCAAGAGGAGGGGGGAAAAAAACCTCCAAACTTACAGAAAGACATGAGGAGCTCATTTTATGTTGAAGGACTGAGATGATTATAGATCCCCACAATATCATTAATACAAATTCTCTCAGACAAAAATCACACTATAGAATTAAAGTTCTTTTGTTCTCACAGTTAATATCTATTGAGTCTATTCTGAAGCAGTTACATTTTCAGTGTACCAGCTGCACAGAGGGAAAGCTGATGTGATGAAATGGAGAGGACTGCAATCCCTGTTCTGTCCCTTTTAATTCTAGCTTTTCAAATGACATGAGGAACCCAGGTGGAAAGATGCGCTCTGCATGTCTGGCCATGTGGCAGAGAGGAAAACGTAATTGATTATTCTTATTAAGGAAACTGGGTTTGCCAGAAGTATCAAGTTTATTCAGTTTCATCCTTAAAATTAAATATGCAGTGTAGTTAAATATTCTATCTTTATTTTACACATAGCTTGAGCTTACTATAAGTATTTCAATGATATCAATAATGACAACTGCAGTATTAACTTAATTAGAAAATTAATGAAAAGAGAAGGAAGGATGCTGTGATCAAAAACTCAGATCTTTAAATGCTGATAATCCATACACTCTCACTGCTTCTGTCTGTAAAAATGTTGAGTTGCCTCAAGACCATCAAAAAGGAAGAATGGCTAGAAAAGGTAGATATATTCAACGTTAAGAGATTTGAATAATGGCTTCAGAGAGTGAAAGGAACTAGCTGTCTTCCAGTTTTTCCTTTATATCAGTCTAATAATAAATTATTTTTCTGTGCTTAATCACTCTATGCAGAAACATTACTTTGCGGGTACCCAAATACTGGATATATTATCCATGTAGTATCTGTAATTGTATCAGAATGTGCTGAAGCTAAGCTTCAAGAAAGATACGGAACCATATGACCAATTTACCCAATGTAAGAGACCCTCAGATTTTATATTGTCGGTAAGAAAACACCTCTACATTTGCATCCCCAAAGGACACATGCTTTTCATTAGTATATCAGAAATCTACTATTGGCTATGCAAATTAGGTAACTTACTATCAAATTCTGCAGTTTCCATGCAAAAATGTAGATTGCATAAGCTACTATTAAATTTAGTTTTAAAAATTTATTAGTGTAGTCAGGTGTCATCTGAAAAACAGCTTTAGAAAATAAGCCTTAGGCAAAAAAAAAAAGCCAAAATCAACACGATGCTGTCAACCAATGAAACATATCTGAAATTTGAAGGCAATATTGTCACTTTTCTATGCATGGAAAGCTACTAACCCAAAGTAACAGAAGGAACCTTAAGAAGCTATTAATGAAGTTTCTGTCTCTTCAGAACAGCTGTAATTGACAAAAGAAAGCATCCTGACAAAATACAGCTCACTGGTTCTAGAATTTAGATTCTGCCTCTCAGCATTAAAAAAGTAAAGTCTGATGGGACCAGCCACGTTGCAGCAGAAGAGCAAGCGATGGCCAAAACTACTCCCTTTATTGATTTTTTTTTTTTAACTTGCTCTCAGGAGCATGCTTCAAACAGCTTCACAAGGAGAATCTGTAAACGAACACTTTCTAAAGTCTATTAGGCTAATAAAGCATCGTAATCTATTGTGAGTTCAATTATTTGGAAGCTTCCCTCATACCATTTTAGTTTTCATTTCTCTGATCAGGACTACAGCGATTCATGTACCTGGCTAACAGCCTGGATGAAAATCTTGTAACATAAAGGATGGAGAAGACTCTGAATAAGTCTTTTTTTGAAATTGAGAAATAGGCAGAACAGAGCCAAAATGTTCAGGGTGGAAGTACAAGCCTAGAGGAACCAATACTCTTTGCCCTTTTTCTCTCCTTCTTAATGACTTAAAATTATGAAAGGTTTAAAGAGTGCAGAAAGGATTTTCAAGTTAGGGAAATACCCATGAAAATACAGCGCTTCATCACTATCTCCTGCTTACCTTGCTGCCACACACCTGGAGACGTTCTGCACAGCAAAGAAAAGCAGCTGTCTCAAGCCTGGCATCCTTGTCCTTCTTGTTCTCTGGCAGCTATATGAAGGGCCAAATACTGATCTCCTTTGTTACATACCAAGGAATGTCTGGTGTGTTGGGTCAATAGTAAAGCCTAGCCTACAGGATCATGTTGTAGGTGGGGAACGTTCAGGAGCACCTTCTCCACGAGTCACACCCACTCAAAGCATTACACAAATGATATCCAACATCATTTAGAAAACTTTAATAAATATTGTAGCCTTGCTGCTTTGGCAGCATTTAAAGTCCGATTGAGGTATATGCTTAGTAAGAAAGCTAGCCATGGGACCTTTTTGTTTAAAATGCTTACATTTTCACTCTGGTGCCTGACTTCATTCTCACAATTAACTTGAACTGATGCTTACTGGTTCCCAGCAAGACCATGTCACACAATGGGACCATGCAGTGCATTATTATCTCACCTTAGAAACAAGTTGGACAAACACTGCTAAGAGAGCATGTGGAAACTTCTGTTCATTATGAAAAAACTGAAGCTGTAACACAAACAGAATGAGAGAAGCAAATACTCCAGAAGCCTAATAATTGCTTCTAATACCCATAAGAAAGGCTGCAGACCTGCAGCAGCAAGGTAAGCAGGAGGTAGCAACAATGATTTGAAAGTCTCTGAAAGGAATTCCAGGCATCAAATGCTTTGCTGTAACTCTTTCCAGTACCTGACGTCAAACACTTCAAAGAAAAGTATGAGAGATACCATACAAGATAAATATAGGAATAAGCTACTTCAGTCAAATGTCTCAGCTTACTTCCTACTGCTTGGAGACTCAGACATGATAATTTATATCGCTGACTTTTCTTTAAAGCATAAATTAAAACTTTTTTCTTACTCAAAAGCATCCCATTCCTTTTGATTCTTACTGAGTTTTTTATTTTTTGTTGTCCCAGGGCAACAAGAACGAAGGACTTCAATACCTAAGGAAAAAATGTCTTTCTTTAAACTCACCTCTACTTCTTCTAAAAAGAAATTTGACAGTATGAATATTCCATTATGAAAGGTTAAAATCTAAAATGCTTGTTTTCCAAAGCCTTTTTAAAGAAAAAAAAGTCTTACCATGCAGGTTTTGGTGGGTTTTTTATTTGAAGAAGCACAACCTCCTTCTGCATGTGTCCTTCTGTCAAGACAGTATAAAGGGCTTCCTGATACCTGTTATCACCCACTAATTTTCATTGACATCAAATGTTTTTGTTACCAAGAAAAATACAGAACTTCACAGTGTTTAATCCATTTACATTTTTATATATTTCAACTCTTATTATTCATCTTCTCAGATACTTAGGTATTACTACTACCACATATCTGGTTTTATGTCTGACTTTGCTTCTAAAAGAAATCAGCTTTTACTACCATCCTCTGTATGGCTATAATGTCCTTTTTTTTTATGACGCAGTAATTAGAACTCAACATACTACTCTATGGAAGAATTTAACAAGAAATTTTACCATCTCATTACTTAGTCTGACTTACATTCTTCTTCTCTACCATTGAAGCTCAGCTTCACGCTGACTGGATTCCTGAAGAACTTTAATTTTTACCATAGTTATTGGTGAATGAAATTAGCACTTACAAATTCTTTACAGGCTAGTTTTTTTCTTCCTTGAGCATGAAACGTGACAATTCAATTGCAATTAATTGTCAACATAAAGAAGTTACTGAGGATTTTTCTCAATGTCCTGAATTTGTTCCTTCTGAGTTTAAAAACCATTTTTGCATCCCAGGAGACACTGTACAGCATGGCGTACCAACCTCCTGCAAAATGTGGAATTTTTCTGGGAGTGTGTTGTCCCAGATTACTTCTATAGCTTTGTCGTGGTCTAAGCCCAGCCAGCAACTAAGCACCACACAACCACTCACTCCCCTCACAGTGGGATGGGGGAGAGAATCGGAAGAGCAAAAGTGAGAAAACTCATGGGCTGAGATAAAGACAGTTTAATAGGTAAAGCAAAAGCCGTGCACACAAGTACAGCAAAACAAGGAATGCATTCACTACTTCCCCTCAGCAGACAGGTGTTCAGCCACCTCCAGGAAAACAGGTCTCCATCACATGGAATAGTTGCTTGGGAAGACAAAATGCCATAACTCCAAACATCTCCCCCTTCCTTCTTTTTCCCCCAGCTTTATGTGCTAAGCATGACTTCATATGTTATGGAATATACCTTTGGCCAGTTGGGGTCAGCTGTCCTGGCCATTTCCCCTCCCAGCTTCTTGCGCCCCCCCAGCCAAGTGGGGTGGTGTGAGAAGCAGAAAGTGAGAGCTTGACTCTGTGTAAGCACTGCTCAGCAATAACTGAAACATCTCTGTATTATCAACACTGTTGCCAGCACAAATCCAGAACATAGCCCATACCAGCTACTATGAAGAAAATTACCTCTATCCCAGCCAAAACCAGCACAAGCTTGTAGGGGATTTTTCCTACCAGAAGGCCATTGTTTTAAATACATCTTCCAGCAGAGGCAGTTTGTTTTTCCAATTAATCTTTTGTCATGCCTGTAGCTCCCTTTTATGTTCAGTAAAACCAAAAATGGCAATGTTGCATAGAGAGAAACATCAAAATCAGGTGCAATAAGAATGGAGTAAGAATGCTGCAACTTCAATGCAATGTGCTTTTAAAACCTCTACAGAATCATCATGCCAGCACCCATTCCAGGCTTCACAGCATCCGCATCTTTCCAAACACCCTCTAACAAATCATAACTATGTGCTTTTTAAATATCTACACTGCTTGAACCCATTAAAAGGTTTTTCGATTACATTAACATATTCCAGAACTTTTCAGAAGACAAAAATTCATATTAATACTTCAACACAACCATAAGAGCTCTTCAGAACAATGTGTCAATTATCACATCACTGTTTTATTCACCAAACAGATTATAGAATTGGCTTCAACCACCTACTTCTGACAAGTACCTTAACTGCTATTTTTATCTTGGCTGTTAAATGTGAAACAGTTAAAGAAAGTTCAACAGCTAAAGCTGTAGATCCAGTATCAGAGATGCCTCTAGCAACGGTTAGAGCCTTTTTTAATTTGGCACCTTATTTGCATTGCCCTTTCTAATGGAGTAATGGGCATTCTCAAAATTTATGTTAATCTTGTCATATACAATTTCCATTGACAAGTCTACATTGCTGGCCATTATGCTGCAAAGAGGGAAAAAACAAGCTTTCATTTGCTGAAATCTGGTATGATTCCAGGACTGCATATCCACATTACATCTTAACCAGCAGCAAAGTTCATGCCAGCTGCCAGTCCTCAGTGTGCACAGCATATGAACAGAGAGCTAATAACCCTCTGTCCACACTGCAAGAATGCTCCAGCTGCTGTGCCATCTCCGCCTTGGTTCATCAGGAGGGAATCCTGCCCCAGCTATCCCATGAGGCACTGCCCACACAAGGCTCACCTGAACATCAGTGAGGCCAGCGGACTCCATTACATATTTTGTGTTGTAGTCATCTCAGAAATAAAAATAGAGATAAATGACAAGCAGTAGTGCCTTGTTGGATTGCAAGTCTTTCCAGCTTCCTTTCTCATTTGTCGTATATGAGTTTTCTCAATCATACAGCCCATACCTCTCCCACCAGGTGGCTGATAAGAAACTTGCAGCTATCTACAAGCAGCTCCACAGCATCAGTGAGCTAAAGCAATTTTTCCCTCCTTGGAGTGTATTCATAACCAAGCTATCACCTAAACTGGACAGTCCAATGTATGCCAAACATTTAATAGAGTCTGTACAAATAACAGAAACACACTAAATTCCTTAACAGGCCCCAGAGAACACATTCAGTGTAAAATAGATTGTTAACCAACCTTTTGAATGAAACCAGGTTTACTTAGATATGATAACGTCTGGCATTTAAATTGTTCTTCAGCACTTTGGGATGCCATTTTTTTTCTTTAACACGTGTATCTTTTCCCAGCCTTTAAAACACCTCTTCCTGCTTTGCTAGTACCACAGCACTAAACAAATCAGTACAAGCAAATTTTTGCATGCAGATAAGACCAAAATCACAGTAGATTACAACATCAGTCCAACCACGTTGTCACCTGCAGCTGATGTAGTGCCTTGGTCTGTGGACTAAACAGTCTGGCAGAAAAGCCAACATTCACTTCACATGACCTGTCTCAACAAATCCATTCCTCTGGTTAATCATTACTTTTAATTTCTAAAGATACCACAACATGATAATGATATCATTTTTGGTATCATATTAAAATGTGGGAAGTGGAAATAGCTATTTGAAATCTGTAGGTGTGCTTACAAGCTAACTTTTTACAAACAGGATTTAAAAGTGTAAGAACAGTAATGAAAAAGAAAAATCCCTAACTTGAACATTTATTCTTCAAATTTCATTTTTCACTAAACAGAAAGCCCATTATTTTTAAATTAGTTCAGAAAAAGAGGACAAAGAAAAACATGCAAAAGCAGGCATTGTGTGTGTGCATACATTCACAATTCAGTCTCATCAGGTACGTGACAAATCAAATTCTCATGCATTAGCAGAAAGCATAACAAGGCAAAGGATATTTGCCTTTAACTAAAATACTAAGCTTCTAAGATTTCTTTTGTTTCCTCTACCTGACAGACACAAGCATATCCTCCAGAAATTAACACAAGTATGAGAATAAGCAAGTCAGTTCTATTTCAGGCTTTGCCATTAACTTGCAGCATATGTTGGAGGATGCAATTTTTATTTTCAGTTGACCCATCTGATTATCATTATTTTTCCTACCTCCTATACTTCAAAAGGTAATTATTATAGTTATTTATGTTCACTTTTTTCCCTTTATACAAAAAAATTGCCAATGGTACCACTAACAAAATTGGAAGTCTGCTATTCCACAGCTGAGTTCTCAGCTTCTCCACCAGACAAAAAAAAAAAAGGGCAAAAAAAACCCCACCCAACCAAAAAAGCCTCCAGTCTTTCCCACTATATCACAATCATGTATAAACATACAAGCATTTCTCCAACATCACTCAAGACCCCACCAATATCAGGCTTCTAGAAAATTCTTAAAACAGTATACATCTGCGTATTCAACACTGGTCCTTAACCCAGTAAGAATGTGGCACTTCTGCATTACGGCTAAGTGGCACTGGACTGAGGATTTTTATACAAAGGAGAATCCAAACATACTACGACAAACTCGGTGGGAAATTTGCAGTGTAATTAAACAAAGCAGATAGAGTTATTTCACACTTACGCTGCCACCTGATGGATATTGGGAGTATTGCCACTACTCAACAACCATGCATGAAACACGGGTATTTCTTCACTGTTGCCAGGTGGTTTCACCAATTACTGAACATGCTCTTTTTCTGACTGAACAGAAAATCTAGCACACTATTCACCCTGTGTAGAGGAGTGTGGAAGTTTCTTTCTACACTCTCATAGAACTTTAAATTGAGGACCAACGATTTCATTCTCCTGAGGGCTGAATTCTTTGTTACTAACAAGAATATGTAACATTTACAGAAACTTATGGCTTTCTGTATGTAAGGATATGCTGTTATCTAAAGAAATATAAAAGCACAAGACAGTCCTTTGGTATTCCCCCAGCATATATTTGCTTTCAAACTGTTAAGTGTAGCAATTTTGCACTAAAGCATCATCGTGTTTATTTGTTATTCAGATATCAACAAATGGTATAAAAAAACCCAAAGCAAAACAAAAACAAAAAACAACAATTTGCAGACAAATTCTGTTACTAGAACATCTAGTCTCTGTCCCAGCTAGGGGAAAAAAATAGTTCACAGCATTATGTGCTTATTTTTTTGACCTGATTTTATGCTGAGATCAGAGCTGCAGATTTTGCAAAATTTATCTTCCAGTTGAAATCTGCACAAGATACCTTTAACTCAAATCCCAAAGCACATGCGTATATCCTTCTCTGGGGCACCAAAGAACAAAAAAAAAAAAAAAAAAAAAAAAAAAAACAAAAAAAAAACCCA
>RSEF01000012.1:8093498-8105585 GCA_003993805.1 Himantopus leucocephalus | reverse complement strand
CTTAGTTTCAAGAATTGAGTTTCAGCTCTTCCATAAACAGCAAATTATTTTAATTTTTCTTATAAAAGCTGTTAAAAAATAGAATCCTGTGAAATATCCTCTGAATTTTATGTTTATGTTGCAATGAACATCCTACATTTGTAATCTGGAGTTTAGAAAACCTTCTCATTCTAATACATACAGTATGAATTGTGTGTGCGTAAGACAAATACTACATGACAATCAGCTCTTCTATGAATAATTCAAGTCCAATTAAATTTTGAATGTTTCCATTTAAATTCTGTGATGGTGCAACATGATAATCACCATGAGAAAAAAACCTATAGGCCAGCAAAAAAAAGATGCTTTTTCTATTGCTGTTATTCAAATGTGGCCAACAGTTTGCAATTCCTCTTCAGGGAAGGGTCGAGTTTTCCCAGTTTAGCTTTTAATTCAAAATTATTTTATCTTAAAAAGTTCACATTCATATTAAAAACGTAGCATAAATTTTAAAGAGTACAAGCCCCGTTCATGCTGTAACACTACTTCTCTATACACAAAATTTTCTAAATCTCTTGCATCACAACTAAAAGGACATCACTTAGCATACAAAATGCTACAAAAATAGCTGACCCATAGTTTTGCCACTTTTGATGAAAAGCTAGAAAGTTACTAAAGCACAGTAATATGTTTCTCGGACACCAGCCTTAGATACTGATATGCAAATACACAATTCACAAGGAATCAAATCTACATCTGGAATAGAGCCTAAAAAAAACAAACCACCTGAAAACAGAGGGCATCCCACTGAGAGTTCAGATTGCATTGCAAAAAATGAAAAGCCCATTTAGTATTGGTCTTTTTCAATAACTTATCTTAGTATATCGCCTACACCACTCTTCATGGCACTGTACAGATATTTACTTTGCCTACCATCAAAGCGATCACATCTCCCCAGCTTCCAAATGGCACATATGTTAACTTTTAGCTCTTACGCACCAATGACCACCCAACTCTATTCCTCATGGTACTCACCTTCAGACGGGCAACCCAGCTGTTTTGTATTTCTGTTGCCGACTCTCAAAACCTGCCTTCTGCTGATTTTCATCAAGTGCAGGTGCATTGCTGCTGTGGTCCTCTGAACATCCCGGCATGCAGACTGAAAGCAAAAGTGTAAGTCACTGAAGGACTCTAGCTAGCAACAGCTAGACACCCACCCTGCCCTTTGTGAAGGAGCAGCTGCTCAGAGTGGGACGCCAGGGCTGCGTCGCTACCAGAAATGAGCTCCCACCAGAGTTAATGTCCACACCCACTGTCCCAACTGTGCCACAAACTGCAAATCCATGTGAACAACTGTTTTCCTATTCCTCTTCTCTACTCCGTTCCTGACCCAAGGACAGGCTGATGGATAACAAGCTTGATAATGTAATGCTACCATTTATTTTTAAACACACCTCTTAAATCTCACATTTTTGTGTCTAAAACTTAAATATGGAAATAAATAAATAAATAATAAATAATGCATATGTAAGTACCTAAAAAATACTTATAAATACTAAAATTTTTGCGTATCATTTTATGCAACGGTAGGTTACTTTGCCACTGTTAAGTACCTGGACATGCTTTCTTGGAAAAATATAACTATGTTAGGAATACACACACACAGGTAATCTCAATTTAAAAAGTGTACTTCTTTAATTTCATTCACCAAAAGAAATGCATTTCACAGAGAAAGTCTGCACTGTAATTATATAATTTTAGGGCACTGAGACAATACTTACTATTACTTTCTTATTAAATAAACCAACACTATCTCACATATGATTATACTTTAAAAAAAAACTGAGGAACCAACTAACTATCATCTTTGTTGTTCAAGTTTGGGAGGGGGGTGTCCTTTGAAAAACAAAAAATACATTATTCCTTTCTGCATAATTAACACATTCGCTCTGAAAGATAATACAGTAAAAAAGGGAAATAATTTTTCAAACTCTTACTACGTTAATTCATCCAGGACAACATCAACTGCACACAGAGCATGAGTTCAGATGCAACAATTACCTGCTCGTATTCAGGTTCACTGTTATGTTTTTGTCTAAACTACAATTAAAAGTTTGGACTGTGACATTTGGTTTTGTACTAGCAAGAGTCAGTTTGTGACACAAAATTTACAATACCTCTTTTAACTCCACTTATTGCCATTATCTTCCCCTTGCCATCCTCACTCTTTTTGTTTTCTTCTTAGTAAATGTTGTATCTACAACTTGAGCAATAGTTCTTCAAACATAAGATAATTTGCTGTTTTATCTCAAAGCCTAGTGAAAAGAAAACAAAGTATATTTAGGAAAATTATTTGAAAACAAGACTATGACATTTTCACGTTAGCATACTAATACAAAGGTATGCATTTGTCATATACTTTCCTTGAGTACTGTTATTTTCCTATTATTCGACAATACCTTTTTAATGTTTTCACTTTCCATACAAAGTTGGTATTTATGTAACAGTATCACCTTATACACAACATCAGATCTAATATGCATTCCATAAATTAAAAGTACACCAATACATCTTTCTTCCAGTTTATCGTTCCATTTATCTGGTTCCACTGAGAAGCTAAAAACAATGTTCAAATTATTTACTGAGTCTGTTTTTCTTCTATACCTATGTAGGCTGTGTTTCACAATTTGTAAACTGAAACTGATTTGACTACATGCCATGGTTTGTAAGTTACTGAACAGAAAATTGATTCTGTTTTACACCAAACGGGGACATTACACTTGACTGTTATTTGAAAAAATCACCATAAACATAGCTAGTTAAAAAAAAGATAGATGTTGTCCCTGAGTAATTTTAACCTAATGCCTGCATTTATGCCCATTAGGCACTGTGTAGCACCCACGATTTTATAAACATTTTTGTATTTCCCCATTTATTGAGTGGCAGATTACCTAGCTGTTACATTAATGATAAATATTTGTTTCAGATATGTTGTTACAGATATTTTTCTCTCACAATTGCTTCCAGCTGTTAGCAAGAGGTTATTTCTGGAACATTGAACATTTGTAAACACCGGTCAGTTGCAAAACATTTCCTTACTAGGGCACAACTACATTGTCAGACATATTATATTGCAACTTCAACTTCAGACAACACTCTTGTGTTAAAAGATTTCACAAAGAACTTCACCTCAAAACTTTACCTCACAGTTACTAGGAAAAGACAGGTCTTGCAAAGGCAGCATTAAAATACTTCTATATTCATTTTTCTTACTGCTGTTTCCCAGCAGAGTTACACATCCCTTCTCTACCAGTTTAGTTTAAAAAGAGAAAAGGCATTATATTGGATTTGCCTATATAGATATGTAGTTACCTCCAATTTTACATGGATGTAGAAGAAATGCTAGCCACTATTTGCAGGGCAAAGCTTTTATAAACATAAAATAAATTAAAGCAAACACTCAACTTTGGGCTGAACATTCCCACCAACGTAACGGGAATATACGTCACCACATACCTGTCGTAACAAAAATGGAACAAAAGTTCCTTTTGGAGAGAAATTTTAAAACAATTATCTGCATTTGGTCGAATTTCTAACATTACTACAGTGACTTATCACTGCAAACACTCCGTTACAGAAACCACAGGGACGGACAAAGCTCTTTGAACAACTAGAGAGAAGTGAGGCGGTGATACAGGACAAAGCCCCTGGCTCTTACGTAACATTCACCAGAAGTTACCTGTGGAAGACTACGAAGAACACGTAATTTTTGTGAAAGCTACCCTGGCACGCTACAAACTACGGTTATGGTCCCCTGTCACTGCTGGTACAACCACACGCTTATCGCCCTCGGCACAGAAACTCCGACACAGCGTCACACCGCTGTAACTACTAAAACAAATAAATTTCAGGAGCGAGCCAGAACCGCCCGCTCTGAGGGAGGAGACGCCGCACCTGAACACCGGCCGGCCCCGCGGCGGGGACGCTGAGGGGGGACTCCCGCTAACAGGGCGCTGCGTGCCGCTACGATTACTGCGGGAAGGGAGGCGGCATGGCGAGCGCCGCCCCGCCCCGCCCCGCCCCGCCGCGGCCATGTCGGCTCCACTCCGCTCCCCTCCCCTCAGCCCCGCCAGCCGGAACCGAGCGGCCGCCCCACCCCTCCCGCCCCCTGCCAGGTGTGGGCATGCGCCGCCCGCCCGCGCAGGCGCAGTGGGGCGGAGGGCAGGTGACGGGGCAGCGCCCGGGGCCTGCCGCCATGGTGTACATCTCCAACGGTGAGGGGCGGCTGGCGGCAGGGGGGTGGCGCCTCTTCCCCTCAGCGGGGCGGCGGGGGACAGGCTGGGGTCTGGGCAGCGAGCCGGGGGGGCGGCTGGGGGGACATCGGGCCTGCGCTGGGCCGAGCGCTGCCTCCGCGGCCCGGGAGATCCCGGCGCACCGCCCTGGGCGGGCAGCGCGTCTGGGCCGCTGCCACATCGCCCCCCGGTCCAGCCGCTCGTGTGCGGTCTGGGTTACAGCCTTCCGCGCTCCTGAACGGGCGGTAAGCGCTTTGGAAAGTCGGAGAGTGTCCTGCGTACATGGGGAGCGTAATAGGGAAGCGCCTTAGTCGCATAAGGGAAAGAGGGGCGGTACTGGCGGCATTTTGTAGGTTTCCCTGGACACAGTGTCCGTCTGGCGGTGGCGATCCCTTCATTTCAAGTCCTTGGACAGTACCCTGTAGGGAACGAAACTTGCCACCGGTGCCCACGAAGTGTAGCTCCGCCATCCGGTTCGCAAATTGTAGACTCAGATGACGTGTGTTTGTGTAATAAACTGTGCGGTGTCAGACACTAAACATCGCTGGATGTTTTGTATCTGGATGCGTTACAGGACAAGTTTTGGATAACCAGAGTCGGGCTCCTTGGAGTTTGTCAACTATAACAGATTTCTTCTGGTCGATAGCAGATTTTGTGGTTCTGTTGTAAGTAGAAATGAATTCTTTTGATGATCTTTTAGATTTGTTGTAGGTAGACCCTACACAGTGCTATCAGTAACGCTACAATAAAAAATGTAAGATTTACTCTTTAGCGTTCCATATCTGCTGTCCCCAAAACATATATGAATGCTTTACTATGACTACATGGCTTTGGTTATTAAGCACTACAGTATATTTAATAAAAAGAAAAGCGTATGAAAAGCGATGCTAACTGTCAATAGGCAGTTCAAATGAGCTTTCTTACATTTCTTCCATTTTAATACTGCAAAAAGAAAAAGCACATATTGCGTTAAACAGCTAGTTTCTAATAGCTGATCAAATAATCAGTGTATTACTTGGAGAATTTCTACTGGTGACAATAGAGCCTGGCTATGTAAAAATAATCACACAGCAGTAATCACAAACTTATGGCCCCAGATTGAAGCCAGTTAAGAAGAATTTATTTTGATGTGTTCAACAGTCCTTCATTATTTCAGTTAAAGGTTTATCCTGTATTCATTTCTTGCACTGTATTTACCAGAAAAAAATTGATTTTATGGTTTGAGCCTTACTGTAATTTGGAATTACTTCAGATTCTATCTTCATATGTAGAAGAAAAATTGCCAAGATTTATTAAATGGTAACCTTGAGAAGATACCCTGTTCATTCCTGAACACTACTTATCGGCCTATTTCTTATCTTGCAATCCAAAAATTCAGAAAATATATCTAGCAATCAATTCACCTAACTTGTTTCATTTTTCAGTTTCCAGAGCATTATTCAACCAGATTTGAGAAGAAGAGGCTACACATCTTCCTCCTATTCAGCATACAATGATGGAAGAGGGTATTTTTTCATATTCACACTAGTTCTGATATTTTTGCTATCTTAGCAAAATGACATAATGTATTCAGATTACAGTTGTGATTTGCATTGAATCGGGTCATGTAAGAAGACTAAAATATTGTTTACCCGTGGTATTTTGTCTGAAACTCATTGATAACAATACAGAGCTTTGGATGGCAGTGGTAACAGTATAGTCTAACTCTCACTGAAACAATTTTTCAAACCTGCCTGATAGACAACGTGGATGTTTGTTGAAATTGTTTTGTTAGACCTGCTTATACTCAGCATTTGATTTACAGTAATTCAGTCATTTCATGTATTACATTATCTACAGATAAAGCAAAACACTTTGTTATAGAGATATCATTTCTATAAATGCTATAGTTACCGTGTTTCTTTGTTCTTAATGGTTTGCCTAACTTTTTTTTGGGGACTGCGTAAAAGCTTTCCGTAGCTTTCTCTTGTGAGACAGGAGTAATTACAAGTTTGCATGAGAAAAAACCACCCCACTTCCGCAAAATTTTTTTTTTATATATAGTTTTTCACATGAAACCCAAATACCGCCAGAGGCGTTCCAGAGGTTCTAACTTCCTAATTACTATCATTTATAGACAGTGTTATTCTGTTTCTAGTTTAACAATTTAAGGCCGACTGAATAGATGTTTTCTCCTTGCTTTCTTGTCAGGCCTCCAGCACAACCTCGTCGCAGGATGGGTCGAATAAATAACTGGGGTGGAGGCCCCAGTCCACCACCAATGGCTGGAGGTGGATGAGGAAGGTAATTCCAAATCTGCTGTATCCTGCTTTGAACTTTTTTTTTTTTAAATAACAATGATAATTGAAAGTTAAGGTAGGATGGAGCTTTTTGTCCTCCTTTTGCAAAAGTTACCAAAACAGGAAGAATCAAAGTGGTTAGATACTTTCAGTAAAGGGGGTAAAAAGGAAGGTGGGTGGGTCTTGAATTGTAGTATACCATAAAAATCAGAATTGCTTAAAAAGGGGGGCAAAAAACATTTAAAAAGTCATGGTCATTAAATTTCTTACAGCTGCCTGAACTTTAATTCTGTTTTATTAATTAGTTGAGCTGGTGGGAGTTTCATCTAACACTGAGTGTATATATAGTATGGTTTAATTTACTTTAAGACTTAAGTAAACAATCCTCCTTCTTTTTCATTAATCACTCCCCATTGATACCATAACAAAAGTTACAAGAAAAAACACACATGCAGGCGGTTAATACTTGTAAATCTTGTAGGAAAAAGTTCATATTCCAAAAAGCACATACACCCGTATTTCAGTTACTTTTTTCTTTTTGACTGGACGTGAGGCCAGCAAAGTCTATGGGGAGGGCTTTTGGGTCATAATGGCAATGTGCAATCTGCTCAGGAATAGAAGTTTGCAAGCTTTTAGCATGTCTCATTTAGCTAAATTAAAAGCTATTTTTAAAAAATTATTATTATATTATAATCTAAATATAATATATAAAAATATAAATAATATAATTATTAAATTATTTTTTTAAATTTACTTACGTAATTTTGTCTTGCAAAGAAAGGCCTTGTTGTCTTCAAATGTACTGTAATTACTTTTTATCTTTTAGGTAAATGCCTGCTGAAGAGGCAGGCAAAAGCATACACATTTGCAAGATGAAATGGAAGAAGAGTAGTGCTGGACCAAATGAGTTGGAATGTTGTGAATGTGTATGTCTAACTGGAAACTGTTCTGTGATACAAGCAGATTAATGAAGTTGTACTGGGAACTCCTTCTTCAAGGATCTGGTGTGACTGAACTACAGTTTTATTAAATACATGTTTACTGTCTAAAGTCTTTGTATAGTTTCTGAGCATTTTACTGTAGTTGCAAAATAATAAGTAAATTATATTTGGCTTGTCACAAGGCTGACTTTCTCATCATTTTTAGGAAAAAAACCCTAAACTACAGTAAGCCCTTTTCTGTTCAAATGAGGAAGAACATATATTTATAATTGATACAGAAGGTCCCTCAACAGTCAAACATAAAGCAGTGCTTCCTAATAGGTTTTGTATTTACTCTATTTTTGCCAGTACTAACATTGTATACTTTGCTATGTTTTCATTATTTCAATGATACTCTAAAAACACTTTCAAAATGCAACTTACAAGTTACTTTGTTTCACAATCCTTGCCTTTNTTTACTCTATTTTTGCCAGTACTAGCATTGTGTACTTTGCTATATTTTCATTATTTTAATGATACTCTAAAAACACTTTCAAAATGCAACTTACAAGTTACTTTGTTTCACAANATTTACTCTATTTTTGCCAGTACTAACATTGTATACTTTGCTATGTTTTCATTATTTCAATGATACTCTAAAAACACTTTCAAAATGCAACTTACAAGTTACTTTGTTTCACAATCCTTGCCTTTTATAAACTCACTTCCTTAAGGCCTATAGTGGCTTTTATAATGTGTGCTTTATAAGCAGCTCTCGAAACAGCTTCCTTCTCCATTGTAAACTTACTCAAATCTATGAGCCTATTTGCTGCACAAATTTTGGTAAGACTTTTTTCAATAAAATTAGGCTTTATTTTCATTACATGAAGAATAAGGTAGTGAACTCAAATACTGAGTGCTAACGCAGAAGAAATATTTTCTTTCAAGCAGTAACTACTGTTTAATTAATTTACCCCATTTAAGGACGGGAGTTTCTATTGGTTTGGGTTTTGCGTTTGGTTTTTTTTGTTCAGTTGCAGAGGACCGTGTCTATTTGAGAAAAGATCATCTACCAAGAATCCAGATTGTATTATCTTCTGCAAGGCACCACTGCACGTTTTTTACTTAAACCTCTCTAATAATCTCTTTAGCAGGAAAATACAACATCCACCGTAACATCCAGCAACGGCCCTTCGTTAACATAAGCAGCTGCTAATTGCCAGCTGATTACGGTGAAATCACCCGCTCCGTTAGCTCCCCCTCCTGCTACACGTACCGAACACAAAGTTACCTTTTAAAGTTACCAAAGTTATCTTTTAAACTTGCTGTGAACTGGAGCCTTCAGCCTATTAAACACATCTTCCTCAACTCCACTCAAACGTCGGGCACATCTTCACCTCAGGTCGGTCATCGTCAGTTCCTCACGGCTGTACCGCGCATACATCTACTTTTACAGACAGTATGTTTTACGTTGTCCGGAGGGCTGCGTTACCGTCCTCCAGCCCCACCGGCAGGAACAGCCCAGCTCACGGGGTCTCGCTGCCGCTAGCTCACGCCCGCCGCCGCGGCGGAGGAGCGCCCCAGCCTCTGGGCTTACCGCCGCTCGTCCCCTCAGCCCGGGGGGCGGCCCGGGCCCCCGCCGCAGCCGCTGCCTCCCCGCCGAGGCGGCTCGGGGCTGGGGCAGGCGCTGAGGGGACGGCCGGGCCGGAGACCCCCCCCCGCCGTACCTGCCTGAGGGGCGGCGCCGGGCCCGGGCCCGCCCGCTTCCGCCCCGCGCGGAGGCCGGGCTGGGCGGTGCTCGGCCCTCGGCGGAGCGGCTTCCGCCCGGCGCCGCGGGCCCGGCGGGCAGCATGACCCAGGCGGAGAAGGGCGAGGCGGAGAACGGGAAGGACAAGGAGCGCGACCGGGAGCGCGAGCAGCGCGGCGTCAAGCGGCCCATCGTCCCCGCCGCCGTGCCCGAGTCCCTGCAGGAGGTGAGGCCCGGCCCGGGCAGCGCTGAGGGGCAGGGCCGCGGCAGCGGCCCCTCGGGGCGGTGCTCCCGTCCCGCTGCGGTGGGAGGGAGCGGTGGGTGGTCCGGGCTCGGCCGTTTAAAGGCCCGGCCGCGGGGAGGGCGGCTGACCCGTGCGCATTGTGGTGCTTTCAGCAAATACAGAGCAACTTCATCGTGGTGATACACCCCGGCTCGACCACCCTGCGGCTCGGGAGGGCCACGGACACGCTGCCCGTGGGCATCCCCCATGTCATCGCGCGGCGGCACAAGCAGCAGGGACAGGCGGCCTACCGGGACAGCTGGCTCCTCAGGGACGGCCTCAACGTAAGCCAAGCCGCGCCGCCGCGCGTCCTCCCTGCTTGCTGAAATGGGGGGGTTAACTACCTATTTCTATTGCTTTTTTTGTTGTTGTTGTGTAATGCTTATCTGCCCCTCGTGCATGAGGGTTTTTCCAAAGAAAAATACGGCTCAGGACAAGCTTTGTTTTTTCCCTTTTAATTTTTTTACTGAAGCCAGTAGATTTGCACCAGTCTCTGTTTGTGTTTTATTTGATTTGTTCTCAATGAACTCGGTCTAATAAATGGCCAGGTTGAGGGTTTGTACGCACTGATTTCGCTGCTCTGCAGTCTGATACCACACACGGTATTTCTGTTTATAGAATGAGAGCTGTAGGACTGGAATTGGACGGCTCCATTGCCGCGTGCGCTGGTTACAAGTTGGTTTGTAACTTGGATAACATAGCAAGTAATTTTAGTCCAACCGGCTCGAAAAATATAGGTAGTGATCTTATTCATAATTTGAATCTGTACAAAAAATCATTAAGTACATTAATGTCTCTTAATATTAAATCTCACCTTTAAATAATTGAGATCTATGTGAACATTTTTGCTCCTACTTAATATTTTTGTAGTTAAATATATAACGTCCTGAGCTGCTCAGTCTGGAGGGGAAGTCCTGCAGCCATTACAATCAGTTAAAAGACTCAAGTTGGCTTAGACAAATAGGTGTTGGGAACTCTAATATAAAAAAGAGTTTCTTTAAAAATAAGCATATAGTCATTTTACATCATACAAACCTCCCTCCTTTCTACAGTCTATCAACTGCAGTAATGATTTCATGGTTTAATAATAGCTTCAGTATTACCAGTAAGCAGACGTGTTGTTGGAAAGTATTTACATGACACATTTGTGCGTTTTGTTTAGAAACCTGAAAGTACTGAGCAGAGACAAAATGGCCTTAAAATGGTGGACCAAGCAATATGGTCCAAAAAGATGTCAAATGGCGCAAGGCGTATACCAGTGTCACCTGATCAGGTAACTCATTCTTAAGATTTTATTAGATTGTTCATTCATATAGTCATTTGGTGTGATGCTATGTTTTACTGGACAAGAATAGATACCCTTTATGCAGCAAATACGGATAGTGCTCGTGTGTGACCTGACTCTGAAGATCTGAGAAAATGAAGATTTAAAACAGTTCTTTGAGGGCTGGGGTGGGGGGGGCTTCTTTATTTTCACGCATAAAAAGTAAATGGTAAAATATTTATGAACAGCATTTGTTTTGAATACATTTCAGGCCAGGTCATACAACAGACAGATGCGGCCAGCTATTTTAGATCACAGCTCTGGGGCCAAGTGGACAAACACATCAAATCATCCTGAATTTTTGGTAGGAGAAGAGGTAAGATTCATTTTCCCAATGAAATGAGGCTTAGTATTATGTTTTAATGTGGCTATGTAATCAGAAGCAGTTTGCTATATGTTAGTATGTATTGAAGAGCAAATAATTTAGTCAAGCAATACATGAGAAGCTTTACTATGGACCAACTGAATGTTTATTATCATTCAGCAAGACCAGACGCTTTCCCCCATGTGTAACCTGGATCCTTTGCTGCTCTAAGTCAGTGTTTCTGCAGGGCTTCGCCCACGTGGTATAATTCAGAGAAAAGGCAAGAAACTGATAAAAAGATCAGCATGTGGAACCATTGCTGAGTAATTAGGTATTTGTGAGCTTCAAAGAGTCTTTAAATTATTTTAGTTACTAATTTGGGATAATGGAAAAACATACTGTTATGTCCATGGATATGAAAATTCTAACAGCTTAAACTATGTATTTAATGTCTTTTTTATTTTAACACTTTATAATCAAGCCCTGTTAAAAAGAAATCCACTGTATTGCTGTCACATCAGTCTGAGTGCTGCTGTATGTCATTTTGTATCCGCTTCTGAAATATTTTTCTAGTATAAGTTACTAATTTTGGGGGAAAAGCAATGCATAGAACATAATCTCTTATTTTCAGGCACTGTACGTTAATCCACTAGATTCTTATAATATACATTGGCCTATTAGAAGAGGGCAGTTGAATCTCCACACAGGACCTGGTGGCTCCCTCACTGCCATATTAGCAGACCTTGAAGTTATATGGTCACACGCAATACAAAAATATCTGGAAATACCACTGAAAGACTTAAAGGTGAGCTGTGAACACATTAATACGGGCTGTATCCACTTCTGTAAATGTTACTGTAAAAGAGAAGCAATCCACTGTTATTGGTAGCCTCTTACTGAATAAATTTTTTCTGCTGCTGGTGAGCATGGTTCCTAAGACTTCATTTGGAATTTTGTGT
>RSEF01000012.1:8038264-8093398 GCA_003993805.1 Himantopus leucocephalus | reverse complement strand
TTTCAGTTGAACTGCTGGAAGTTTCTAGCTAGTCTTCTGGAAAAATACTGCTCTACTCTCAGCCATCTTCCTGTGATTTCACATTTAGAGACAACACAGGAAGTCATTATGGAAGGCACAGTAACCCAACCATACTTAATTTGAAATACATCATAGTAGTAGCACCTTTGGGGCTGCAAAGTCATTTTTTTTGTATTAGATATGCCAGGAATGAACAGGAAAGAGGCTTAAAAAGCGGGCAAGAAAAATAAGTTAAATGATAGAGACTAGTCAAACAGTAATTTAATTATAAGTTGTTGGTGACTTTAAATAATTAATCAGGACGAAGTGCAATTTCCAGGTATTACTTTCAGCAGAATATGTGCTTAGATATTATTCTTAAATAGTGAACCTGTTTAGCCTCTGGCATATCTAATAGAAGACATTAATTTTACAAAAAGAAGAGACTTCCCATTTGAAAGAATTAAGTAGGCGGTAAATAAACACTGCAAAAAGAGACTGATCTCATGAGATCTAAATTTTGTCCACACACCTATATATATTTGATTTTTTTCATCATGTTAAAATGAACAAGCCATATTGGCCATTTTAGTTTTTGAACAGAATGGTTCTAAATCATACTGTGCTTGATTCCGCCCCAGTTTTTGCATGGAAGTTATGTAAACAGCACCTAATTATACAATGTAAAAATGTACTGGCACTAGGATAGAAGAATTTGCAGTGCAAATGAGTTTGCTTCAGAGGAACAGGAAGAATACTAAAAAAAAAAAAAACCCCAAAGCTTCCTATTCATCTGATACATGAAAGTGAAAGCCAGGAAGTATCATTAATAACTCTTGACAGTGCCATTTCCTAAATAATAATTTGATGAAGAGCTGAACTGATTATACAGCATAACTAAATTATCTTAATCTATCTAAAAACATTTGCCTTTAAAACAGTAATTTTATGTAGGTTTTGTCTGCAACGCACAGCTCAGTTGAGCTATTTTTTTTCCTTCGTTGGCTCGAAGGATGGACTGAAACCTCCAGTACTACTCAGGTTTAAATATGGGCTTTTGATACAAATATGAAGGTACTCTTTTACAGAGTTAAAGGTGGATTGAAAGGAAAGCAGAGGGTGAAATTGGACCTTGTTTTATAACTACTTAAAGAGCCTATCTAAAATGCTAACATTAATGATATTTGATTAAAACTAGAAA
Source organism: Himantopus leucocephalus (assembly GCA_003993805.1). NCBI lineage: Eukaryota > Metazoa > Chordata > Aves > Charadriiformes > Recurvirostridae > Himantopus > Himantopus leucocephalus. Next base: position 8,092,197 of record RSEF01000012.1, on the reverse strand, counting down.
AAAAATTAGGAAAATGCTTCATGTGCATCTGATAACGAAGACCCTGCAATACTGGTTTAAAAAACCCTGTAAAGTCTGGAGGCAGTGTCTTTAATCTTGCAAAAAATAAGAACATTTGACTGTAGACATCCAGCCTTCTCTTAGCTTTTTACAGGACTTTAAGGGCTTACCCAAGAAAAAAAAATCTGCAAGTCCCCCCACCACCCCATCTTCACTAAATACACAGACTTTCAGTGCAGAGTCAGGCTATTAGTTGATTTTAAAAGACGGTAAAATGTCCCATAAATGTCAGCAACATGGCTCTGGAGCTTGGCATAAACTGGATACAATTTTTTCTCATGTTGCTAGGAATTGTTGTGCACCAGGAGTCTGTCTGTGCTACTTTTGGAAGTGGTTTAAGCAGTGCGTGTATAGTAGATGTGGGAGATCAGAAGACAAGTGTTTGCTGTGTAGAAGATGGTGTTTCCCATCGCAACACCAGGTATCTTTTTGTGAGTGTTTAACCTCAGCCAGCCACTAAGCACCACACAGCCACTCGCTCATTCCCCTGGGTGGGATTGGGGAGAGAATCAGAAGAGTAAAAGTGAGAAAACTTATGGGTTAAGATAAGGACAGTTTAATAGGTAAAGCAAAAGCTGTGCACCCAAGTAAAGCAAAACAAGGAATGCATTCACTACTTCCCATCGGCAGCAATCTCCAGGAAAGCAGGGCTCCATCATGCATTAAGAGTTACTTGGGAAGATAAACACTGTAACTCCGAATGCCTCCCCCCTCCTTCTTCCCCCAGCTTTATATGCTAAGCCTGACTTCATGTGGAATATCCCTTTGGTCATTCGGGTCAGCTGTCCCAGCTGTGTCCCCTCCCAACTTCTTGTGCACCCCCAGCCTACGCACTGGTGGGGGGGAGGTGAGAAGCAGAAAAGGCCTTGACTCTGTGTAAGCAGTGCTCAGCAATAACAAAAACATCCCTGTNCATGTTACACTATGAACCTTAAAGAATTCTGACATCTTTTAAAGAAGAAAACAGGCAAAACTGATACTGTGCTCTGCAAACTATGCAGAAGTCATGATCACAGCATGTCTAAAATGTTCCTTGTTTTCCTATACATACTACTGTAGAAGGCCAGTATTTCAGCAAATAATCGTTTTCTGTCTGTGCTTTAGGCTGTGCCTTGCATATGGAGGATCGGATGTGTCACGGTGTTTTTATTGGCTTATGCANATTCCTATACGTACTACTGTAGAAGGCCAGTATTTCAGCAAATAAATAATCTTTTTCTCTCTGTGCTTTAGGCTGTGCCTTGCATATGGAGGATCGGATGTGTCACGGTGTTTTTATTGGCTTATGCAACGAGCCGGATTCCCATACAGAGACTGTCAGTTAACTAATAAGTTGGACTGCCTGCTGCTTCAGCACCTAAAGGAAACATTTTGTCATCTAGACCAGGTGAGAAGGGAAAACAGCGTGTTCTCCAAGTAATTTTTTTTTCCTTTACAGAATACTATTCTGGGGAACCTTCTTGTGAGTCTACAATTGCTTGTAAATATAATAAAATGCAATGCTTTACTCAGTCAAATACTGGCAAAAGCTGGAGAAGCTTTAGACTTGAAGTATTTGTAACTTGTTTTATTTTTCTTCTAGTCAAAAGGAATCCCAGCTCTAAGAAAGGTAGTTTCTTTGCTCTTATTACTGAAAGAAGCTGATAGTAGCTGCATATTTGCTGGTTTTCAACTCCAGTTTTGTAAGATCTGCCAGCCGGTCTCTTCTTTCTGCACAAACCCTCATTTTAGAGGCTTAGGCATGTAGAAAGCTGTTTCAGCAGATCATGCTACAGGGAAAAGACTTTAAAAAGAATTCAAGAATAGGTAAATGAAATTCATAGTCTTAAGAAGTTTGGTACTTTTTGTTGTTTCATACAGTTTAAATAGATTATGCGGCTTGATAGAGAGACATAAAAAATACACATTTTTGTTTACATTGCTTTTGACCCTAGGATATTTCTGGATTGCAAGATCATGAGTTCCAAATTCGGCATCCGGATTCTCCAGCTTTATTATACCAGTTCCGATTAGGGGATGAAAAATTACAGGTGATTTTTTTAATAAATTATAAGAGTTATAGTTACCATTCAGGTCAGCACCTCACTCTATATTGGCCCAGTACTACTAAGCCCACATGATTTCTGGATTGTTCTTAGCGTATGCTTGTTGATAGTTTTAAAATTAATTACTATATGTATGAATGGGCCTAATACAGCACTAGTGGATGCACAAGACTTCCTAACTTGCTTTAGCCAGAATGGTTGTAGCTTCAACTAGCATGTTATTTATCCTTCAAGTGCAAGGAATGAATGCTAATTTTGCAAGTTTTTCAGGTCACTATTTAATTTTCTAATTTCATAACAAACTGCAGTTGAGGACTTATTTATCATGCAATGCTAGAATCTGTTAAAAAAAACTTACCTACATGTACAAGTGTATTTTTTGTGGGGTTTTTTTTTGTAAATTACACAAAGATGAACACACTTTAGCCTTTCACAAAACTACTTTGAAAAAAAATTATATTTAATTTTGAATTGTGAGAAAAGGAGAACAAGGGTTTTCTTTTTTTCTATAGTAAATGCCAAACTATATAGTAAAACTGTGCCAAATCTCTCATTCTTCAGGCTCCAATGGCTCTGTTTTATCCAGCAACTTTTGGAATTGTTGGACAAAAAATGACAACTTTGCAACACAGGTCACAAGGTGACCCTGAGGATCCTCATGATGAGCATTACCTGCTAGCCACACAAAGTAAGCAGGAGCAGGTGTGTGAATACTAGTTTTATTTTTCATTAAGTATTATTTAATTGGGGAATAAAATCAGGACTCATTAGGTCATCTCAGAAACCGAAGTTTGTTACCTGGGTCAGAAGCATTAGAGAATAAATTTGGGCTAAGGAATTACAGATGTCTAGACAAGTCTTTAATTAGAACTGTGTATTTTCAGAGGGCTTCATATTATGGCATTGATAAATCTGATGGAGTTCAAAATAAAACCCTTACTTTGAAAGCAGAGATTAAAATGAAAATTATATGAGGTGATAATGCAATGCTTAACCTTTCTGTGCAAAAAGGTGAGGGAGGTACAGTGGTGTTTAGTTAAGTCTTTGTATTGGTCTGTAACCTGCAGAAGATGTTTTTGCATTTTTCATAGTTCAACTTGTTTTCTTATTTTTAAGTCTGCAAAAGCTACAGCTGATAGAAAATCTATATCGAAGCCTGGTACATTTGAGGGAGACTTGAGAGGCCAAGCCTCAGACATTTCAGAGAGGATCTACCCACAAGAAGTGGAACTGGGATCTTCCCAGAGTGATTGTATGATATCTGGAAATGATTCAGAGGAACCTTTAACTGCACACATGTCCAGGAAAACAGCTATTTCTCAGTTTGAAGGCAAAGCCTTGGGCCTTGACAAAGCCATTCTTCATAGTATTGACTGCTGTGGTAAGAATTACATTTGTACAAGTCTGTAAAATATGCATGTCAGTGTGGATTTATGGTAACTCCTATATTTTACTGACGTAAGATGTATGTCCCTAAGTTTTATCATATCTAGAGTAGCTACAGCTACACTGTTCCTTATACTAGCACCTTTGTTGAGGTTTCTTGCACTAGACGTTTTGAATCTCCAAGGAATGGAAAAAGAACTTTAAAAGCATCTGGTTTGACTTGCACTAAACTTTTTATAAACTTTTTACAGTACAAACACAGGCCATATTAACTTTAAAAAATGTGATCTATTTCTATATATCCATTCATTCCAGCATCTGATGATACAAAAAAGAAGATGTACAGCTCCATCTTAGTAGTGGGAGGAGGCCTCATGTTTCATAAAGCTCAAGAGTTTCTTCAACACCGAATTCTCAACAAAATGCCACCTTCTTTTAGAAGAGTCGTTGAAAATGTTGAAGTCATCACAAGACCTAAGGTATACTGTTAACTGACAGCTAAATGGTTACTAAACTACAATTGGTTGAAATCTTCAAAAGATTAAAAATGTCTGTTCTTTCAGCTGCATATCTGAGGAGATTTAGGAGAGCTTTCAGCTCATAACATAGCACTCTTCAGTTATAGGCAGGAAGTTAGAGGTATAGCAAGAGTGTTACTAGTGTTGATCACTGAAGTGTTTATTAGCTAAAGGCCATATTCTTAAAGAAGCAGTTAGTGACTGGCCCGTGAAGTTAACCCGTCTGCTCAGCAAGATAATGTGTTAGTGTTTTTTATTGCTATTAAGGTAAAAGAAAGTATGCCATTGAAACAGCAATTTTCATTTGACATTAATCAGGCAAAATTGTAAAATCAAAACTTGAGTATTTTCAGAGCCTCCATTGCTGAAGGCAGGATTTCCATGACATGCCTAGAAGGCATCTTAAAAAAAAAAAAAAAAGAGTGACTTCTCTAAACACCTTAAATATCCTTTCCATATTTTTATCTCACTATTTTTTCCTGAATAATTTTGGAAAAATTCTTTTCTCACCCCCGAGATTTTAAGTGATGAATACTGTTGGAAAAATTAGGATACAAGTTTTTGAAACTATGCAAATTTACACCAGTGATTGTGTACAATCTGTGTTTTGCATTTAGGATATGGATCCCCGCTTAATTGCATGGAAAGGAGGTGCAGTTTTAGCCTGTCTTGATACAACTCAGGAGCTATGGATATATCAGCGAGAATGGCAGCGTTTTGGTGTCAGAATGTTACGAGAGCGAGCTGCATTTGTGTGGTAATGGATATGTTTACAGTGGAGCGTGATTAATTGAGGATTCCTTTCCCCAAATATGCCCTTTTTCCAGTGCAGATGTATTAATCTTCTTCTGATAGATATTTTTGTATTTTATTAAAACTAACTTCAGCTGAGATTTTTCCAAAAGTGGTGCAAAAGTCTTCAGCATTGCTGTACTTCATCTTTTGAATTGTATTCATTGAATTCTGCGTACAGAGTATCACAGTCATCTCCAAATTCATTACATTTATATTCTATAGGTTATGTATATTAAAATTGCACAGTGTGGGGAATTTGAGGTATAAAATATTGATGCAGCAGATGTTAAGCCAAGATTCATTCCAGATACCTGTACACAGAAGCAATAGCTGAAGAGTGCAGACTGTGGGTTTAATGCCTTATTCTGATTCATACTCTAATGTTACCAGTAGACAGGAATTGTTATATAAGCGATCATCATGGAAGAGTGAAATGGAGAACTCAGACTACACTTGCTGTTGGTATTTTGCTTACATAATAAATTATATTATTCAGTGGAAAGACGTAAGAATTTGAAAGTGGACTATTTTTGCTTGCCTGTTCTCATCATCAAAACCTCTTGCTAGTTTGTCATTATCCAGATTTTCATTATGGTAGTTATCCACTTTTTTACCTATTTAAAAATTCCAATATAATACACTCGAACTAGATGCATTTTTATATAGGCAGCACCAACCTCAGTCCTGTGGTACAGGCACATAGGCATTTTTCTCCCAACAAATAATCCTTAGTTACAGAAGTGCTGTTTGTTGTTTTTTTTTCTTCTGTAATGAATCACACCTTAAATCCATATCTGCAACTATAATCTAGATTAAAACTATTAAATCACTTCTAACAATATAATAAATATCAGTGGATGTAGTTTCTACAGAGCACACAAGAAAGAACTGACTTCCTTTTAACGTGCTTTCATTTAAAGTTCTAAAGATAAAGGATATTTCCACCCAAATTATACCGTAATCTTATCTGAAAGTATTTTACTGCACGCTGTGATTACATTCCTGTATTTTATTTAAGACTAGGACCTTTGGGCTCCCTTTTATTGAAGGTAGCATACAATACTTCAAATTTTACTCTGGCAAGATTAGATGTCATTGCTGGGTTTGTTCTTTTTGGGGGAGAAGGGGGCATTCCCTTCTAGAAAAGGGTCCAGAATTCTCATTATAGAAGAAATGGGGATTTTTTTAAGTCACCCGATTGTGATACAGAAGAGAAGGTGTATATGTACAAAGATCTTGTTTAGATGTGTTGATATACAAATGGTTCTCCACAGCAAACATTTCACAACTTCACATCAGTGGGTAGCTGACACTTGGACACGCTGAAGGGTGAGGTAAATTACTCCACTTTAAAAGCTACATTATTCTTACAACAGCATATCAAACAGAATCACAGAATCTCCTAGATTGGAAAAGACCTGTAAGATCATCTAGTCCAATCATTAACCTAACCCTGACAAGCCCACCACTAAACCATGTCCCTAAACACTATATATCTACACGACCCTTAAGTACCTCCAGGGATGGGGACTCCACCACCGCCCTGGGTAACACGTTCCAAACATGCTGTAAATGCACACTGTAACTCAACAAAGTAACAGAATCACAAACCCAGCCTTTAAATCGTGTTGGAAAACGTTTGCTGCTTAACTGCAGCTGAGGCTCCCGTCTTCACAAACTCTACACAGAGAAGAGCAGTACTTCTAAATTACTTGATGGACTGTGTTCTGGTATTTACACAACCAATTACTTCTGACTGATAGTTATTTGAGTACAAATTTCTTATCATTTCATTACTTATTATGGAAGTCACTTCTTAGTTTGCCACAACTTAGAAATATTTTGTTCAGGATTTATTTCAAGTAAGTATGGCCCAGTAGCTACAGTCCCCTACTGTTTGTTCAGTTATTGATACTTTTGTCCTCAATTATGTAAGAGTAGAGCTCAATATCCAGACACTCGTTAATTTCCTATTTCTTGCCATGCACCTCATTGCATGAAACAGAAAGGTCTCTGCAGAAGTTCTCAATGTTCTTCGTAAGACAGCATTTTGGACAGAAGTTCAGAGCACTTGGTAAAGTATCTTGTGAATTCACTTCATTGAAAGAAACAACCATGTATTTTTGTACAGAGGACCAATGTGTTGTGTCATTGCAGAAGGGGTCTGCTGCAAGAGTGAATGTATTTTCCATGCCATTGTGGTTTCTCAGGCTTTTACAAGAAACATCACCCTATCTACTGATGCTTTTTGAGCAGCAAGCCATTGTAGAGGATCTTTTTCAGCAATTCTCCTTTTCTCCCACACTTTAGAATAACATCAGTCTGGCAGCCCTCATGCAGGAGTTCATCAAAAAAAAAGGACAATGTGATGAAACACAATACTTCTGGATATATACCCAGTACTCTTAACACCTAGAGCTGCACCTGATGGAAGAATTGCCTCCTAAATGAATCTGTTTAACAAAAAGACACCATATGCTCTTTTAAAATGTATTTCTAGAAACAATGTAAACATAATTTGAGCAGCATTCTAAATTGGTATGGAGAGGTTGACTCTATGCCTCTTACTTTTTCCTAGAAAAAATTAGATACCTCTGTGTAAAAGTATGAAAAGCAAAAGTAGTGATCTAAAATTGAATTTAGAGCTCAGATGTCCATCTTCCATGATGAAATAGATCCAACTTAGACAACTTATCTGGACTTCATCTGTCCAAGAACATTGAAAATAATTTAGCAAAATAGTGTTCAGTAGCTAGAACAGTTTAAGGTCTACTGCACTGAGGGAGCAGCTTTGCATTACAGACTGATGAGAAGAGGGTAGCAGATGCATGGTACTTAGTCTGTTAGTCATTCTGCAAAACTAATACTGTGGAAAAAAAGTGTTAAGCAAACAAAAATTAAACAGCAAAATGCTTACATGACCCCAGTTGATGTTTGCTAGAGAGGAAAGGGCTAACCAAAAATCGTCCACACTCTGCATGATTGACTGTTTTTACAAGTGTTTAACAGAGTAAATATTTACTCTCCATTTAGGAAAAAAAAAAACAACGGAAGGAAAAAGGCTAGGCCTACATTAGTAGTGTGATAGAATGGCAGAGACCACAGAGCAAAACAATTGGGGCCAAGGAACAGATTGCTGTACTAAGCATTTCAGGGGAGTTACTGCAGCGCAGCCCTAGTCCAGTCCTGTGGCCTGTATACGCATTAGTGGCTGGACTATGTTACATTCATTAGAGCACATCCTCCAGTTTAATTTCATCTGAGAGAATGAAGGCTGCACTCCTCAACCACCCCACAATATGAACCAAACCGGAGCGAGGCCCGTAGGCAATTCCCTTCAAAAGCACAATACTGATTTAAATGAAAACATTAATGTAGCCACATCTGGAATTTCCTAAACAAACTTGTGAGAGTTTCTATTACAATGATACCTAAAAGGTAGTCTCTTTCATATGATCTTATCTCATCTAAAAGGATGCTTGCAGCAAAACTCTTAAGAACAGGAATTACACTAAAGCTCAAAAAATCAAAAACTCTTACCTTGGTCTGTGACGATGCAAGCTACCGCAGCAATAATACATACATTCTACAAGTAGAACAGCAAGGAGGAAACACACAAAACTTCCAACTGAATTGATTGTGAGGGTCTCTAGAAGAGAAAGAACAATCACTTTGAAACAATCTTGCACAGCTGAAAATGGTGACATGGATGTTAGGATGGATTGCACCCTCAGCAAGTTTGCTGACGACACCAAGCTGTGTGGCACGGCCGACTGGAGGGAAGGGATGCCATCCAGAGGCACCTGGACAAGCTTGAGAGGTGCGCCCATACCAATCTCATGAAGTTCAACAAGGCCAAGTGCAAGGTCCTGCACCTGGGTCGGGGCAATCCCAAGCACAAGTCCAGGCTGGGCGGAGAGTGGGTTGAGAGCAGCCCTGAGGAGAAGGACTTGGGGGTGTTGGTGGAGGAGAAGCTCAACATGGGCCAGCAATGCGCACTCGCAGCTGTTGACTAAGTTACTTAATTTTCTTCCCTACTTTGAAATACAAAATAACTAATTCCTGAACTGTGACATTACTGTATTAAGGAAAAAATTTCAACTTTTAAGAGGAGGAAGATGAAAGGCAAAATTCACTAGGGCCAGTGTACATAAAGTCATCTAAGACCAAAGTAATCTGCTTTTTAACAGGATTTTGACATTCAAATATCTGTATACCAAAACATTTATTTCCCCACATTTTTGCAAATATACAGGGGAAAAATCTGCTGAATATACATGATACATAATGCAGCAGAAAACACTGAGCAGTTCCTGTTCAGTTTGCACTGAATATTGACTCAAGAATGATAAATACTCACCTAACCATTGGCTTTCCTCTGCGCGCAGGTGTTGAGTTTTCTGTAGGCCTCAGGCAGTCATATCCACACTTAGCAAAGTAAGGAATTATCTGGGGTGGGGTGGGGTGGGGTGGGGGAGTAGAAAAATTCCAATATACAGTTAAATGGGATTTCTGCACAGATTAATTTCTTTCATGTTATTTCCTTCTGTACTATGGTTTGGGCTCCTGACAGGAGTACCCTGTTTCCCAAAAGCATTACCAGATTTTCTTGGAAGATAGTTTCCTTACAACTGATACAAATAACAAAAATGAAGAGAGGTTAATGAGGTAAGTAAGAATCTAAGAAAATTCAGTGTGAACATATCAGGTATGTTTGCTTTAAGCTTTATAGCACAAGGACACTCTACAGGACAATATAGACTTAAATTACCACCATGAGAAGATATCTACCAATTCATAAGTAAAAAAAATTTAATAAGAAAAAAAAATTAAGTGATATACAGTGCTATGCTGGCATGTTGTTTGTTAGTCAGAATTAGTACAACTCTTCACACCAATTAACTATATAAAAGCAAATACTCTTTTCACTGAAAATAAATCAAAAATGCTACTTCTACAAAAATATCAGTGCTCTCATTGTTCCCTGGTATCCTCACAGAAATTCTAGTTTTATTTATCTAATAATGAAATGAAATCCCAAAGAAGAGTGTGGAATGGAGAAAAAAACCTCAAAGACATTTATCACAAAAGGAATAATTAACAAGTTAAATCACATTTAATGTTTAATTGCATTTCAAATTGCATTTAATAGGCTTTAAAGCTATTACATATTCTTAACATCCAAATTATAGATAGTGCATATATTTATCTTTAAATCTACGAGTCTAAAATAACAAAACAGGGTGAATATCTCAGTAGGAATTACAAGCAAGGTGCATTTCATGTTAGTGAAGCCCAATTAAGTAGTTACTATACATTTTCTTATGTTTTCATGTTCATTGATTAATGTAATTCTGAACAAAATAATATTGTTTAAAAACATTCTTAAAAATCAATAATATCATCTCAAAAAATAAAATAACATATCGTAACAATGGAGCAGAGCTCTTCTGAAAGCAACCACAGTTCTTTTAGACCTCAATATTTGCTTGCCAGGTCTGCTGATTTGACTTCAGTGGAACCATATGCTTCCTGCTGTGCTAATCCAGAAGGAGAACTTGGAGAACTATGCTTTCAATTTATTATGATTTAACAGAAAAATAGCTTTGCTTCCACGTTTTTTTTTCAAGAAATACTTCATAGTTTTGACACTTATAAAGCAGCATTAAATATTCAAGCCCAAGACTGCTTGTTGTGAAATTAACTTCTAATTTTGTTTCTATTTTACAGTTATATTTGGATTCCACAAACTTCCTGAGGGTTGAAAATATTTCAGTATAAAATTGTTAATAACTACGTAAGTGATGAAATGGATTTCTGCTATAACTGTGCTTGTGATAGGCACCACACACCCTGCAGATGGCACCTTATGACCTAACAGAGTGTTAGTGGTTTTGAAGGGGCAAGTCAGAAGTGTTAGTTACAACAGGCACCCCCTGCAGTTGTTTGAATTCAGGCACTGTTGACTTGAAAATGTATGTGGTAAAAGTACTTAGCCCATTAAACCTCCAACAGATTTAGAAGCAGTAGTACTTAGTATTAATGACACATCTGCATGCTTAAATCTGCAAGGAATTTGTTTAGCCTACTAAAGGTACTTTTGTTCATGTCATAGTGTACCAACCAGTAACCAGACTAAATTCATCATCTCGGAGAAACCAAGAAAACCTCAATCCCATATTCACAGATTAAAATATGGCATTTTTATCTAAATTAACCTGTACAGAATTCTCAAAATTCCCCTTTTAAGGCCATGAGTATGATATAGGGAAAGATTCAGAAGTAGGTCTTAGACCCTATTCAGTATTCAGGCCAAGATGATATTGTGAAACATTTTTGAAGAGTCATTTTCTCCCCTTCAGTATGATGTCTATATGTGTACATTGCACTTACCGTTTCAGTACAACTGTTGCTTTTCATTACATTATCTTTACAGCCTGTGAATTTAAATGGATATTTAAAATTTTGGCAAATGCATGATCTATGTGCATTTTCACTAATGTCTATTAAAATATGCATAAGTGAAGCCCTAATTACACTATATTTTAGAAAGCACCATCCAAAATAGGTACTAGCCTATTAGCTCCTGCTCTGTGAACGGTGATTTTGTCTTACTTTCTATCATCATCCTTACTTCTATCACCACCTCCTCAAAACACACACACGCGCTCACACAAAACACACTCCACTTGCATAATCGTCAGAGACAGCTGCCTAAAATGCGATGGTGATGAGTAAGCATTAAGTAAAAAAAATTCCAGTGGTCTTTCTCATGGCAGTAATGGTCTGTTTACCAGTGACTATCTTACTGCAGATTAAAAGAAACCAAAAGAAAAGCATCCCGTTATCAGGCTGCTCTGCTTATTATCTCTCTATCTCCCAGCAATACAAGCCCCAACAAGAAAAAATAAACAGGTATGACCTATTTCAAACTATAGTTAATTCAACCCCATCTAGCTGGGGATCGTCCTCTGTATGGAAGCGCACTACGTACACAGCAGCTATGCCTCAATCCTCACCCAAGAAGTCCAGTCTTTAAGGAAGGTATAATGAATATGACTGCCTTCTCGTTACTAAAGAGGACACCTGCTCTCCTGGTGGACAGGTTCTTGTCTTTGTGCGGAGACAGAGATCACCAGTTTTACACTCATCACAGAACATGTTCTTCAAAATGCCTCTAAACTTCACCAGTTCTACAGTCATCGCAGAACAAGTTCTTCAAAGTGCCTCTAAACTTACAGGCTGCCTTACCATTTTAGAGAAATAATGATATTCCTGGTTAATGTTTAATAAGAATTACATTGAAAAACTGTATAGCTAAAAGCATAAATCCTTTTAAAACTGACAGAAGTATTTTTTCCTTTGAAAAACAGTATCTATTCCTCTGTTGCTAAAAGCTAAACATCAAGGAAACAGAAACAAAACAAACATGGGGAAAAAAAAACCAAACCAACAAACCAGTGCTGAAGAGTGGCTGCATTTGAGTTCTCAGCTTTGATGACTGTGTGTCTATAGGGTGCTAGACAGATTTCAAAACACACTGAAAACAGGAGCCATTTCTGGCCTTATTAAGGAAATCTGTGCAATAACATGGACGAAAAAAATAGTAGTATCATTTAGCAAAAAATGCTTGATAAATTACCTGGTGTAGTTAGCAAAAAGGATTTTGATAGAAAATCCTCTTTTATATTTGCTGTAGCCTATTTGGGTAGGCTGTAAGCATGGATGAAATATTTTCTTTCTGGTTCTACAGGGAATCCAATATAATGGAACTGCCACTAAAATAAAAACGAAGACATGTTTACTTCAAGGACTTAATACAAAGATAGATATACACAATCCTAATGGGACCAGGTTTAACAGAGAATTTCTATAGATTAGTAACTGCTAACACAGCTACTTTAAAAGCACACTTTAAAAGGACAAAAATAGATTTTTAGGAAAAGAGAATTCCATACTCAGAGACAGGAATAAGATATCGAGTGTCAATTTCATTATTATGTATGTGCACATCTATAGCTTGCAGCCAACAGGAAATAATTAAAATTTTAGCCCACAATGAAGGAGGGTTGTCCTCTATCACACCATCTGTCCCAGATAATCCAATGACAGATCAGGTATTTCTGGCTTGTGCTACCCTGGCTCTAAGCATCCATTTGAGAACAGAAGGAGGAGATGAAGTTATGGAAAAGAAACAGGCTAATTTTCCCACAGCCTTGTTCTCAGTGTCCCAAAACACAGGGCTCAAATCCTCCTTTCATTAAACATCTGAAGGAAGTATAAAACTACTATATTTTCTTTTACAGGTCCCTTTTTACTAATTTTAGCGTGGGGCGAAATTTTTACTCCATACTTTTAACTGTCACTTCCCTATTCCCCACCTTCTTCTTCCCAAACTAAAATAAGTGAAGAAAAGAACTACTTTAAAAAAAAAAATCTTACTCTTTGACTACCGACTGCAGGTTGTCTTTGAAACTTTTCTGTGTAGTTGCGTTGAATACACAGAAAATGTTCAATTCCTTCACTGGTTACACAGATCTTTGTGGCTGTCAGTTCTTTGATGCTGGCTAGAAGCAAAGATGACATTTGCTGATCAATAAAAAATAAAAGTTTTTTTACCTCATAGAATATTAAACAGAGAAAGCTGCTGGGACAATCATTTCTCTGAATAAAACTTAGCAATTTTAATATTTGGCATGTACTTGATCCTGTGGTCTGTTTACAGAACTAACACCAGAGACTGTAATACCTTTCTCAATCTGTTTTATCCATTTCATGCCATGCTCATCACTCTAAAGCAAAAAACACCCAAGTTATTAAAGCACAAGACATCTAAATAATATTCTCTGCTTTTCCGCTCTCCACTCAGTCTCACGTACACTTCCATTGTGTCTTTGTACCCATGTCTGTCCTTGCAGCTGTAATAAAGTGATTTTCAGTCTTTTCATTGCAGACATAAAAACATCCCATTGAAGGCAGAAAATCGTATATAAACTATCTTATATTCTAGCAAGTGTGGTCCCAGATCTGGGAACCACAAAATTCATAATTCTGCTGAGGAAATGTAGACTCTGAAGTTTTACAGGATACTATAATTTCTCACCTTCTCCATGTCCACAGGCTATGAGCTACCTTTACATCCCCTGCACTCCACAAATAACACCTTATCTTTTGTGGAAATATCAGTAAGATACTCTCTTCCCTAGACTCCAAACATTTTTTCCCAGCTTGTATTTAGCTTTGACATTTAGCTTTGTCATTTGACATTGAAAAATTTTCCCATTTGTATTTAGGTTTTGTTTCTAACATAAAGAAAGGTTTGATGCCCAAAAGTTTGGCTATTTTTTCTCAACACAGTACTTTTGCCTACAAGCCCTCTCCTGTCCATGGTTCCCAATGGCATAGTATCTTGTGTATTTATGAGTGCAGCCACGTCATTAACAAATCCAAAGCTTTACCGAACATCTGTTTACTCCTTAGAGGGGCTGTCTGCCTTGACTGACAATACACCTAGAGCCACAAAGTCAGGAGAAAATACCTCTATCGATTTGAAAGCATGTAGGTTTATATAAACCAATCCCTTCAGAACAATTATCTGTCTTAAACCTTGACGGTTAAACTGAAAGGCAGTAGGATACCTTTTATTTGCTCATGCCACATTTCTGGCATTACCCTTTGCAGTTCATTTTCTTTTTCTCCTTAAGATCCCCACCAGCCACTGCAACAACAATCTTGCCATCTGTGCTGACGCTTCAACTTATACTCATGAAATAGGACTGAAATTGTGTTTCAAATTCTTTTTCAACCAATACAGCACTGAGATTACGAAGATCTGCTGGTGCAATGCCATACCACTTTCCCAGCTCAGAAGCAGAACCTTGTGAAGAAACATAGCCAGGAATTAAAATAGGCTGATCATAGCTAACGTATCCCCATCTGTCCATCAGTCTCTGGATTGCATGCTTACCCGGTGTTGGGGCAGGGTGGGGCAGGACAAGACAAAAAGCCCCCACACTTAGAATTTTGAATTTCAGTATCAGTTTATGAATAACAAAGCCATTCTTCTCCCATGCAGTCAGAAAAACCTCTCTCTAGAAATCACAGAATGAAGAACCTGATGGTTACTTCCTTTATTTTTTAGCTAGATGAAAACTATTTGTCTCAAGCTGCAGTGACTGATCAAAATCAAAAGAGATATGATATAAGCAGATAAAGTCAGAATACTAGCATAAGCCTGTACATCACGTGTTTGTGGGATGTTTTCTGTACCAGTATATAAATACCTCCTTCACTATACATCAAGTGAAAACATTTCTTGTAAAAGGAACTAAGCCATACTTTTTAAAATGCATCAAGCCCTGGGACTCATGAACTATCCTGTGTCTCTAGCAATGCAATGAGCTGAAACAAACTGTCAGAATTTCAGTGTTCCTTTGGATTGACCAGAAGTTATGCAACAAATGTGGAACTCCTCCTCTCCTGGAGGACTGAGCAATGCCCCTTATCCTAACAGTTTGTAAGGAGAATTTGGGAGGCAACTAGAAATCCATCTGAGAAGGAAGGCAAGTTCCTGGGAGCACTGAGATGTGAAGGCAAACGTAACTGGAATCTGTTTAATCAGGGAGTCGGCAAGAAAGAGAGAAAATTTAAAGAAGGACAGTGCAACACAAGCTATAGGTATGTAAAGAATGTATAGCACTTTTAATTTATTTTAGAAATCACAGATTGGAAATTGGATTTTTTTAAAACTTTCTATTTGTATGTACCTGTTTCTAAGTCACACACAACAGACTGTAAGAAAGAAAAGTTGTGTGTTTTTTTTAAATACCCAAATTGAGCAGTCATATCTGCACAGCATTCTCTGTGATCTTCAGTATTTTCAAATTACCAGCTTTAGAGAAATAACATAAATTTGAAGACAGAAATCACACTTTCAGTTTCCTTTAGTTACAGGAATCCCCTTGAGCTATTAAAACATACGTGACAAAATAAATTGTCTTTTTGTTTTGCACATCTGGTGGGATTTTTGTGTCTAATTAGCTTTACTGTCTTCTTCTACGGTCAATTTCTTCTTGCAGCAAACATGCACATACCAACAGAAAAAAAAAATCCATATTATTTGATGTTTGGGTTGTTATGTTTGGGGGGAGGGAGGGTTGTTTTGCTAAAGGCACAATAAGTTAGTTTTCTCTCAGAAAATGACATTAAGATATTGTTAAATTAATTTCCAGCAAATTCCTCAGCCAGAAGTACACGAGTGTGCTCACAGATAGCAAATGAACAAGGGGAGAACAAAGTAAGAAGATCACTACAAATAGCGCGACAAGCCATAGTCATCACACAGCAGTTACGTAGCTTCTGGATAGCTTGCTTTTTTTTTTTTTTTTTTTCCCNTTAAAAGAATAAAGGCAGATCTAGCTTCTTATTCAAACCCTTGAGACTGAAAATGAGGTGGACATCTTGGAAAATAGACTATTTATATTATACTTGCGTAGTACTTATCAAAATACATATCTGGACCGTAAGGACAGATCATAAGAAAGGAAGAATATATCAAAACTTCTGGACATTTTATGTACTAAGGGATCTTTTTCTGTAACAAGCTTTGGTTCTACACTACCATTGTATTCTTTAGAAAAGAGCTGACATCCTTCCTTTTAAAAGACAGATTATCATGTTTAAAACACTGATTACTATCAGCACTTGAGACTTGTTTGTCTTGGAGTCAAACATTATTGAGCGAGAGATTATCTTGATAATACCAAGTACTGACTTTGAACTCAGCAAGTTTCCTCCTCCACCATAAATCCTCTAGGGCAAATGTATTTTTGCTGAGCTGAGTGGCTCCTCACAATTTTAAAGAAAAGAAACCTGATTAGTAAAGCTGAGCACAGCAGCTATGGATTCAAGCCATTATCCCACACAGGAATAGAAGTCACCCAACTGTAGCCACTACAGCATCCGTTTTCCTTCTAGTGCATGAAGAATCAGTTTCCCCCAATGGCTTCAAGTCAGTGTTAGAAGCTATTCATTCACGTGTTCAAACTGCTTTTGACACAGAACAGACAGGAAAAAGAAGGTGGTGGATGATTTCCCCTTATCTTACCAGTTTAGTTTGCCCCCACCACTACAGCCACTCAGTACCAAATTCAGCAGGACACAAGCCACCAGACTCATCTCCGTTGATAAAAATGATACAATCTCTTCAGTCTGGGTAGAACTACTTTTTATTCCCCAAACTTCACTACGAATCATTCATAGCCTAAGCTGTGTGCTGAGACCTTTAATTATCCTGGTTTTTTTTCCTCCCAGGCAATTTATATCTCAGTGCTTCCCCACACACACACACGCGCCATCACTCCCGTCAGCAAATTTTCAAAGCACCACAAGGGAAACCTAGTGTATTTAGGCTGAAAGTCAGTAAATATGGAAAGAAATACCTTACAATATGGAGAGAAACATACAGGTGATAGCACAACACAGAACCAGATGTCCACCCCCTGATATGCTGAACACCACTATAACTCTTTAAACCTTCATCAACAGGAGATTTCATAGACAAAACAGAATAATTGAAATTTTTTGCCCTTTTGCTGCCTTCTCTGAAAGCTAATAGTGCTGATGCAGAAAGCAGTGGAGTACAGCAGGCAATGACAAGTATCCATTTTTAATCCTAACATTTGTTTTAACCTTAATCTATCCCCGTATTAGATGAAAAAAAAATGGGCTGATAATCAGCCTCACTTCCCAGAAGGTCTGAGCTTTTACATGTGTTTCCCTCCTTTCACAAATACAGGTGTGGCATTTTTTTAAACTTTGATCTTTAAGTTATTATATTTGGTACCAGAGCAGATGGTGTAATGACAAAACCTTAACAGATGTTGAGGTCAAGTTAATTTAATGTCAAGTGGTTGAAAGTCATCTTTGCCTGGTTAAAACCTCTGTATTTCCCACTTTTTTTAACAATGACAAATTAACATTTTGGAATTAATATTATTACAGTTTTAGCCTTCTTCTTCACTATTTCTTTTTGAGCATGTAGATCTTGCATTTAGTCATATAGAAGACTTGCAAAAGACTTGATATTCCTCATATTTCTTACATAAAGGAATACAGAAGAAAAAAATTAAACTGGAGAAAATTCCATCACCAACAAAACAAGCTTTTATGTTAAACTGAAACAACAGACAAGGTGAAGCTGCTGAGCACCATTTCAGAAATGATTGCAAAAAACCTATAGGTTTAGATATTTGCATAAGCTGTAGAACTATGGAACTATATTTTAACTTACTGGTAGTTCAAAAAATTTTCTTTCATTTTGAGCAAGAAGTTTTATTCAATTAGAGAAAGGATTTAAATGTTGTGTTTAGTTATTTATATTGGTAAGTATTATGGTGAGTAATAAAATTGTAAAACCATTCGATAAACGTAAAACAAGGATTTTTTTTTAATTTGTTAGATTGCTTACACTTTAGTGAAGCTAACTTTAATTGTTAAATTTCAGAGGTTTGAATCTGTACTTTTCATTGAACGACAAACAAAAATTACTCAGCTCCATGGACTACAAAGATACATTATTTCACTTTTGAATAAGTGTATCTTGTCTGCACATGAATCTCAGCTCTGCAGATGCTGGCTGGCTGAGCAGAAATGGAAAACTGCTGCATGACTGTAAGACATCTGGACCAAGAACACGTACCGATAAGTTACTGAAAAACAAAAAACTTGAAGAAAACTAAAACCTTGTCTAGGCGAAAACTGCTATGCTGTGGCTTTTGGGGATTAGAAAAACTAGCCTGAGGCCATCTTTCTTAGGTCTTCAAGGAGTTCCTTGCTGGATTATGCAAACATTAAAAACTTCCGAAACAATTCCTCAGTCTGCAATGAGGTATTAAAACCCTTTAGAGATTGTTCTTTTCCCTTTCATATTTTTGTTAGATTAACGAGTCTAAACTCTTTCCCCCATCCTCAGTGAATTCCTTAGTGAATTAGGAAGCTGTACAGAAAATATTCTCAGTCCTCATCTGAAGGCATTAGACATTTTGAATCTTTATCACAGCTTTTACTTCAAGTTTTTTGGTTTGCTCTCCAGGTTTTTGAGCAGAAGAAAATACACAATGCAACAAACACTTCTTTCACCTCACCACTGCTTATACACTTAATTTCTACAATAGTCTTTCTGTCAATGACTCTCTAAAACAAAACCAGGTGATACATATTTTTGAATAAAACTGAGCAGGAAGACCATCACATCAAATGCTTATTAGCACCTCTTACCCTAAACAGCTAGCTTTACTCAATTTTCATGCGCTATTTTTAACAATTTTCTTTTAAGGATTATTCACCTCACAGTGATCAGATATGTTTCTATTAATACAGTTATGGGAACTAAGCACATTTTATATTTTTTTTTTATCACTGACCATAAATAAAGCTTTCCATTAAGGCATTCTCTTACATCCATCAATATTTGGATTCTCATGTTGATGAAATTTGGTGTTGATTTCACTGAAGTAAACTAAGTTATTCCAGTGTAAAAAAAGATGTAACACAAAAATCCACATCGTTTCCAAACTGAGAAATAAACATTCGTATCTTTCATATGACAGCCCATTGGTTGAATAAAGCAGAGAAAGACAACTTACACAATGTAATTTACTTTGATATCGCTTTCAGTTTTACAGCCAAATATTGTGCTAACTCCAAAACCTCCATCTTCTGCTACAACAGTGTAATGAAGTATCCTTCAGAATTCTGTAATCTAGCCATTAAATCAGAAATACCATTGGCTTCCTAGATAACTAATAGTGCCACTTGTTCCAACTTGCTTGTTTGGGATATAAATGTAAGTTTATTAACGCTTTCTAAACATACCCTTCTGCATCTAAGTCCCACTCTCTAATAGTTAGGACTAATGTTAGCAGGGCAGCAACTAGTATTCTTACAAAATCAGCCATGTCTATTATAATGCATACCTTGAATTGCACGGTGACTGCCAGTCACACTTGTTTTTACATGAGCTATTCCTACAAATATTTAACAAAAACGTGAAACATAACTTCTGTTCTCAATTGAAATGCAAGTTCAAGGATTCAAACATACTCCTAAGTGCAAAAGGTATCCATAATGCATTTAATGAAATGTGCTAACATGAAAAGTTGAGATTAATTTAAAAGATTACATTACAAAATTGAGGTAAGAATACGACTATATGCCTATACGTACTTTTCATCATAAAGGATTTTCAAGTGCTTTAAAGAAGTATTTAGGAACCGCAGCCACTTTTGAGGTTTAATAGATGACAAAACCAACCATTAACTGTATGTTGTGAAAGTGATTATTATCCATTTTTTGAGAACAATGGAGAAAAACCAAGATTAACTGGCATCAAAATAACAGGATGCTATTTATTTTGATGTTTACATGGTCACTGCAACAGTATTTGAGCAGTTTACTGAGAACAGTTTAGGGAACATATTCATTAATATTTTAAGGCCCAAGTGCAAATGAAGAATTGAGGGAGAGACATGGAGCAACTTTCTCAAAGGGAGACTTGCTCAAGATCAAAGAGCTCAAACGTATGTAGAAACAAACCCTAAAGCTCAAGTTTTCCACTGTATCCCTATTTGTGTCATTGAGTAGCAGGATACCTATGAACAACCAGTAACATACAGGTCCATGCTGTACATAGTCAGTGTGCCAAGTGACAAGATTCAAATAATTAGGTGCAGAAGCTTAAATTTTGTGTGATCAGGTCAACAACATAACACATCAATGACATATACTCCTTGCATGTATACACGTATATCTAACATTTATTTGTAACTTCATCATTATAGTTGTTCCAGTCACACAAGGGCATTTTTTAGCGCATCCCATGGAAATTTCTTACAGAATACCTTGTTAAAAATTGATATATTTTTCCTCTACAGTCAACATGACTGAAAAGAGATGGGTGCCTTTTTGTTGTATGCTTGTATGTAGGATTGACTCAACAAGGCAGAAGCCTCGTCTTCATGCTAGTTTGGAAGATCCAAACAGGGCAGTTCTAGAAAATGGAAACTGAAAGGAATAATGAACACACTGTCAAAAAAAAAAAAAAAAAANNNNAAAAAAAAAAAAAAAAAAGTCAGCGTTCAGCAGGGTACCACATGACAGTACTGGAGAAAAGCAACAGAAGATGACTAAAAAGATTCAGATGATAATGATGGGACAAACTGACAGAAAAGATCAGATGTTAGTTCCCTGAGCAAAGGACAGAAGCAGCAATCCTCTGAGTAGCCAAGGATAAGGTAGCATCACCAATTTGTACTAATTGACCACAAACACCTGGACACCTGCAGGAGGAGCCTTTGCAGCGATGTGGAAAACTCCTCCATTTTTCTGTTCAAAACAGGGAACACAGCCACAACTTCATGCTACGGGTCTACCCCTGCTTAACTGCTGAATTTACTCTGCTGCTTCATAAAACCACTTTTTTTTTAGTTAACATCTCATCAAAAGAGAAGTCATTGGGCATCAGGAAGGAGGAACACTGAAGAGCTGGGGGAAAACTTCTGGAGTCCCAGCAGACAATTCCTTCATGAGGGAATGGCTATTTGAGCATCTGATTCTAATAACTATTTCTGACCACCCTTACAATAACTGCTGGATACTTTTAATTATACGGTTGGTAGACTGTATAATGAAACTAAAATAATTCAAACTTTCAAAGTGTTTTGAACACTGTAACTGATGTTTAATACTTCTAAATATGATTACTGTGCTACACTACACAGAAGATCACCTCAAAGGCTTTTTTTCCGTGCTGTTATCAAGGTGCTGCAAAAATACTCCTGTGACAATCACTGTAGTTCACAAACAGTTATTGAAAAGACATGAGAAAACGCCACATGTAGAAAGAACGTATCGAACTTCTAGAATATTCCCTGTTTTCTGTCCAGTTAGATTTTATAGCCTTGGTACAGGAAACATGGGATTCAAGTCGAAAGATATGGGGTGAGGGAGTTAAGACTAGCATGAAATCTGGAAGTTCACTTCTACTGAGTGAACTGAGGAATTTTTATCTTCATTTGAACAGTCAGACATCAACAGGCACAACTTTGTGGACTGAAGTTTGGCTTTCCCACCTGTAGTTTTCCCTTGCATACAATAGAAAAAGTTTCAATAAAAAGACAGGCTAGAAAAAAGTGACAGAATTTTTAGTTACCATTTGCTTAACAAGAGAAGGGAAGAAAAAACATTACTATCATGACTTTCAAAAGTGGCTCATGACTTTTCAATTTTTATTTTTTTTTTTTTTTNTCTGAATTAAACTCTAGAAAATATTCTACTCAAATTGACCTTCCACTAGCTAAGCTTAAAAACACAGCAACTGAGAAGCATCAGCCTGGATTCTAACACTTCATTAAGGACTTACATATAACTGCTGCTTTGCACATTTAAACAGTAACAGACGCTCGTGACACTTGGTACTCTGCTAAACAGAACAGTAATGTTTAAAAATCAATTGTCTTCTTTTTATAGTCCTCTCAAGTTATTCATAGCTGAAGACACTTTCTTGTAAAAGCTAGAGTAGAAATTAGTACAAGTTTGTAGTATTAACTGCAAGAAAAGAAAAAGTAGCAAAACTGGAGCAGGTTATATTATAGAAAATCCTGAACAGTCACTAAGCCTAGAGAATCCATATAGATAATACAGCAAACTCACTTTTGTTTCTTGTCTACTTCAGTCAGAGCTTTTATAGCTTGCAGCTTAAAAAAAGATAATGTCCTACTTTTGCTTAAGTTTCTGACACTGCAGATAATCCTGATTTACGCTAATCTGTTTTCAAGAATTAGGACCACAGAATTTTAACATGTGGACCCATCCATTACTCTTTAGAGGTTTTGGTTCTTTTCTGTTTTTCTATATTGTTTTATTCCTGCGAAACATATATTTACTAATTCACTTTTTCCTGTTGTGACTATATTTACAGTATCTCTAATAATTAACTTACTTTTTCTATAGCAAAACAAATGAGTTATGCCCTTTACACAAAAATTCATTTTTTCTTATGTCTTTGAACTATAATTTCAAGCATAGATGTTTCTATGCTTTTTTCCTAGTAAAATATTTCAAATTTCACTATAGAACAGCTTGTCATCAACCTCTACAAAACAGGTTAATAGAAAGTACATACCACTGCCTGCCCAAATGAGAAAACAAATCTGCAGGGAAGAAGCTCTATAACAAGACAAAGTTGTTTAACACATCTCTTTCATAATTATTTCAAACTTTAATGAAGATTTTAAAAATTAAGCTGAAAAGACCTTTTAGAAAATAAATCTTCTACCCATCACGTAAGTAAAGTCCAGAGCTGATAGTTCATTTCTATGTGAACATAACATTATAGACAATACAAGTTAGTACCTTTGATATTTCCATAATTGATTTACCTGAGCAGTACTGTGTAAACAAATGATGGTCATCTGTGCAAATTTAAGGGCTCTGCTTTCCCAAAAACATAACTTACACTGTGACACAAACAATATCTATTCTAAAATTTCATTAAACTTTGTGCTAATTCATGTACTGGTTTATTGTCTTTCCAAGAGTTCTGATGTAGTCTGAACCAACTGTAGTAATGCATATAGCAGAATCCATCATGGTGTCCCACTTCTCTCCAACAGAAAAACAAAACACCAGTTGCCGTAAGATCCTAACGATCAGCTCTAGAGACTGGTGCTTCCGAGTCTGTTCCATGTGAGGGTCAGGGTTGCACAGAAGTAATTCAGCCTACACTTTTAGGTCTTGCTTCAGCCCCATATCATGGACAGAACTCATTGAAATTGAAGGAATCAACAAATTAACAATTTTTTTTGCAGGAAACAAAAAATAATTATTGATTCTTAGTGTTGTCAGAGTGCTTAAGAGCTCTAGCAGGGGACTAAGACTAGGACTCCACTGCAGCTGGTGCTATACAATCAGAGATCAAACCCCCACTAGTCACCGAAAAGAAATAGACTAGTTCTTAAATGTATATATCTCATGCATATTTTGATATATATATTGTATATTCTTGTACACATTCAATGCATATTTTGTATGGACTTTTTATTTGCTTACTGAATAAGAGCATTGAAGATGTTATTCAAACACTGCAAACACTCATCAGCTTGGTTTCAAGCATTCTTAATCACTGTGAAGATTGAAGACCACTTACATCAACTGCACATTTACTCACAGTTCCACAGGGGACAGTTACTCTTTTCCATTAATGAATTATTATTCAGAAGTTCACAGTTTGGTGCCTAAATATGAATAACCAACCACCCAGAGACTGTCCATTATTTTCTGCTTATCTAAGAGCAAAAACATTCACCACCGATTATCCCAGAAAATTATTAACCATCCAACACATCCCAAGCAGAGCAATAAGGAAGGACTTGGGAAAATAATCAGCACCTACAAGCGATATCGAAGATTTTGCAGCAGAGACTGTTGTCATTACAAGACGCCTGGAGAAAGTGTACGTTCTCACAACAAATATCTTGATTAGTCTTCCTTATATCACCGTTATTCCACCATGAGCATTCTGACTGGGAAAACAAGGCTCTCGGGTTCATCCTCCAGCAACCCAGGAGAGCAGCGGCACCGACTCTTTCGCACAATACCTATTCCGGGCTGTTTCCCAAGGGATTTCATGGGAATCTTCTCCCCACCACCACCTTTTAATGCAGTTTAGCCTGAAGTAGGGTACGCTGACTTAGAGGGCAGAGGCAATGGAAAAGTGAGTTTCACAACAGTTACAAAGGCCCTGTAGCATTTTTAGCACTTTCGGCTACCCCGCGGGACACTGTTGAGAATGACTGTTGAGCGCACACGCGTCAACGAGGAGGACTAAAAAGGACTGGTCGTCACCGCTGAGGTAACGAGTTAGTTAACAGGGACCGAGGCGGGGGCACAACTCGGTTTAACTGTTTGCTCACTTCCAAAACGCACAGTTACACAGGCACGGAGGGCAACCGAAGCCCGGCACGGCAGACGCCCGCCCGCCTCACACAGCGGCCCCGAGCTGCGCGCCCACCCGCCGGCACGGCCCCGGCGCTCCGCCGCTGCCCGGGGAGGGGCGCTCCCGCCGCGGGGGGGGGGGGGGGCGCNCGGGAGGTTTCCCGCCGCTCCCGCCCCCTTCACCTCAAGCCGCCCTACGGCTGCCAACGCTTCCGCTGCGAAACGGTGTCGCAGCCGAGGTGACAACGCTGTCGAATGTGGTTGCTTTAAGGGGGGGCGGGGGGGAAGAAAAAGCCTTTTGTCTGCCCCACTTAGCGACTGAGTGAAAAAGTTAAAGCGCTCCCGGGAAGGGACGGGGAGGCCGCCTCAGCGCTGGGCCTGCCCCGCCGCGCCCGGAGGCCCCGTTTCGGCTGGGGGCAGCGAGGCGCCCCGGGACTCCCGCGGCGCGGGCGAGGCGGCGGACTTCGGCCTGCCGCCGCTCCGGCCGGTTTCGAAACAGCACGAAGCCTCTCTCCGCCCGACACCTTCCGCGGCGGCCAAAGGGTGCATTCCTGTGGAAAGTTCCACCCGCTCCCCTGCCCTGCCTCCCCCACAGACCTCTCCCCCTGCCGGGGCCAGTCCTGAGCGCGGGAGCCCCGGCCCCACCGCCGCGCCGCGCAGCCCGCCCTCCGCTCCGCGCCCTCCCGCCGGCGGCCCGCGGCGCCTCACAGGGAACACCCCCGACCTCCGCGCAGGGGAGCTGAGACGGGGAGCGCTGCCGGGGCTTCCCACGCAGGGCGTGCGAGTGAGTGGGGCCGCAGCCGGTGGGCTGAGGAGGCTCTGAGGGGAGAGGTCCGGGGAGCCGCGAGGAGGAAGGGCCGGGAGAGGGGAGTGAGGCCGCGGCGCGACTGTAGCGAGCGGCGGCTGCTGGCGCTCGGCAGCCCACCCGCGCACACAAGGGGCTCCGAGGGAGGCAGAGGCCTCCCCGGCCGGCAAAGGAGAGAGACGCGGCCCGTGGGTGCCCCGTCCTGCGGAGGGGAGCGGGACAGGCCCGCGGTCCCCCTCCTCGGGGCGGCTGGGCGTGAGCCCGCCCCGGCCCCGGGCCTTTGTGAGGAGCGAGAGCCGCTGTGGGCGCCCCAGAGCGGGGTCACGGGCTGCCCGCAGACCTGCGGGAACTTACAGCAGCCTGGTGCCCTCGGCCGGCAGATAAGTTTGTTCATAGAGGAGGAAACGGTGAGGTAAGTAGGCTTGAACAGTTTCAGCCGTGGAGATGAAACTTACCACAAGGTTTCCAGAAGTGAATGAACTTTTTTACTAGAAGAACTGAAGGGAAAGTTAGTACAAAGCACTCCCACAGCAGATGAATTTAAACTGGTTACATGGTCTGCAGCGAGGGGAAAAAAAAAATACCCCAAGAGATGCTCCTCCTGTCTTACGCAGACAGGCCTGACAGGATTTGGCAGTGCAGTGCCGTGAAGAGTGAATGTCCAGCAAAGGTCCCGTTGCTCGGCAGCACCATGTATTGTCCATGCTGTTGGACATCTTCGGGAGAGGGCCATATTTTACATCTGCCAGAGAGGATATTATTGTTTTGGCCGTGGCAAAATAGGACAGTGAGTAAAGTTTCAGCCACAGTGGCCATCTGCTCTTTGTCTCAGGATCAGTTTAGAGGAACTGCAGTAGGATAGTGCTCGTGCAGGAGGATCACGTGTAGATGAGAGTGGGTATGGGTCAATATGACAAAAAGAATTGTGCATTGTAACTAGTGTTTTCATCCATTCAATCTAACTATATATGTTGGGTTTAAATTAAATAAGAAATGGCTTGACTTTTGACCTCTGCACTTGAGAACTTAAAAGCACAGAAATTTGTGAATCATCTACACACTGATTCTCAAAGTCACTTGAATGTTATGACCAGGACACTGTTGACTAACTTCACTCCCAACTCCCTCTTTGCAAGATAAAAATTGTCTCACATGTAACTCTGCAAGTCCTGTTCCATTTGAATTAAAACAACAAAAAAAAAGCAAATAAAACCATGAAATAACATCTAACTATAAATCTGACAAACATGTGGTGGAGTAGATGCAAAATACTACTTCAGTTACTGAAAAGGAACATTAGATTTAGCTTTCTTGACTGGTAGTTCAGCCTTCTATCCCAGGCAGTGGGTGCCCTAACTGTGTCAGTACATATTTTTGATCACTCTTACTTCCAGTTTTATCAGAGAACAGGACAGCCCTGATTGATTAACAGTAATGACACACAGTGCCCTGTAACTTTTTTAGAATAGCCACCTCATCCACCTACAGAGTCATTTTTGTTATTGTCCATTTTTCAATATCTCCCCCTCTATGTGTGTAGAGCACCTACCCTCTCTTTATCGTGGAGGGTGAGCCCTTTAAGTCTAGGAGTAAGGTCCCTAGGATGAATCCTAGCACTTTTGTTTAACTTCCTTAAAGAGCAGGCAAGCCAATTTAGTCCTTTGATGCCCTACACAGCCTCTTACATATCTTTTTCTCCTTTTTGTCTCTTTCTTTAAATAAAAAAAAAAAAGTGAAGTAACACATTTTTGACCTTTCAAAGCTTCACTGTGTCTTAGAGAAGTCTGTTTTCACATGTGACCCCAAATCAACATCTATAGAGTTGCAGTGGTAGGTACTCATGGGTTACATCAGGGTTTGTTTCTCATGCAAGCCTGATACTGTATCCAGAAATGCATTACAATGATGCAAGGAGCCCCAAACAGCTAAGTTCAGAACTCCACAGCCCACTTCCAGCTACCTGGTGTACAATTAGATATCTAATTGTAGCAATAGAACTTTCCTGCTGAGATGCTCCTTCTCTCCTCATTCTTGTAAGACCACTGTCTATAGGCCCTGCTCAATAGTAATATTATCAGTAAATACATAGTTTTTTTAAATGAGCTCCAGTTTTTGAAGCTCTAGTGCAATACAGTGAATATATTTCATGTTGCTGCAATATGCATTTCTGCAGGTCTGTTCCCTGATTCCTGAGGAACATCTTACTACATTTTCATAAAGAGGTCATGATATGTGAGAATCCAGACAAAGACATGCAGTAATATCCAGTAGGGCCCAGAAGACAACTTTTTGTTGGTGGTAAGTACAGAGCATTCCAGTAGAACCACAATGTGCAAACTTCCCTATTTCTACATGGTTTGTTTTGACATAACCACTACAATATTTAATAGAGCTGGCCATAAGACTATAGTTCCGTGCTGGGTAAATTGGGTCAGCTTCCCCAGCACATCTCAGAGTTTTAGATTACTCTACCTATTAGGACAACAACTTGATTTTCCAGTTACTGGAAAAAAAACACATTTTTGCCGAAATACATTTTTTCAGAACACTGCACAAGTTATAAATTCTTCCTGGCAAAAGGGCCAGATAAAACTAAGGGTAAGTTGAGAGTGAAGATGCATTAAGTTACTTTTTGACTGAGTTCTCTTGTTCAAAGATGGACTCCTGCAAAATTCCACAAGGCTATCTTCTGTAGGAGAACTTGAACTATGATAAACCCATGTATGCTTGTAGAGCTAAGAGCTACACAGATTATTTTAGAGAGAGGTATCATGTTCTGATTTGAGCACTTCATGATCTCAGTCCTTGATACCAACCCCTTCAACACAAGGTTGAATTAGTCTATGAGTTTCAAAGCCTGCATATGCAAGAGGCTCTTAACAAATCAGCTTTTAAAAGGATCTAGACTTCAGTATTAGGGTTCTGGCACAAGGCAAGACAAAAGCACTTAGTCCTGTAACACCAATGCTGCCTTTGGAGCGTCGCTTGAGATACTTTTGAGTATTTTCAGGACTTCAGTAGCCACTGTTTATGCTGTAACAAGCTGTAGAACTACAGCCTCCAGCACTACCAGAGTAAGTCAGTCTCAGACCACAATTCCCAGGCTTCTGCAGAATCTACCCTCTTTACAGCCAACAACTAGGTCAGTTGTATGCTTAGCAGCCAGCATTCTGGTTAGGAGGCACAGTAATATTTGATGGCATTATAGACCCCATGCCAAAATAAACAGGCCAGTACTTGTTTCAGAGTCTGTGAACCCTACCTATGTAAATAATAAGTGTTGACCATCTGTAGTACCAAAGCCTGAGGGGTTACTTCCTCAGGAGTAAGATTGATCACTTCACCTCATCATGGTGAGTCTATACCAGAAATAAAGAAACAACTCACATTATAGGGACAAAGTACCTTTCCCAAATCATCAGGGCCCAGGCCCGTATTCTACCAACCCCATCAGCCATCTGCTATTCCTGAAACAATAAAGTTCTGTGATCCACCAGTTCCACAGGTTAAACAAAAGTGCTTCAGAATTGTGTCCCTCCTCATCACAAACAAAACAAGTAAAAACCTCTCTACCTTTGCATCTTCCTCTGCTGCATCACAGAAAATTGCCAAACCTTTTTTCCAAGAAAGAATCCTTTAATATTCTCCACCTGTAAAAGACAACCCCACCTTCAGCTGGGATCAATTTTGAATCAGCCATGTGAGAATCAGCTGGGTGAACTCTGGGCTCAGACCTATCCCCTGCATCCATTTTTTTAACAGAGCAAACTGTTCTCCATGGTTTGTTGTACATTTTCCAGAAGTTTGAGGGTTTGTACAGCCCATTACAAGTTTTTTTCCTAGAGAAGAGTAAGAGATGTATGCTTATTCCTGTCCTTTAACTGAGAGGAAAAAAATACTTTTGCATGTGAAATTGTACATCAAATTGTAAATAAATATAGTTGTATGTGGAAGACTTTTAACATCTATCAGGAATCTGCACCTAATTTTGTTACAGAGTTGAGCCTTAAGGGCTTGTGTGTGCTCTCACAAACTGAACATTGTAGAGTTTCACCCGAGAAAATGAGTGCAGTTCTGTTCTACCTTTTAGTAAGAAAAAGCTGATTATTTCAGCGATTCATTAAGACATGTTTTCTTTTAGTGAAAAAAACCAGACATTTTACAGAACTACAGGGCTTATATTACAAAGTATTGGATGACTATGAAACTTGAATATATGAAAATCAACATTAACAACTAATTCATTTCTGAAAAACTAGATTTCGCAAACATAATACAGTATTCCGTATATTTCCAGGAGAAAGCTTGCTTATCTCTTTCAGATGGGCAGTGTGTTACAGTGTAACAGCCTCTGGCTAAGTTGCTGTCTCTAGAATCTGAGGCAACTGCTTAGATAGAAGCCATGGGCTAGGGGAAAATACTATTTACCACCCAAGGATATCTGTTTTCACTAATTGTTTATACCAAGAGGAATGGTTTCAAGGGGAGAGAACAAGAGAAACACACTTCAGACTGGCCAACTGCATCAGCACCTGTGACACTTAGACAGGCTGGGAAAGTCTCGTATTTAGTCCTGTACCTGAACCTGTGCAACACAGAGCTAAACCTGTGTTGCTTGCAAGGCTCACAGGCTTTTCTGAAGGTAAAGAAGTGGCCATTCCCACTCAGCCTAAGGATCTGGTGGTATTAGATTGTAACCATCCTCAGAGCACTCCTGCAGGATCTGGTCTCAGTAATAAGGTAGAAAGCCAAGATGAACAGGGTTTGCCTTTCCTACGTTGGGAGACACCTCAAAAAACCAGCAGTTTTTCACTGTTACACATGTTTTGTAGAGAGTTGTCCTAGATTTGGCCTAGCAGAAGCTACAGTGGGCATACTCATAATTTCCATTGTTGTGAATTGACTATGCAATATCACTAACTGTCACAAACTTACAGAGAAGTTTATGAAATTGTTGGTTTTCTTAAATTCTTACCTACTAGAGGCAGCTGAATAGAGACTACAAGGTAAGCAAGGGTTTCCATCCTTTATGGTTTGGGCAAATAGGTGAAAATGTGCTTCATGTATCTATCTCAGCAACAAGAAGCAAATCAAAATCAGGCTGCATATAATACAAAATAGTGTGCCACTTGATTTGGTGCATAGACTGCATTAAAAGAATAATAAGACAGCAAGTTTCAGACTAAATGTTTATTGATTTATTGGCATTGTTAACCTTTTGGATAGTGAGAATGGGTAAAGTATACCAGTTTTAGCTGAAAATGACTGACATTTTAGAGGTCATGCACTGTATTAATGCTTACATCTTAATTAGGATTTTTGTTTGCTTGTTTTTCTAGGGTGAAACACTGGATTTTTGTTAGAAATTCTGCAAGAGTGATACTATCAGTAAAGATGTCATACCTAATGAAAGGACTGAAATGTTGCAATCCTGTGAATCAGATGCACAAAGTAACAGGAACTCTGTTTAAAGCACACATATTAAAGAATGTATTGGGCATCAATGAACAGCAATTCAAAATTTCGCGTACATCATCTCAACTTAGTTCTGAAAAGGCAAAGTCTTACACTTATGTCATTGTTGGAGCTGGATCAGCAGGGTGTGTATTAGCCAACAGGTTGACCGAAGACCCTCTCAGTACTGTACTACTTTTGGAAGCAGGCCCTAAAGATACCCTTCTAGGTAGTAAAAGACTGATGTGGAAGATTCATATGCCTGCTGCATTAACGTACAACCTCTGTGATGAGAAATATAACTGGTATTACCACACAACATCACAAAAGCATATGGATAACCGAATTATGTACTGGCCCCGAGGAAGAGTGTGGGGTGGCTCCTCTTCTCTCAATGCTATGGTATACATTCGTGGGCATGCAGAAGATTATAATCGATGGAGCAGGGAAGGGGCTATAGGATGGGATTATGAACACTGCTTGCCCTATTTTAAGAAGGCACAGACACATGAACTGGGGCCAGATCAGTACAGAGGTGGAAATGGACCCCTGTATGTGTCAAGAGGGAAAACAAACCATCCTCTACATCATGCATTCCTGGAGGCAACCCAGCAAGCTGGGTATCCCTTCACAGATGATATGAATGGCTATCAGCAAGAAGGATTTGGCTGGATGGACATGACTGTACACCGAGGTAAATCATAAAGCGATCCTTAAGTAATTTGTATTTCTGACCCACCAGTGGTACTTCTGAAATAATTTTGGTATATGAACATATAATCTGCACTGAATGCCATTTGGTTGTTTAGATTACTGGACAGCTATGGCAGTCTACACCCTGGTCATTTCACAGTGGCTTGCTATCAGTCTCATGTGTGTTTCATTGAAAATTGAAAGTCTTGATTCATAGTTAAATTTGGGAAGGAGAGTAGATTTTCAGTATGTCATTGTGAAATTTGTTTTGTTAAAATAGAATCTTCAGTTATTATATCAAATCACATTTGCCTTGAACTCTATAAACTCTATGAAGGCTTTCCCTCTGTAAATGTCTTGATGGTTATTGGCTAAAATCTTGAATGCTGAGCATGACTATTTTGATGTTTAATGTAAATATACATTGTAGGTCAAAGATGGAGCACAGCTAGCGCTTACCTTCGCCCAGCCATATCACGCCCAAATTTGTCAGTTACAGAGAAGACGTTTGTAACAAAAATTTTGTTTCAAGGAACAAAATCCATTGGTGTTGAGTATGTGAAAAACGGGAAAAGGGAAAAGGTAAGAGATTTTTATTTTCCAGTAAGAAAGTTATGAGTCAAAGCAAAATTAAATTTTTGTTTTAAAATGAACTTTTATTAAAAGTGGCACTTTACTATGCAAAATGTCTTCTTTTCAGATGCTGTGTTGTTGTCTCTTCCAGTATATGATTCTTTGTATATTATTTTACAGTAGGTGATATTTCAGCTGTATCGATTTAGAGATTAACATCTCCATTATCTTTCCATCTCTCAGTATTGAGGGTACAAGCCATAACTTGATGTTACGCAAGAGTGTTGTGTAAGGTTTCTGGCTGCAACCTATGGTGCAATCATGCACTGTCTCTATGTATTGACTAGCGTGCTGACATGCTGATGTTTCTGAAAAACAATTCTGAAAATGCTGTTCTGGCATAGGAAAATCTGTAAAAGATACTGAAATCTGAATGGCTCAAGGGATAAATAATGAGTCATTCACTTCTACATTGCCATTATGTATTGAGTTTTGGGATAGTAATGATGAAACATAATGATGAAATGTTCCTTATGGTTGGTTGTAGAATGACTATTTTTCAGTCTCCGGTCAACTTCCACTGAACGTGTTGTCATGTGGAAGGAAGCTTGCATTGCCATTACAACTTACCTCTGTGGATAAACAGTTCATTTTATGCAGCTTGCAATCCATTGACTTCTATAAGACCTAAAACATTCTCATTTCCCTTAACTCTTTAGTATTACAACTAATTACAGAGTATGTAACTAGGAAATTGCCTAAAAAGGATTTGTAGGTTAATAAATACAGATATTTAGTCACAAGAAATTATAAAACAATT
Source organism: Himantopus leucocephalus (assembly GCA_003993805.1). Lineage (NCBI taxonomy): Eukaryota > Metazoa > Chordata > Aves > Charadriiformes > Recurvirostridae > Himantopus > Himantopus leucocephalus. Next base: position 8,059,056 of record RSEF01000012.1, on the reverse strand, counting down.
AAAAAGTGTAATAGCCATATCCTAAAGAGAGGGCAGTACAAATGTCGGTGGTTTGAGTTCAGTAAGGCTTACAAGACAACAGACGAGTGTTCTGTGACTTGAACACCTGCTAAAAGTTAAAATGCAATATAAAGAAACTGTTCTTTCATTTTCTAATGCACAGATCAAATCTGTTGTTTTCTAAGTGGATTGCTAAAATGATTATCATTAACAATGTAAAACAGAAGTTGCAGAAAATGTAATTGATTTCATGAGCTATTAAATGCTTGCAAAAACAGTGTCTCTACTTGCTCTTCTTGTGCCATTATCAAGATTAATTTTGTTGAAGAAAGTCTTGTAAAGCTAATTACATGTGATCAAAGCCTTTCTGAATACTGGACCACTTTAATTGCAAAATTCTGTAATTGCTATGAGTCTTCATACATATTAATACATGTATGAATTACACATAGTGAATTATATGTATTTATAGCATATATCATAAAAAGTACACCTGCAAAGTATTTCCCCCCCGCAATATTAAAATTGAAGGACTTGTCTGCTTTTACTTTCTGGAAAATGTTATACTTGTCAGGGTGAAAAAGCTAATGATTTTATTACATTATGAACATCAAGATGAGACACTTGATTACATTAAAGCATTTTTGGTTTTACAGTCTATTTTAGGTAGGATCTCTTTTACGTCAGTAAAAGTTAGAAGATCATCAAAATTCGATTCAAGTGTGATTCAAAGCCTATTCAAGCCAGTGGAAAGACTTAGTTGTTATTTCAGTAGACATTGGGGTCCCAGAGAGCTCCCAGGACTCCAGTAAGCCCTCTGACAAAAGTATGGAAAGTAGACTGAACATTCCTGGGGTTTCTGAGTTGAGAGTCAGGCAGAAAAGTGTATTTGAAGGGGAAACATATTTTTAACGTATCGTAAACTAAATACCCATAGAAAAAAGTTTTAAAGTCAGTTTTTCCTCTTTGCATGTTAGCCTTAAGCACATTGAAAGAGTGTATGTGGGCTAGGAATAACTATGGTGCTGACTGTGCAGTGAGTGTAGACCAAACAAGCATCATTTGAATGCTACCTGGAACAAACTGGCACCAGTTCTGTGTGTACCATAGAAAATACAAACAAGTTATATTTGTGTAACATTCAAAATACAGATCTACGTATTGATTCAGCTGTCACAGATATGCTGTGTATCAGTCCTAACATACTAGCGATTGCCCAGAGCAAAACAAGAACGAATAAGAAATATCAGCACTGGCTATCTGTCAGCAATATCAGATAAATAGTGTGGAAACAATTTATCAAAATTTATCTTCTTACTATATTTTGATCTTATTACTAGCAACAATGTCATTCACCATCATTCTGTACAGCTGAGGTGTCATTCAAAAAGGGTAGGATTACTAAAGGTTCATATGCACTCCATGCTAATCCGTTAACACTTCACCATACTACGGGAAAAAATAGTACTTTTTAATATCGCTTTAGAAGCTAAATGGCTGATCTAAAATAAAAACAAGCAGCTACTTGTGATAGCACCTTACGTTCTATGAAAGTGGAGAATGCAGTTGACTAATAGGAGATACGTTTCCTTGAACCCTTGCAGTTTTTGCTTGCTAATGAGAGGAAGTTCGGGGCACAATTGTGTGCCTCATCTATTTTTTCCTCACTGTGGCCACACTGTTATATTAGAGTTCACAGATAAATATGGTATTACTTTTGCGAATGTGTATTGGTTTAAAACATTGGACTAGCTTAGGTAGTATTAGAATTTGCATTAAATAGAAATTGTTGCTAACTTTTTGTTTCTTCTTTGGTGCCATTGTTCTTTCATAAGGACAGGTGAATCTTGAATCTTTTTTTTCTAATGTGCAAGAGGTACTATTCAGTTTGTAATCAACTGCCTAACTCAGTGTGCATACAAAGGGTATCTTAAATTTCAACAGGCAACATACGTGCAACTAGGGAGGATGGAGTGCATCCAATGTGTATGTTCATGAGCCAGCTCATTGGAAGACAAAGGAATAGTTTGAACAAGGCTGGGTTCATCCACATCATCCTTTATCAAAGACTAAAGGGAAAAGGAAGAAAGTATCAATATTTTCTTTCTCCACACAGTTTTCACTTTTAATGGTGAAAAGCACTAAGTGTGGGGGGTAGTTCTGATCCTAAATTTAAGAGATGTGGCAACAGTGAAGAGAGAGCCCCCACATACAAATGACAGAGTGATTTTGGTATTGCTCAATGAGAATATTTTGGGGCAAAAATGCTTGGAAAGAAGATGTGCCAAAAATACTTGCAGAGAGGATTCTAGAAAAAGAAACAGCACAGAAAACTGAGTCAAAGGCGGAGGAATAGTTTAGCAGCCTATATCATGACCGGCTCTGGCCTCAGACTCAAACTGATGAAAAGTCTGTCAGCAAAACAGAATTATATATATGCCTGCAGTCAGGGTCTTCTCGGTAGTTTTAGTGGCTGAGGGACTTCTGAGGACTACAGTGAGCTAAGAAACTACACATTAGTCTCGGGTCAATTAAGAAAGTAAGCTCTTGAGCATTTTTGAGCTAGCATGTCTCTGAATTCAAAATCTTCTGTAGGCATTTCAGTTTTAATTTACAAACTGTTATTGAAGAGTGAAGAGATGCTTAGCTGGCTGATCCAAGTGTCATAGGTACTTTTTTCCTGGCAAGTAGCACAGGAGTTTATTGGCAGCCATGGTACTGGCTGAGCTGAATGTTTGTGTGCCATACAGTTTGAACAGATTGTAAACATGGGAATAAATACAGAAGTTATCAAAGTGAAAGCTTGGTCATTTTTCTCTGTATAAACTTCTGGCAAGATAGGAATACATTTAGAATGAGAAAGAATATGAGGGAAGGATGTCTAATCTGGATCAGAAGAGCATATCTGAACAGAAGCTCGTGATGCTGTTTGCATTCAGATCAGGCTTAATAATGTTAGGACTTTTGTGCTTATTTTCTTTTAGGCTTTTGCCAGTAAAGAAGTGATTTTAAGTGGAGGTGCCATAAATTCTCCACAGCTGCTTATGTTGTCTGGGATTGGCAATGCAGATGATCTAAAAAAACTGGGGATCCCTGTTGTTTGCCATCTTCCTGGTAATTTTATTATTTCTTTTAACCTTACATCTTCCTATGGATGCAATTCAAAGACCATTAAATGAAACGAAGCCATGAAATTCAGTTGTCTTTGTGTCAGGTTGTGTGGACTGAAATCAAGTGTTACAAATCAGTGGAAATAAGCATGAACTGAGCAATAAACTCCTACACTTTCTTCTCTACATTTGATAGTGAAAAATGCCTTTCTGAAAAATGCCATTGAGTACTTTTAAAGCAGCATACTTATCATTTAGAATTTTGAATGAGTTTTGATCCACAACAGATTGTATAAACTCCCACTGTCATAGATACTCAAAGACAGAAGGAATAACGTGAACTTTTCCTTTAAACTAGAAAAGCTAGTACTGTATTTAGAAGTCATATCTGGCAATTTTAGGACAAGTGATATGTCTGCCATTTAACTTTCTATTTTCATTCTAGTTATGCTATGTTTATGTAAAACCTTATTCTGTCATGAGCAAAAGGCTGATATAACTCATGGTCTTGGTCTTAGTCATCACTGCCCTTGTAAGAGGTTAGTTTAGTTCCCATTTATGCTGGTTTTTCATTGTGGTGTATAATTGTTCTGTGTGAAATAACTTTTTTCCCTTCCTTTCTTCTCCCTCCTCCCCCTTTCTACTCCCCCCCAGGAGTAGGCCAGAACCTTCAAGATCATTTAGAAGTGTACGTTCAGCAAAAGTGTACCAAACCTATTACTCTGTATAATGCGCAAAAGCCAGTTAACATGGTGAGGATTGGTCTAGAATGGCTGTGGAAGTTTACAGGTATGAAACAAAATATGCAATCATTCTACCATCGATAGCTTTAGGATTATTGCAGCATTTTATCTATTAGTTTCCAAGTCTGGGAGCCTGAATATATAATTTTTTTCATGTCCTGGGAAATAACTGGAGCTTGCAAATAGCCTTGAACTATTTCTTTTTTCCTAAATCGGAATCTTTTAGAACAGTTGTTACATCTTAGGTAACAAGGGAGGTTTCTATACACTGTTTTTTAACATTATTATATCTCTCTCAGTTTAAGACAAACTCTACATTTAAAAATCTTGGCGTCACTGAGAAAAGATGTTGTAAAAAAATTGATAAAAAATCTATTTGAACTAGATACCATGTCAATAAAAACATATTGTTGAGCTGAATTAACTTTTCTGTATAATTGCCCCAAAAGAATTCGTTTGTTGCTCTGATCAGAACCCTTTAGGCTTGCACGTAAATCGGAAGTGACTTTTGTTAAAATGGCACACTCGTTTTACAGTAATCCAGCTGTAAGTTGTACTTTAAAAAGAATCTTTAGAAGTAGTCCTTGAAATCAGTAAAATAGTTTGATTAAATTTGAGGACTTCTTCACTTGCTGAATTATCATATTAGTAGTTGACAACTTACGGCTGGGTATGCGTTGATTTTTCCCACACAAGTAAATATTGAGGGCTGACTCATGGGTTTAAACAGATGTGAAAACACATAATATGGGGGGCATTTCAGGGTCTGCAGCCTGTTACATGTGACTGATGGGATAACTATATTGCACGTCATGGAACGTGTAGTGCAGTAATATCAGGATGCTGCAGTGGGTTCTCTCCACACCTGTTAGGATCCTGGGACAAAATCTGCCTCTGGAGTTACACCCTAGGCCTGCCAGTTACACTGAGATAACTGTAATATCCTTCTCTCAAATAAGTGGGATTTCCAAAGTTATGCATACTTACATTTGTCTAGTGATGAAAGCAGATGAAAGTAATGCATTAAATTACGTGCTCTTCATAATGGATTTGTGTACCTTGCAATTTCCACTGTACATATGATTTATTCATAGTAGTGAAACCAAGGGTTAAGAAGTGGATTTCTTGCTTTTCTGAGGTCTTTTAATGGTATTTTCTCTTCATTTATACTCTCTAGGTGAGGGAGCAACTGCCCACTTAGAATCTGGTGGTTTTATCCGAAGTGAACCAGGGGTTCCTCACCCTGACATTCAGTTCCACTTTCTCCCTTCTCAGGTGATTGATCATGGTCGGGTTGCTTCCACAATGGAAGCTTACCAGGTAAATTTTTGTTGAAGAACATATTCCAGTAATGTTCTGTAGCGATTAGCAAAGAGGCTTACGCTCTATTATAAGTACTGATAATTTGGCAATATACTGAAAAATACTTTGTTCGGTATAATACAAAAAAGCTGGCTTAACCTCCTACATTAGGGAAAAAACATTTGATGTTGCTACCAAAATAATGTTACTTTTTATCTCTGGGAAAGTAGGCAAGTATTGAATGGCTGTGTAAGTATTTTCACTACTGAAGTGCCATAGTGCTATTGATTAGGATACCAGTGTGCTAGGTGCTGTCCAAAACTAAAACAAGGTGTTCCCTGTTCCACTGCCGTTTAGACAGAGGTTTAAGTGAGAATGTATGAGGCCACTCATTTATTCATTGGCACAAATCCAAGCCCCATTTTAGACTATGAACTTGGATCCAAAAGTCTGTGCTAATGCTGGGGACCTGTCACTGAATATACATGTTTCTTCTTGCTAATCTCTTTTCTTCAGCGATGATAGTCATTTGGTCTGATTGCTGGTTGTATTTGAATGCTTTGCTGCTGCTAAATTGGAAAGGTTGTATTTTAAATTAAAAGAACAGCTGCAAGCTGATGATAGGTATATTCCCTTCCCGTTATGGGATATCATATTAACAGCAAATTTATATAAAATGAAAAAACGTTCAATGGCATTTTCCAGTATCTTCTTTAACGTTTACATTTGCTTAATTTGTAAAGACTGTCCAAATTGGAAAAAAAAAATCATACAGAATTTGGAAATAGGTCTGGTGGGATTGTGTCATGAGTATAGTGTGGGTGTTGCAGGTTCACGTGGGACCCATGAGGAGCACGAGCGTGGGCTGGGTAAAACTGAAGAGTACAGACCCAAATGACCATCCTATCATCGAGCCTAACTACTTGTCAACAGGTAAATGCATCCTCTCCTGCTCTGATGTCAACTTATTCCCTGCCTGTTTCAGTAGCAGATGTTCATATCTACTCGGCACTAGTTCAGAAGTGATGGTTGCTGCATTGTTATTTATTTCTCATTTATAAGAGTCAGCATCAAAAGACGCCATTGTGCAAAGCACTGTATAAGCCAAAAAAATTCCCTCTTGGGAATACAGTCAGGGTTCTTCATGTTTGCTGCATCATGCTGTTTGTTTCGTCCCTTCCTCTGCTTGTGAAGGAATGGATCTTGTGTGCTGCTTTGTGCTGAGACTAGTGTCCTTGGCTAGACAGTGGGTATAGTGAAATAAAGAGCAGTTCTTCATAGCTCACCTATTCCCTTTTGGGATTGTGCAATGTGAGTTACAGTTTTGTTCACAGTGAATGTAAATACCTGTGACTTTGAAAAATATCCTACTTTATTATGGCTTTCAGCAACAAGCGAGAGACTTTCCCCCAGCCTTTTTTCTTTGATGCTATTTTTTTCTATTATACATTCTGTATGCGTTACTAAATCAAGATTGTACTTACAGTTTTCTTATTTTCTCTCCCTACAGAAAGAGATATTTGGGAATTCCGCCAGTGCATCAAGTTGACCAGAGAGATCTTTGCTCAGAAAGCTTTTGAAAAATTTCGTGGGCCTGAAATTCAACCAGGAAACCATGTTCAGTCTGACAAAGAAATAGATGCTTTCATAAGGCAGAAGGCTGATAGTGCTTATCATCCTTCCTGCACCTGTAAAATGGGTCAGCTTTCAGACAGCTCTGCTGTAGTTGATCCCCAAACAAAAGTAATTGGCGTTGAAAACTTGAGAGTAGTAGATGCTTCAATAATGCCAAGTGTTGTCAGTGGAAATTTGAACGCCCCAACCGTTATGATAGCAGAGAAAGCTGCAGATATAATTAAGGGCCTCCCATCGCTTCAGGAGAAAAATGTTCCTGTATATAAGCCCAAGACCTTGGAAACGCAGAGATAAACAAACGTTCTCACCTTTCACATTTTTTTACTTAGGCTTTCATCAGCATGTTGGTATCTCATACTGAACATGCCAACTAAATAAATACTATGCAAAACAACATATCCTATTAAAATAACTATTAATTTGAACCATTCTCTTATATTCAACTACCTATTCATTTTTTTAAATCGGTTGGCTTAAGCTGCTTATTTTAGTTAACATGACCTTTTGTGGTACAATTCGAATTTTTTGTTGAAGAGAAGCTATTTCTAAATGACAAGACAGTTGTGCACGTAAGCCACAAATACTATGCAATTGCCTGAGGAATGGAAGAGATTAATGTGTGCTATTTTGAAAATCATTATGGTATGCCTTGTTATTTAAAAAAAGGATTTTAACTGCTGTGAGAGTGTTATCCAGGATAACAGCTAGTCAGTAATCCCCACATCCTGCAAAGAATGGTTAGGCAAATATAAGCATTTATACAATTTCATATTCACAGGCCAAAGTAGTACGTATCAGAATTCATAGGAGAGGGAGGAACCTGCATGCAGTCGGAATTTGTCAAATGTAGTTTTTTATGAGAGGAATGCAGTTTACAAATCCTCACTTAAAGTTAGACTTCACCATAGTTAGCAGACTTAACTGTATAGTATTCAGACAGAAGAGCTGCATTGTATTTATCAGAAACTTATTTTTTTAAAAAAAAAAGGAGAACAGAAGCTGATATTTATAAAAATATACTGGAAAACCAGAATTTCTCCTTGCTTTTTTCCCAAGGAGCTTAGTAGAGTTCAGTTCACAATTTAAGCTGATTTAGTTGCACCACTTTATCGTTTAGCACAGTAAGAGATCTGCACTTCCATGTCCTTAAAATTACTGGTCTTTGCTCAAAGATGAGTTTGCAAAAGAAACTTCTCAGCAAATATTCCGAATGGTGCCTTACTATCACTCAAATTTTATTTAAAAAATTACAGCCAAGGTAGATTTAAAATGAAGGGTTACTCTAACTGCATACAGTCAGGTATTGATGATACAGGAAGAGATCTTTTTAAATAACTTATTTTTAAATAACTTATTCAGTGAACCAATGCTATATTTTAGTTAGGACACAAATCTTTGTTTTACTAAATTCAGATGCGCAAAACAAGATACATTATCTTTCACTGCTGTTTTCTGTGTCAATATAACTTTCAGGTCCTGATTTAAAAAAAAAAAAACCAACACCCAAGTCTAAAGAAACTGAACTCATTGAATGAAATTGAATCCATTGAGGCGTTTGGATTTATTAAGTATTCCAAAATAACTTCTGACTAAGCAGCTGTCAAATTATAAAGTAAAAGCTGCTGTAGCCTAAGATTGCTTATGACTTGTGGTAAAGAGAATAAACTTTTTTTTTTCAGAAAAAGTGGAATTTTACACTATTTGAGCAGATTGTAAGAAAAAAAAACTTGCTGACTCAGATGTTGGCTAGAGGGACAACTGCAGATGTTTAAGGCAGCTACTTCTACCTGGTGCTGCTTGCTGTAAGGCAGTGGTTGGAAGCCCTGCTGCTAACTGAGGAAAAGGACTTAATTCATTAGAGTATCTGCATAAAGACAAACAGAAATACTGAAGATGGAAGACGATAGCAGTGAACTCTACTCCAAAAAGATACAGGTAAACCCTTTCTGTGTGTGTGATGCATTCTTTTGGAATGAGGGGAAGAGCAAGAATATTTCAAGTCGTAGGTGATTGATTAGCTATGTTAGTAAGACAGTTCATCTGATGCAACTCTGCATTTCGGGAAAGCATGAACTGTGTATGGTGTACCTTTTTATAGCAAATAGTTTTTATTCTGCACCTGTACTTTTGAGATTTTCATTTAAAGGTATTCAGTAGGTATCTCGGCATCATTTGGAATACAAAGTATTAGGATACTCAGAATAATATATACTGGTGAGACTTACCGCGGTTCTGTGCAGTTGAGAGGGGAAGCAATTTGGAAAGACAGAATACTGAAGTTCCCTCATTTGCAGATTTACAACCTGGATTTCCACTCTAGGCATGCAAGATGGGAATTGTTATTATGCAACTGCAGAGGATTAACTAGCTACTGTCTGACATAACTTATTACTGAACACACACACACAGAGCTATCCTCTGCTACTATGTCAGGCTCTAAAAGATGAGGAAATAGCACAGTTAAATACACATGCCAAACTGCATGTGTGTCTTATGTTCAGGTACACACTGCTGCATTGCACAATTGGGTAATTGGGCATTTATTCTGAAGCATTGTCTTTTCTTGCAGTTCTAAACGTACGTAGACACCTTGCAAATTCCTCCCCTTCTAAACATTTAAACATTTTCATTGCTGTGAACTGCAGTTGGTTTATTAATTTAGGCCTCACTGCTATAGAATGTTGAGGCAGTTTCATGACATTCCTTTGATGCAGTGCTAAAGAAATAGCTCAGGTATTTGAAAGTTTTGTTGCCCTGGGGAAATCTTTAGGTAGCATCAAGCTACCCTTAGTTTCTCCTGCATTGTATCTGGTTGCTGATACTGAATTCCTGTTAAAATTGTTCTTACTTCTGGCAGAGTCAAGTCTGCTACGGGATGCTTAGAACAGGTACAAGTTATTCTAACGTGGTCTGTGGAGCACTGGCAGTCTGCCAGCTACAATTAACCAGCTTTTACACCTTATTGGATTGCCGAGCACAGGCTAAAAATTCAAGAGTTTTACTTACAAAATAATACAGTGTATTAATTGAATATTATTCCCAGTTCTACCCAGATATAAATTTTTCTATAAATGTGCAGATGATACTACCTTATGTATTCAAAACCAGTTAACTGTAAAAGCTGTTTGATGTAAGAATTTGGAATTTACTACACCAGCATTTCCATGGTAATAGCTTGCTGCAGATGTTGCTGACACAGGTGGAGGTCTCTGGCTGGGGACAAGGAGATTAAGAAAGAAAAGTGACCGTGTTTCTTTTTCACACGTTTCAGTTCAAGTTGCTTTAGTATGAGAAGTGCTTTTAAAAGCAGCAGAAAATAGCAGTATTTATAAAACTGCTTTATATTTAATTTATGTAAGGCCACTCAAGGTTTTGTACACCAGAACTTTTGATGTTTCTGCAGCTTAAAATCCCTTCCAAGTGTCTGATTTCAATTAGTTTGCAACCAAATGAGGCAGCTATAGAAACACCGCAAAACCGGAAAGTGGGATTGGAACATGCATTTTCTATACAATAAACATAGAAATATTCTGAGGAATAATAAAAGCATTTATGCATATTTTAAAAATCATAGTTAAAATGAAGAGTTATTGTAGAGAGAACACAAGCACATCTTATTACAGTATTATAATTTTTAGTCTCTATTCTTCTGTCATCAAAGCTCAAAAAAAAGACACTGTCCAAATAGGAATGTATTTTATATATTCACTTTTTTGGTGAATTTACTTCACTGTAAAAGACTTAGCTATGTTTAATTCTTTACTAATGTTTTCTGTCATTATATACATATATAAACAAATCTGGAAATTCATGAAATATGCTTTAATTGGTGAGATAACCTCTAGTTTTTCTGTATTGAGTAATTACTATGACTGGTAGTATTCTAAGGATGCCAGTTACCATGTAATTGTGCATATATTGATTACTTTTTTCCACATATACTTCTGTAATAAAACTGAACAGGTGTTCTATGTATCCATATATATGTGTTTTTCCTTAAACCATTAACTATATAGAACATGGTCTGTAACTAAATTTCCTTTGTATTTGTTTTTGTAAGGACTTTTTTCTCATAAAATAGCATATCTGCTCTAAAGAGTCTCTCAGACTACTGGGTATACCACAGTAAGTGGAACTTTGAAAATTACTCATTGTTATTTCACAGCAATATCAGATCTGGAAAGCTCCATTTTGGTCTCCTAAAGTTTCTGTAAGCTGGGAAAGTGTAACAAAGTGACTACTGCTGGGTGACCTACCTAAGCGTTTCCTGGCAGACAAGCATGAAAGATTTGACACTTTAGGGGATTTAAGTCACATTTTCCCATTTTTTTTTCATAGATCTGTATCTAGGAAGTAGCAATTCCCTAGATAGCAGGGGATTAATAGTACCATTTTTCGTACGGCTATCCCAATCACTTTATTTCTTTCTGGTTAACAGCTATCGTTCATAAAAGACTTGCACGCTATGATAGCGTAGACTGATGACTATATTCCACACGTTCCCTCCCATTCTTCTAACAGTGCAAACAGAATTTAACTTTTGGAGCTTCTTGGTGAAAAACTATTAGTAAAAGGAGTCCCAAGTATAATAAAATTATTACACAGTTTTATTTTGAAGAACATTTTGCATTTGTTTTAATACAAAATGATGTAGGTCAAGAAATAATTTACAAACCTTTAAGTTCTTATCCTGGCATTTGAAATAAGAATGATTTCAGAGGAGGTCGGTAAGCTATTCATAGGAAATTGTCATTATGTACAAAATATTTATTGACATGTTTTAAACATCACATTTGTAAAAATGTGAACTGGATTGCTATCTAGCATATGAACTACAGGTAAAACCTGATAAGGTAACTTGTTAGAACAAGTCATTGTTATCCAGTGCTAACAAAATAGACAGTAGCTTTCAGTATTTTTTGATTTTCCTCCAAGGTTGTATTAGCCTCAAAGTCATTTCAGGGTTTACTGCATTGTGAACAATATCTAAGCCCTCTCTTGATTGCATAAAAATAAATCTTTGAAATACTACACATAGAACAACAGAAAGGTAGAGGCGATAAAATAGTATACTTCTTATGTAGTCAAGGTTTTTGGTTCTGTGAAGAATCATTTTATCATATTTCATTTCTTTCCCAGCAGATTAAGTAGTACTGAAGTAAAACATTTTCATTTACCTGTGAAATATTTTCTGCCCAAGATACTTCCTATCAAAGTGGGGTATGTAGGTAATATACTTTGTCAAAACTAATTGTCTCATGACCAGTAATATCCTGGCAGGAACTTGCCGATTTTATAATGAATATTATTTTTTAGCATGGGATTAATACAAAAATAAAATTACAGCTTATTTTTCCATCAAAAAAGTTTAAATAACTTTAATTTTTTTACCTTTCCAAGTATAAGACTGTAAATAGTCAACTGTGCATCCCTTATGCAGAGAGATTCATTTGACTCAATTATTAAAAAAAAATCTGTTCTGTTGCCAAGTTCCAACTTGACACTTTATCCCAAAAAGAGATTTACACTGAGAGGTGGCTCTATTTAAATATTTATGCTATAGATCTATATATTCCAAGTAAAAATACTTATATCTAGAATTCTGTGGAGAGTTACAATAATTAGGGTCCATAAATATTGCTGCAGTTCAATTACGGTACAATAATTACAAAATATAGAACATCTCTTTACAAATACAAATCATTGTATATTACAATTCATTTACAATAATTTCTACTATATAATTTTTAGCAAACTATCTTATCTAATTCTACTATAACCTGGTTGCAAATGCATTAGTAAGAATGCAATTATTCCAGTATATTTTGCCCTTAACGTGATAGTCATAAAACAGACTATCTGAATGATATTTTCCTATGTAAACTGGTGTTACATATGACAGATTATTCTTTATATAACTTCTTTTTCCAACGATCTCTAACAGCATGACAAACTGTGTTTTAGAAGAGCATTAAGAAAAGAAATCAGGAGGCAAGTTTGAAAACATTAGAATGGATATGCAACGGGTAGCTGATATGCTATTGAGTACTGAGGTAATGACATTATTGGTTGTCATCACTCGTCTCATGTTGCTATTTCCCACGCGATTGTGTGCCAGACTTACATAGACATTTTCATTGACAAAAACCTGCTCCACTAGGAAGGACAGCAGCACAAGGCTGAAAGACAGGCAAGATATTACAGCTCAGAATCCCGCTCTAGCCCTCAAAAAACTGATTGTCACAATCTGCTTGGTTTCAAAATAACCTTACTCCTACAGAGGAACTGAAGATTCTGTGGGAGGAGACTTGACGTACTGCAGCTCTGATCACATTTCGGCAACCTGGAGATAACAAATTTATTAGTTATGGCTTCCTTGAGGTGTGACATCACTTGTACAAAACTTGATTGGTTATTTACTCCAGCTAGTGCCTAGCATCTTTAAACTATGAGGCACTTTTTCTGTTATTAAAATAATTTTCCTTGTTAAATACTATAAGCTCGTAATGCATATCATTTCATCAGCTAAATCTTCTTCATATCGTCCCGTTTCTGGTTCTTCATCACTGTAGCCAGGACCAAAATCTTGAAGTTCATAATCTTGCCTGCTTAAAATGGGAAACATATCCCCATTGGTCCCATTGCTAATATTTCCATTGAGAAGATTACTTGCTGCACTTTCCATCTCATCAATAGTCATGTCACACGCATCGGCAATCTCATGTTTTGTAGCTGAAACAAATTTAGGGTCCTTTGCATACCTTCCTAGGCCTTCAGATATAAGTACCTGGCAGATGGAGGGGAGAGAATGAGATACACAGTGGAATTAGAAAAGAACAGACAGGTCATAGCAACGTTTCTCATTTGTGGAAGATACTAAAAACCCTGTGCTGAATCACCACTGCGACCCACAGCAAAACTGCCTGTGTAAAGAACAAGCAAATGGCTCCAAACCCCACTGTGTCAGTTATGTGATAATGCAACCGATAATGCAGTACATCTGACTGTTCTCTTTAGAAATTTTGGAGTAGTCTGTGATAAACATCAATCATCAGGCTGATACACTAAAGACAACAGTTAATGTATCGCAGATGGTGCAGTTAGAACAATTGCCTGAAACACAGAATTATAGATATGTTCTTGGTACTTTAGCGTACATGGAAGAAAGATGAAGTCCCATCTGTAAATAAAATTTAACAAAGTATATTGTTTAGCTCATATCAATGGAAAGGAAGTGATAGATGGAAGCAAGAACAGTAACTGATTCAGAAATGCTATATACTCTTTATCTTCAATTTTTTTTAAAATAAAAGGGAATTCTTAACATTCTTTAGCACACCTACAAATCAATCCTCTGCATTTAGTACACTGATTCATAGAGCTCTTGTTCTTTTATTCAGGTTACTGCAAAAATGGTGATGTATTTCTATAGAAACAACAGAGAGAACAGACATATGCATCAGCTCTTCCCTATCAGCCATTGTGGAAGGACACTTCGTAAATGATCCTTATATAGAAAACTTAAATTGAATTTCAAATCTCTTTGAAATCCCTCCAGTTCTCTGACACACTAATGTTAAGATTTGGATTCAGCAGAAATCCTTTACTCCATGACAACTACCAGTAAGTTCCCCTGCCTTTACCTAAAAACAGTTTTGGGCTTCGAAACTGAAAATACATTTTCAGAGAGATAATGTGGACTGAATTATATGCTTTTTTACAGTTAACACAAAAACTGAACAGACAGACACTCTTGGCTACTTCAGAGGTTTCTGTAATACTTACCGCTTCTACCAAACTGTCTGCACTCCTCTGTTTGTCACTATGTTTATGCCTAAAGTCATTAGGTACGGTTAAATTGGCTGGTGTAAATGTTCGGTAGGAAATATCAGGGTCATCTGTGTACCAAGAGCTCCTGTGCAAGGAAGGCAGGCTGCCATTCATATGCTCTGTAGATTCAGCCCTGTCGACCTGGATGAGAGGTGTGTAATACGGAGTGCGGTCCCTGTTGGGAGGGGTGGCGGGTGGGGTGGCCCAGGAACGCGTTGAACGACTTGGTGAATGTTTATGAGCTTTGCTGGAATCCAGACCTGCAACGGCCATGACCTGGTAAGGGGAAGAATTTTAGAAGTGAGTGATTTCAAATGCTCAGTCATACTCATTTCAGCAGTTAGCTCAAACCAATTGTTCAGGCAGCAGCTATGCAAAGTTAACGTTTTCTGATGTTTAATGGTCGTGTAAAGGAGGAACAGGACTGAAATTGGTAAATTGACAGGATAAAATGGTATATTTTCTATTATTACTTGGAGCACAAAATCTTGGTATTAGCATTAATAAAGAAAAATAATTGCTCATACAATATATTAAACAAAGAAAGCAAAGTGTAGAAACATTCCTTCTGTCCTGTAGGGACAGGATAGGAAGCTGTCAGCATCTTCCAGGCATTCTGGGTGGTGTCTCTGGGCAATGGAAATTACCATCTTCTCAGGGCCACGTCAGAGCTGGGTACTGATCCTCAAAAGATGTTGTACTTGCAAATTCTCACAAATGGAGTGGAGTAACTGCATGGGTAAGGATTAAGAGGCAGTTGCCGTATTATGCAGTCCTGGTCAAAATTCCTTAGGGCATCCTGACTCTTTGCAGACACTTAAAGAGTCATAGGGGCAAACTACTCATTTGCAATGTTTTGTAGAAGGTCAATGTTTGAGAAGCCTCGTGTCTAGCAGCTACAAGCCTACACTTGGCCTAGAAGTCATGCACAGGCAAACTCCGTAATACACTAGCACTGTTTCAAACAACAATGGAAGTCAGAAGTACAATATAGAAGCTGGAAAGATGTAATTAATTATTGGTTAAATAAGATTCTATGTTTACCTGCTGTTGCATTAAGTGAAGTGGTAAAGCGGTGCGATGGTGGAAATTAGGAGAGAGTGGTATGTCATCTTGACTACTTTGTCGGCGGAGGCATTCGAAATTAAAGGAAGATCGTCTATTTGCTACAGGGAAATCATAATTCATTAGGAAAACAAAATACTTTTCTTCAAAGCCTATTATTTCCAGAATTCCAGTGTGAGTCAACTATCACACAAATAAAAACATATCCCCCAGTAAGAAATAAGCTATGCTAACAGAAGCAAGCGGCTGGTTATAAGATAAAGGATAGATTCATCAGATGAGCAAACGCAGTCCTAGGTAAAAACCATATGAGCAGCCTAACATGACAGAATTTGAAGCAGCTGTTTCACAAAGCAAGCTTGTGTGATGCAGCAGACACTTAACTTCAGAGTTTTTCTGTGAACTGCTGTGAATAGTTACAAAGACGAGTTTCTTCTTTCTTCCCTGAGGTTTTAAACTCTTCATTCTAATGAACCAGACTTCCCAAAGGAAATACCAAATCCCCAGTTCCTTGTAAGCAGTGTGCAATATGAAAAACCATATCCAAGTCAAAGTTGACTCACGCTGTCAATTCCTGACATTTATTCTATTACTTATGACAATGATAAGCCACGGTCTCTGCTGTTAGGTGTGCTGTTATTATTCATGTCTAGTGGAAGGTGTCCCTGGCCAGGGCAGGGGGGCTGGAACTAGATGATCTTTGAAGTCCCTTCCCAAATCTAACCGTTCAATGATTCTATGATTCATGTAAATGCTAGAAAGGAAAAAGTAGAAATATAAACTGGATCAAGATGCTTGGCTCATATGGAAGTGTTTCAGCTGGTCCTGGTGAAAGCCTGCAGAACGATGGGAAGCAGCACATAGGTATCATTCCTTTGTGTTAGTGTCAGTGTGAAGAAAGCCTGGACGCTGAACCGCAGCTGGAATCCTCACAGCTGCGAGCACCATAGTGGAAAACTGGAAAGAGGCTGACAGTACAAAGGAATGATACAAAATTGTTCTGTCTTGAAAATTATAGAAACTATTCTTGGTATCTTTTTTTCCAACACCAAGAATTTTGTGAACAGAATTGAAGAGTTAAGTGCTATAGACTTAGGATTCCTCACAGTTATCACCAGACACTGAATGCCGGATCCTAACAATCAAGTTTCCTTAAAGAGCCATTGGAATAAAGTCAGCACCTCCAGGAGGGGCTTCAGTTCATTTAATGCAAACTTTGTGTCTCTTTGCATTGTCTCTATGGTAAATCCAAATACAGGAATGTAAGCCTTAGCTCCTGATCCTAACAAATGATGAATGTTCCTATACCAAAACAAATAAAAAGAAAACCAGAAGGTCCCTGCATCCAAAACAAGCCGCTTCTCCCCAGGAAAGAGTCTGAAAGAACATCTTAATCGTTTCTCAGTACACTTCTGGAGGTTGTTCAAATACTGTGGTAATGAGTTTGGTACAAAATCCTCTAGAAGGCCTGACACAGAGCTCAGTTTACTAACTACAATACTCAGTCACAGCACTGCATGTCACGTTAACTCAGACTGAATGCAGATGCTAGCAGAAACTATTCAGTGCAACGTTGCAGGTTCTTCTTTTTTTTTTTTTCTTTCTTTCTTTATGTGAGAACATAGAGGCTTCCTCCCCAGGCCAAACAGCCTATATGCTAGTTACAAATAATGGGTTTGAGCTTCTTTTAAAATCTGCTGAGACCCCAAGCCTCTAAAATTTCTCAGCTGTGCTCCTGAACATTAAATAAATGGTTATGACAGGAGGCCCAACGGTGCTCTTGTGACATGATACTGGTCTAAGTCAAAGTACTTTACTTCCTACAGTACCCTTACAGAACTTAGATCAGAACTAGGTCCTCATCCTAGGATATCAAATACTCTCTTATCTAGTACATTTATCTAGTCTTTTGTACGTAAGATAAAAAGAATAAGCTTTCTCTAAAGAAATATCTGCTTAATGCTGTCATCAAAACTTTATCAGAAAAGTTAAATGAATCCCAAAGGCTGCAGCCACAGGAAGCCTTCAACCCTGCCCTCGCAACACTTCTGCAGGAAGACCCCAGAGGATTTTTAAAAGAAGATTGTTCTCCTGCAATGCACAGAATGGATATACAAAGCATCCATCTATTTCTTTGGCTTAAAATTCCTCTGCTATCAGAGAAGCTTGTAGAAAGATGTACAGGAGTTGCCTTTCACAGTCTCCCCTTTGTCTGCTGTCTTTTCCCTCTGCTACTGGAAGAGAGTTTGCAGCTTTCTGTACATTTCACTATCATTCATCTGAGTTGAGTTGTTTACTCTCTGTAGTGTGAGACTCATATTCTTTCTGCTTTTTCCATCAGTGCCCTTTAAGGTCAGAATGCCAAATAGCAGAGAACATTACTAGTCTTGTCGTAAGAGCTGAGTGCCAAAAGTGAGGATCCAGCGCTGACAGCATTGCTGAAGAATGTTTCCTTTATTATATAATAATATATTTTGCTGCTGCCCTTTACTACAACTTTCTGTAGCTTTAAACAGTCTGACTGTATCTCAGATGTTGTATAATGATCCCACTACACTTGTCTCTGAAACACTTTTATTTTTTAAATCTAAAATCTAAATCTATAGCCGCATTTTCTTTAGGGTGTGTGAGACAGGAAAGGACTGAAACCCACGGGGTCCTTACAGTCATACTTCTACAGACACGCAGACTGGGACTCTGGCTGCTAGCACCATCAGAATGAAAGATGACTCTGGTTTTGCTAGAAAGCCAATCCACCTGATAGCAGACAAAATGTGGAGACTCGTCCAGAAATGATCCTGTATTGTCTTGTCTGGATGGCACTGCTTAGACAGCATCATCCAAAGACACACGTACAGACCTGGCCATGCTGGCCACACTACGTGCCCGAGTACTGTTAGGGACCCTATGGGGTTGCATGGAGCTGAGGGTTGTTTCTTGTGCATCAACAAGAAACAGCCTTAGAAAGAGGTTTATTTTGAGCTTCACAACTCCAAGTGCTTCCTCTCTGTGAAGTGTCTGAGGTCAAAGAGCAAAATCCAAGAGTTTTGAGTCTGTGCCTAGTTTTACCAGAGGATTAGCACTGCTAATCTCTGCAGTATGGCCTGGAACATACAAAAGCAAAATTACAAGATAAGAAGCACGAGAGCTTTTAGAAATGCAGATAAAGCAATATTGTGCTTGAGATAAGGAGAAACCAAGGGAAAGATCTAAGGAGAATAAATGAAAATTAAAGAAACAGGTAAAAAAAAAATATCAGGTGACAACATGAATTCAATCTATAAATCGAAACATTTTCTCCCTCAGAAGAAATACAGAATATTAAGCATTGGTCCTGAGATGGCAGAATAAAGTATCAATGTGAATCTGAAAATAAGATGCTTAGCTCAGGATAACACTTATTTTTCACAGGGACCTGAGAAACATTAAAAAGCTAAAGACACTTCAAAAGCAAGGGAAAAAAACTCCAAATCACAGCACCATTAAACTCACTTTTGGTTCTCTTTTCCCTGAAAATTACCCTACTTCAGTCTCTTGTGTTTACTAAAACAGCAGGAGGTAAAGATGTAAATGGCAGTGATTACAATGTCATTAAGCAGCATGACTGTTAGGAAGGGAAGCGCCAGCAGGTGAGTCACTGCAGAGACAAGGGCCCTGACGCAGGCAACACTGCACATCTGTAGGTGAGAATAAAGCACAGGGACTGAAACCCTCTGATCAAAGTTTCAAAACAAACTACTGCTGCGTTCTACCTTGCTCTTTCTTCGTTTTGCAAACCAAGTTAAAACTGGCAATTAAATTGGTTATTTTTATATTATTGGATGAGTGAGGCAAGAGATATTAGAAAGACTGACTTGTAGGCTCAGATCCATAGATCCTTTGAGCAGTCTCTCAGGATGGATAGGTATTTCTGCGTATCATACACTATAATCCACTAGCAACAGTAATCAAGAAAAGTCATGTTTGAAATCCAAGTTAAAAAGAAGTCTTTTTAAACTGGAACATGTCTGAATGCATTTAAATAATTCCAGATTTGCAAACAAATTGTTCTTAATGTGCTTACGTGTTGGTGTTGGAGGTAGCAGCCGTCTCCTAGGAGATCTTTTTGTATCATAACAGATCTGTGAATCATCTTCCTCAAAAAAACCATGTGGGTGATGGTAACCTTTTGGTCTCTCAAAATCTGCATCGTGGCAGTGATATCTACAGTGGTAATCATATATATGCCTGAGTTTAAAATACAATAAAGAAAATGTTATTTCAGTGAGTTTCTGTAAATTGATCTATTAGATTTCTTCTAGAAGATTTTCAAATCTATTCTTTCTCCAGCAAGATAACCAAACATTACATTATATAATGACATGACTCCATTGTAAAATCCAGTTTCTGTATGCAAACTGATTTTGAGATAGCGAGCACACACTTTTGTACTAGTATATAGTTTCAATGAAGTTATTCTTACCAGTACAGGGTAAAGTGTAGGAACTTAGTTGTACATTGCTTAAAAAACCCCTAACTCTGTTCTACTTGTGCCATGCTGTCTTGGGAACCCTGGGGCAATGTGTGCAGCACAGAAACTCAGAAAATGGATTTAAGCCTTTTATATTCTGGATACTTCTCTTGTTGAAAATCAAATCTTGANCATTCTGGACACTTCTCTTGTCGAAAATCAAATCTTGGAAGGGTGTTATTTGAATGTAATTATCATGTAAAAAGATTAGTGGCCTGACAATTCTATAAAATTTAGCTTTCATGCAAATCTTAGCTTTTATGCAAATCAANTATTCTGGATACTTCTCTTGTTGAAAATCAAATCTTGAACGTAATTATCATGTAAAAAGATTAGTGGCCTGACAATTCTGTAAAATTTAGCTTTCATGCAAATCTTAGCTTTTATGCAAATCAACAAGATGCAGATAGGGTGCCAATCTTGCCAGAATTCAGATGGCGAAGACAGTGGAGGAGGAGGAGGAGAATTAAGCATGTCTGGCACTTGTGCATAGGCACTTAGTGATTAAGATAAAATGGCAATAAATTCCTCTACTTCTGGGCTGGACTTCCAAATAAAAATTTATCGACAGAAGTGGAGGATATTTTTGAGAACTTA
>RSEF01000012.1:7965800-8019001 GCA_003993805.1 Himantopus leucocephalus | reverse complement strand
CCAAAATGCACAGAGAATAGCATATTGCAAAGTTTATCAGACTGACCGCCAGCTGGAGGGACAACTTGGTCAAGTAATTTCATGCTCGTTTTCTTCCATATTTTCTTTATAACTGCTCTAAGTTCTTCATTCGCTTGCTCTAGGTTACCTGTGGCAACAAAATAGAAAAATGGAGGATGGCACTTATGTTTCAACCAGCTGCAACAAATGATCCTTTGGATATTAATTAGCTGTATACAAATAAAGACTGTGACAAGGATGCTTTACAGCAAGCCCAAGCTACATGAAGTAGCAGATAACAATACTACAACTAAAGAGAAGAAAGGGTGTAAGACAGTGAGATCCTGGGGCTTTCAAATCAGTCTCTGCAGTACTGCAGAGGTCAACAGTAATTTACAGATCTTGGCTTTGCTCTGTCAGTGCTTAGTAACTTCCACCTAAATTGGGCAGAAAGCGATGACTTGCTCTTTGCAAGCCACTTCTTTCTTGATCCAAAGCTGAGCCTTTATTTTTTAATCATAGTAATTAGTCAGTTGTACAGGCTTGAAAGTCCAGGCAGCTGAATACTGAGCAGTTTTTCATCTCTTGCAGTGCTCACCTAAACCACAGCGATGCCCTGAGGGCGCTTAATCTAGTCAGATTGTTACTGGCAGTGGAACTCAAAAATTCTGCTGAGAATAGCAGAAGACACAGAAAAGAAAGTAGTAAAAGATGGTAAAATAATGAAAAGACATATGAAAATACAAAGCAAAATTCATCAAAACATCCCACTATTTTTTAGAACGTTTCCCTCTCTGATGCAAATGACAGAAGTCTATTCAACCCAGTGAAAACTGGTCTCAACCAGGGGATGTTGCTTTCAAGTGCGCTTAAGTTGCAGTTGCACCAATGTGGGATCCAAGGCACCAAGTTAAAGAGTAGTGAGGAAGGAGCACCTTGGTGGGACAGAAAGGGGAACTCATTCATTCTTTGCAGTAGAACTCCTGTTATGCCACTGTTACATGTTTTTATCTGACCAGGTAAAGGCATGTAATAATTTCTGAGATTTCTTGGGCTTTGGCCTCACTACCCCTTTTCTTTCGTTTTCTAGCAAATCATTCCTAGCAACAGTGAATAAAACCCGTGATCCAAAAGCAAACCAAATCCAGTAAGACTAAGGCAGCCTTACTCATGTCCAACAAAATGAATAAAGTAAATTGTAACTTTTCCTCATTGGACCTTCTTACAAGTGCAGTAAAGGCTTTACAGCTGAGAACCTTACCTTCTGTTTTTATCTTTAGAGCAGTCCTAACCAAAGCAAACAAAGTAGCGTTAAACATGACGGTTCCATCACTGTTTAGTGGCATATTCATGGCTACTAACCTCTGTAAATGAGAAAAGGAAAACAAATCTTGATGTGGCTTTGTTTGAAAAAAACCTCCTGTAACGTTCATTTCTGAAAAGCTGCTGTATTCAAAGAATAATATCCAGAGAGGCATACAAATTTTGTAAGTCTTCAAAAAAAGTTGAGTCTTCCCTCCTAGCTGTGTATAATAACCACCCAGTAACACTTCTTTCTGATACTAATCACATGCACGCTTATACAAAACCTTAAACTGTCCAGTAGTTTTCATGAGCTACTTATTGAGTTCATTTGCAAACACCGAAGCCCAGCCCTTGGCTATAAGTCACACTATGCAAGTATTAAGACAAATGCAGGTATTTAAGAGCATGCCCTCCAGTTGCAGTCATGTCCCAAACTTCCCATGGGTTCCTCCAGCCTCACGCTCCATGAAGACCACAGCACCAGGTCTGTCGTGTATAAGCTCATTCATTTCTCAGGTAACTCTTCAGTGATGCCGTGCATCTCATGCTATCTACACTGAATTAGTGTGAAAGGGGCTTTCTTCTTTGGATTAGTCGACCTCTGCATTACAGTGTTTATTTTTTAGAGCAGTATCGCTGTGACCCAGTCAGAAAAACACTATTTAATCTATCAAAATCTTCTCTTAATGTCTGACTTGGATTTTCTTCCATTCTACTTTAAAAGCATTACTCAATTGTATAATTTATCTTAACGTATAGATATAGGTTTGCTTTAAGTATGCCTTTTGGCATTCTATTTGAACCCAGCGTTTTATACGTCAACTTACCTATTTATGAAACAGATAAAAAAGAATCAAATGACAGTGCTGTTGAAAGGATCCTTTAATTAAAAGGCTTGATCTTATCCCAACTGAAATTGCTAAAACCACAATATCCATAGTTCTGAAGTCTTCAAATAGCATAATAACTATTCATCTCCTTTGTGTTGCTTTTCAACTTTTATATTAAAATGCAATTAATCCTCAGCTAAATTACACATCATGTCTGACAAATTCTACACCATTTTATATTCCTTTTAATTTTCAGTCCTCTCACTCACTGCTACGTATCATATTGCACTCCATTATTTACTTCAGCTTGGTTTATCATCTTGCAGTCCCCACCCTTCAATCTCATTTCTGTGTTTCATGTGCAGCAAACTTCTCATGAATGCAACTGTAAAAGTACTGTATCAAAACTTAATTGTCACTTAAAGCAAACTACCACTCTCTTCTCCCTGGGACTGAAGAGAAATCAGAAATGTCACTGAGTTGAAGTGGTTTTATATGTGACACAGGGTCCCCAGAAATGCTGGGATAAGCTGGTTCATATACATGACAATAATAGACTACTGATAGATTTACAGAGACTGACCCCATTCATTCTGATGGTCTGTAAAGAATTTTACACTGGTGGTAACTACTAAAATGAGTACACTGAAATAAATCACATTAATTTTGCTGGTTTAAGTTAAGCCTGCAAAAAAACAGGAAAACTTGAGAGTCAAGGAGACCTTGTGAACAGACAGGATTACTGTGCATATGCGACACATATTGGGCAGAATTGAATGAATGAACGTACTGCGAGAGAAACCTAGAAAGAAAATAGGGTAAAACCTACCTTGCAGGCCACTCGGTGAGGGCATAATTTGCCAAAACCAAGTGGCGGCTGAATGCGTCTCAGTAACGTGACCACATCAAGATGCTTTATCCTTCCCCTAGAACCAACACACATCAGTTACGAAACCTACATCCATTCCCAAAGAATATACTATGCTCTGCTTTTATTGTTTTTACCAGAGAAATCTTATCAGAGAAATGATCTAACTTACTTTGCTTCAGGATCATATTCTGACCATATCCTTTTGAACTCATCCAAATGATGGGGACCCAGAATAGACCAGTCACGTGTCAAATAATCAAAATTATCCATAATGACAGCCACAAATAAATTTATAATCTAAAAAAAGTAATTAAGAATAATCTGCCTTAATTATTTTGAAATTTTAAGAAAACATCCAATCAACAAAATAATTTTATAAGGTAGCACGTTAAGAATTCAAACATATAAACTGATTTCATACATGATGATTTTTGGCAAATATGATCAAATATCACATAAAATACTTGCTGACCATTTAACCGACTAACTGGAACTCTATCAAGTAATGATATGGAGCGAATGTGATTCTATCTTACTCAGTCTTTGACATAGGCTGCAACATGGTTTTGTTTCTCTTCCTTGATTCGCTACATCAAATTAAAGAATGGACCCAATATATATATTTGACACAGTGTACATCTCAGGAAACAGCTTTTGTATTAATAGGATTCAATGTCACGACAATAAGACTTCTGTATACGTTTTGTTAACACAGAAGATGATACAGAACAGCAGAACGTGAATGTTTAGACTAGTTCACAGAATTCTGTTCGACCACTCCTTTTGCAAGGAGAACAGTACTGTGAATAGGACACATCAACCAGCTTAGACCAGACACCTGCAATGAGGAAAAACATGTTTCAAAGATTATTTTGGAGCAAATAATCCATTATGCCATGGATTAGGTTATTGGTCACATCTCACATACCACAGTTCCAGCACACTTGTAGAGACATGAATCCAAATGCTGCTAAGTTTAAATAATACAAATAGCATTACTAGTAAGCCAAAGGAATTGCAGCTTTATTATTAATGAATATTTAATGATACTATTGAGAAATGCCTGATGAAAAGACTTAACTTAGCTTTCAAACCAATCACTCCTGCATCTGTGTAGTCAGAAGAACATCTTACATGGTTTGGGTTGGAAGGGACCTTTAAAGGCCATCTAGTCCAACCCCCCTGCAATGAGCAGGGACACCTTCCACTAGAGCCCTGTCCAACCTGACCTTGAATGTTTCCAGGGATGAGGCATCTACCACCTCTCTGGGCAATCTGTGCCAGTGTTTCACCACTCTCATTGTAAAAATCCGTATAAGATACAGGATTTAGGACTGTGTATGGAAAAATAAAACCTTGCAAAAATATTTTAGATGAGATTTTCAGTCATTCTCTGAAACCATTACTCTTTTAGTTCAGAAGAAAGTCAAAATGCCAAAGCTCATTTCTGTTAACAAGCACAAGCTAGACTCACCAAAAATGCACAAAGCATGTAAAAACTGATAAAATAAATGATGGCAAAATTGCTTCCACATGTGTATTCTTCCCCTGGATTATAATCGGATTCAGGATCACAGCGTTTTCCAGGCAAACATGCCAGCATGATTTCCTGCCACGCTTCTCCGGTTGCACACCTTTATAAGGTCACAAAGATACATTAGGCATTATTTGATCAAAATGGATTAAAGATGTATTAATTTGCTAAGGTCTGACAAAATGCTTGGAGCTGTACAAGCACAAACGTGAAGACAGATCATGAATTTTTCAGAGCAGGAACTAATTAAAAAAATACAGAGCATGTTTCAGAAATGACAAGCATAGATCTGACACTGCAGACACATTTTATAAGGCAGACTAATGCACCATAAAGGCTTACACGTAGAAATTTGAACCCCAAACTGATTTACAAGTTAAATACTTATTGCAGTGGAGCTGCTGTATACAAAAGCGGTGTTGCACATGAAAAGCTTTCATAAAAGTTGAAAGCATCTGTTTGTAAAAGATGAATTGCCTTTTCCTCGGCATGGTTGAGGAAATGCTTGTCTCTCAACCCCTGCTACTGCATTTTTTGCATAGTCGGGTAATGCCCGTGTACAGACCCATGACTAAATATTTAAAAGACAACTAGATATTTATGACATTTTTGGCTGTGTTTGTTACCTAGTTTCAAAGACAAAAGTCTTTACATGCATGAAGTGACTTAGATCTCATTAGGTGATGCCCTTGGTCTCAGATAAGGAATGACCTACCAGTTTTGCCAACCAGGTTAGTAACAACGCATAGGAGCCAAGTGGAGTTACAGAATCACAGGCAAGAGAGCTGTCAAGGCTGTCACCGTTAGAGGCATCCCTGTTCCATGTCATTCCCTCTCCTTGCTCCAGGACATTTTGAAGCACTCCTGGCAAATGTTTACCCTCTTCTTAAGCTCTCTAGTGACAGAGATTCCATAATTCGCCTACATCAAGGTTTAGCTACCTTTGCCATCAGAAAGTTTTGCCTACTGCTTATCTGGTATTTTCCTTCTGCAAGTTACACCCTCTACTTCTTGTCATCTCTTCAGCAAATGCAAAAAAATACTTTATTTCTTTACCTTTGCAACAATCTTTCATTTTTTCCAAACTGTCATGCTGCCTGTGCTTCTACAGAATACAGTAGGGGCACAGTCTTAGTCGCCTTTCTCAACACCTACACAGTGATACCAGTGCAGGTTATGTTTGGGCTCTACCTGAAGACAATTACTCCACAAACGAGATGTTTCACAATAGCTGTAATGAGTTTAGGTCTGTATCACCTGATTAGAACCCTGCTGTGCCAATGGACACTCAGCATACAGCCATAGAGAGGATGTGCTTGTTATGCTAAATTGCCTCTCACTTGCAAACACATTTTGAACAGATCGGTAGCACAAGAGCTACAGATGTTTTTCATCGATCATTGAAATGGGATGCATTAATTAAGAGTTAAAGTTTACTCACCTGAACAGAAGCAGCACAGCTTGGGGGAAAGTCTGAAAATTGTTGTTTCTGTTTATTTGATTGTTGTCCCTCATGGCCACTTTTCCAAATACCTACAATAAAACAGGATTTTGACTTTCATCCTAATGACCTCTACTGTCAGAAGCTGTAGGCCTTGCAGTCTAAACTTGCTTCAGTATGTATGAAAAACATTTCACAAACACACTTTCTTTACTCTCTTCAGTTTTTCCTGATAATGATGTAAATGCAGTAAATTTATTACATGTACAAGATAATTCTTAATCACTGAATTTAACATCAATAAACCATTATAGTACTAATACCTATTCCTATATTTCAGGTGAGAAAATAATCCCATTTAATTAGGACCTCCCTTTGTGTTGATTTGAAGAACCTTACAACTTTGAGAACCAAAGAAACCAAAAGAGAACTGCAGGCCAAATTCAGGATACCTCAGAAGAGCTTCTGCCAAAGTGCCGATGGTCACCCGGCCATGCTCCTCAGGCACCTCCTTAGGCAAGCACTAGCCCTCATGTGTGGCACAGAGACTACCCCATGCAACTCAAACCGCACTCCCCATCATAGCTTCATGCTCAGTGCCTTTATCTGCTGCTTTCCTGCAGTCTGTGCAGTCCCCTCTCGAACGGCTATCCCACCCTCACACTAGAAATAGCCCAGTAGTATGAATTTTTGGAACAGTTTCCTGACAGGTTTCTCCTATCTAGCTATCTCCAGTTGCTAAGACTGGAGAACCCGTTCTGCCCTCACAGCACTGCTGCTGGTGTGAAGAGCAGCACCTCCATCCCAACAGCACATTTTTACACTTTAAATTACCCAAATTCTTTCTGTGTTTGTACATCATGTGCATATATCCCACTCTTGATTAACCACAGGTTCAGCTGTGCCTAAATCTTCAGCTTCAGATTATCTTCCTAGTTCTATTCTTTTCATATGAGAAAGACTTTTTTTTAAAAAAAAAAAGTGGGAGTTTTAATGCCTGATTCCCAAAACAAGTCTATAGTAAAAAAAAGCCATGCATTCTTTCATACATAGGAAAAAACTTCATGAACCTCACAGTATATGGAAGAGGAGTGGCTCCTTTCAGCAAACCAAGGTACTATAAGCTCACACCAAGCTCTTCTCTTGCATCTTTTTTGACTACCAAAATCATAGCTAAAAAAGATTTTTTACTTTACTCTGAAAGCTCAGCCCTATATATAGCGCCACTATCAAAGGAATGTCTCAATAAGCACTTTAGTAAATAAGTCTCAGAGTAGCCAACACTGTACTTTTGTTTAACGCTAAAAAAATTCTATAATTACCTGCATTCCAATGACAGCATAGATGAAGAACAGCATGGCTATCAGAAGGGCAACGTAAGGCAGAGCCTAGAAACGGGACAGGTGCATTGTCTTTTAATAATTTCACACCATAATTTCAATTTCCGTTTATAATAATAATTTCTCTGTACAACACAGGCTTTTCCAAGATTTTTCTTCCTATGCAAGTGCTTAAAATGTTATTACCTGTCACTCTTAATATTCTGCTGCATACAAAGAACACAAGCTTCATTATATTTTAAATTATTTCTGCCAGCAGTCCAGGGGGAAGAACCATCTTTAGCAGTTTTTAATTTTATTTTCATTACGGATTCTGACAACACAAAGACACTTTCCTCTATACAGTTACAGAGTTCCATTAACTTCACATTCATCAGAGTTTTCAGAAGCAAGCATTCAAATATCTATTTGTTACACTTATGAAATCAGTTTTATATAAAAAAATAAATTCCTCTTTGCAGTCATCTGATAAAATGTGTGGAAGTATGAGACTTGTGTGTGTCAAACCTATCCTATCACTTCTACATATACCAAATATTTTTTATGAAGTACCGTAGAAATCTCATGGTAACAGCTAATATTAAATGACAAAAAATGACCCTTGGACTCACCAAAATAACTGGTGAAGCTTGTTTTGGCTTTCATATGAAAATATATTTAAATATGTCATTATTGATAGCAAGAATTTCAAAAGAAATTGGTTTTGCACTCTACAGGGTATTGCTTCATAAAATTTGGTGTATATTTATGTAAGTTGGTGTTTTAATTATAAAGCAAATTTAAAGAAATTTTGCTAACCTGAAACGACTTAATAAATGTCCACAGTAAAGTTCTGATTCCTTCTCCTCTGCTAAGCAGCTTCACCAACCTCATCACCCGGAAGAGACGGAAAAAAGTGATGGAGATTCTAGCGCTGTCTTCAGAGTTCTGAAGAGCATCATGGAGAAGTCAAACCAAATACAAACTCAAACATGCAACACTTCCAGAAAAACAACATCAAATGCAAAGGTGGAAGAGGTAAAATTTGAAAATGTATCTTGAGGGCCTTTTCACCTTGATAAGCATGATATGAAAGGAAAAATTACATGCTAAAAACACAGGACCTGTAGAAATGCGTCACACATCGCATGCATTTCCAAGTTTTCTAGTTTGTTAATAAGGATCATATTGGGTTTGTTTGTAGTAGACTTCAATAGTACATTGACAACGAATGCAAACCACTGCATAACACCTTTGTAGTAAGACAGTTATGAAAAATACAGAAAAAAATTGGTGGAAAATAGACATGGTAAAAAGAATAAACTCAAGTAGAGGTAAAACCACTGGGGTCAGTTTACTAATCTTACCCCAGACTCATCAGTTGTGACTGTTTCAGTTGGCTTTGGCTTTAAGAAATTAAGAACATTAAATATTAAAATCAAATAAAAGATCAAAAAAATCAGTTTATCCATAAACAGAAGGAAGGACATTTTTCATTTCTAAATGCAAATGAACATCTTTCAGCTCAATATACTTCCTGAACAAAACATTAACAGCCTTATTAAAATCTTCCCTTTAGCATTTCATGTTGGCTGACTCATACTAAAATCTGCTAGTATAACACATATTTAAAAGACTCAATGGAAAGTAAATACAAAATAAAATATCTGCTCCTATGTAAGCCAAACAAAATTAGCCACCTATTTCCATAGGCTGTACGAAATCGTAGCAGTAAGCCTAAATAAAACTCGAGAACAAAGCTCCGGAGTCAAACTAGCCTTTCAAAGGTCCCTTTTCTGCTCTGCTCTTTTTGAAGATTAATTACACCGTCACTGGAATCTAACCATATTCAACTAATTGTGTTTTATATCACATCGAGTGATCCCTTGAGTTGACTCACTCAGTGATGAACATTGGGTTTTGCAGTGCATAGCAAGGACAGATTTTCCCTCTGCCAAAGTGATAGACAAAGTTTTTAGCACAATGACACGAAGGCTAATCCTCCCATAGAGCTGCAAATGAGAAAGCAGTACTCCTGCTCTCTCACCGTCAACAAAGTACTCCTATACCTGAGCTGATGTAACCGGATCAGGTGTGGAGAAAGGGCTTCAGATTTGATTAACCCTTTTGGAACAGATCTGTACAACCCTCAGGAGCCACAGGGAGGAGAGAGAGACACACCAACTTATTCACAGAGCCAAACTCTATTCCTTCGAAGAAGAAACTCACTTCTCTATAATGTCTCTGTCTGTCTTTGGAGAGAATGTCTCAATATCCTAAATGGTCAAACACTCAGCAAAGCAGCCAGCAAAGCTTAAAGGACCAACTGTCTGTGCTTGCTTGTGCACTGATGGATTCACAGCAGATTCTTCCAAAATTGAATGTGTCTTTAAAAATATTAACACTAGAACAAATTGGATTCTGGATGTTAGATCCAAGTGATGGGTCTTACTCTCTTGCCTCCAATATCCTCCTTTTAAAGGGGCACCTTTCAACAATTACTGTCACATATAGCGGCAATACCCATGATGCCTCCTCAGTGCTGTTTCCAACACATTGTGGATGCATCAGACACACTCTCGATGCCATGCCTCACTCAGTAAAATCTCAAGGATTGCTGTTATCTAAGGTAAAACTTGGGGAGAAGGTAGACAAAAGAGAGGAGCTGATTCTGCTGAAAATACTAGCAGTATATTATATAAACATAATATGGTAAAAAACCAAGAATATGTGGTACTTTGTTAAACTCAACATTAGCAGTATTTGTTAAAATATTGTTTTGTCTATTACTTTTTTTGGCAAAACATACATAATATAAAGGTATTACAAGGGAAAAACAAGGTAAAAATAACTGTTCGCTAAACTATGTGCAGTCTACGTATGTGTACATGACTGCCCTGCCAGGATAACAGTATTTTCTGAAACAAAGAGTTTTGAAATAGTTTAAGGGATTATTACTAAACTGATGCACTATATTAAACAAAACCCAGATCTCCTCATTAGACTTCAGTAAGTAGAGTATTTGTGAAATTAGCTGTAATATCTAAGCTTTGTAAGCACTTATATAAAATGCACAAAAAATATGCTGCCAATGAAAGACAGTTGCTGCATTAGAAATTCCCTGCATATTTCAACAATTTGAAAGAAAATTTCAACAATGTGAAATAAAATCATCAAAATATAGATTAGAGAGAAATTCATAATGACAAATATCATAAATGCCAAAATATCACTAAACATGGAAACAAATCTTGCAAAGCTGTCTACCTACATCAACCACAAACCTGTACTAGTGTACACAGACCCATGTTGCTATTGACGTTTTGGAACAGAAAAAAAATCCTTTTTATCTGAAACTTTTAAAGAAAAAGGGTTTCATTATACCGTCTGCAGATGAAGCCTGACATTTCATATTAATCTCTAGTGAGTGACTCATGCTGAGCTTGATATTGTCTTAATCAGTGAGCAATTTACTTAATTAGCATTCAATATTTTGTATCATCAAAACTTAAATGAAATATTTGACAGATACAGAACAGATTAAATTACATTATCATCGCAAATTGGCACTAAAACAACAAAGTAAAATTCTGGATTCTGCATTTGGGAGCTTTTCCTGCTAGCTTTTATAGGAGAAGGATCGGGCCCCAAATAATCTAGGAACAGTATTAGGATAGCAGTATGTAATGGGATAGATAAGAACAGAGAAAGGATACTTTAGTCCTACAGTTTTTTATTTAATTGCTTTCCAAAAGAAAAAATAATGAGAAGTATGCATTATGATTTGATTATGAGAAAGCCCTCACAAAAGGAAAAGTAAGTAAAAAACCTTTTTTGCCATATAACTATCTTAATGATTACTTAATTCCCACTTTCGAAAATGCAGCCAGAGGTCGAATTACCAAAACTATGTGAACAGTTCTACCGCAGGTGCTCAGGAATGATGAGTGCAAAATCCCTCAACTTTTTTTTTGTCTGAAGGGCACTGAATGTATTTGTGTATGCACAGGACTGTGTAACGCATGTTCCTCTTACAAATCACTCTTTCTCAGCTTCTTTGAACTAAGCAGTCCTAATTGCCCATTCCTGATGGCTGATCCGCTGCTGGGAGGTGTTAGGGTATCATATGCAAGAGATTACATATTATGGACACTGGAAAGAGCAGGGTAGGAATGAAAAGGGGAAACACCCTGTTCACAAAATGTAAATTGTACAAAAATACCACGGTGGAGACAGATGCTAGAAACAAACAATGAAAATGAACTCCTGATACCAGGGGATTTTTTTTCTACTGGAGCTGAAAATATTCAACTTCTGCCCGTCATTGGCCAAGTGTTCTGGATACTGGTATTTTAAATTAAGCGTATCTAATTTTTTATCATCTCTGGCATTTCCCTCTGGTAATACAGCAGCTTGGTTTGTATTATTAATACTAATTATAATGAAGCAAATGTAGCGATATACCACAAAGAAAATATTATTCATACTTATTTATAAAGGAAACGGTCATCTAAGAGACAAAGTTAGTTAAGGTTTATGTGTGTCCATCCAGCATGAAGTAATACTAAGATCTGGGAAACTAAGATTGAGATAACACAATCTTCAGTGACAATAACAGAGTGACAATAAGAGAGAACGTCTGCTTCCTACAGACAAGGAAAAAACATATACTACCCATACATAATCTTATTTACAACTTCAGTAATATTACTTGACATGTGTAGATGGTACATTATGTGTATGTAAGAACAGACTTGAGCCTGAGGGGGGCAGGTTGAGCAGAGTGTCTCTTTGGATGACGGCTGCTGACAAGAATGAAAAAAAAAAAAAAAATTTCCTGCTGGCAGGCAATCCACCTACAACCCCCTCTTTCCCCCCACCTTCCAGCAGTCATTCCAATACTACTCATGTCCCAAACGCTTCAGGACTGGCTGGTCATTATCATGATTTTTTTGTTGTGAGACTATGTGAATCCTTAGATGACAGATGTGCTTCTGGGATCACTGCTAGAAGTCTGGTAATGGGCACAGCTGGAATAAATGAACAGCTTCTGCTTGGCTAACAGATGCATTGCAGTGAGGAAAATGAGGACAGAGACTAGCTTAATTATTCTACCTTTCCTGTCAGCCATGTGCCAGCTACGCTGAGAGTCTAGTTCAGCAAAGCACTTCATAACTGTAATTTTAAGCCAATTCTTAAATACTTCAAATAGGCAGTAACATATGATTTTGCTTTTTTCTTAATCAAAGTTTGACACAGCAGCTTTCTTCCCCAAACAATCCCAACCCTCGAAAAAGATTAACCAATGATCAACCTAAATTTCTGACTTGCTGATTAAAATGTTTGCAACCTGCTACCAATTTTGGTCAAGTATTTAGTGCTGCTTATGAAAAATGCAGCGCATTTCCTAAGCAGTAACTCCTCGTTACACTCTTTCATATTGCAACAAAAGTTCAAAATAAACATCTTAACTGAAAAAAGCTTCAGTGTCAAAACTGTGAACAGTGTGAAACAGATTGCATCATGCATTGGAATCAAACTGTAGCTCTGTGTTTAAGAAAAAATAAACATAGTGAAAACCAGTGGATATTAGTATATGGTGTTGGGCAAATGCTTCTTTTTTACAGATTGTGCCAAAGGGTACAACAGTATGCCAAAACAAATGGACGCACAGTGATGATGTAACCATTATTACAAATATAGAAGGAAACATCTGAATGACAAATACATACGATGACAATAACATATATAGGAAAGCATTCAGGTTGCCAAAATATCTTCAGAAATGTGTAGTGTATGTGTGCCTGTATGCACATATGTATATACGTATATGATTTTTTCAGAGAATAACTACTGAAATTCAAATGTGCTAGCAAGTAATTTTCTTCAGTCTTATCAGTCGTCTCTATATTCCCTGTTCAACATGAACCAAATGCCCATATACATAATTTAGTAAAAATTTTGAATCAATGTGAAGAACCCCAGAGTAGATCAGAGAAGTATCTTTTGCCTTTTAAAAGAGGTATTTAAAACTCTTAAGTTCATAACTAACAAGTCGATGGCATAGGGTGTTACTATGATAACTAATAAATATTCAGTTGTGCAATAAAGAAATAAATTATTACTATTAACACCTTCATGAAAGTAGCTCAGAAATACATTTCTATTTCCAAATTCAATATTGCAACACAGTATAGATTTCATATTGCAATAACACTTCACACTGATGAAAGCAAAGCCCTATGAGAATGTACTTTTATGACCTATCCTTAGGCCTAAAGGGATACATTTGCAAAAGTCTACAAAATGTACTATTGCTATTCAAAAATAGCAATTACTAGCAACAAAACATAAGTCCTGACATACTATACTGATGCATGAAGTAGGATTCAAACTAAATTGCAGTGCTTTTGCTCAAAACTGGAATCCAGAATCTCTTACAGGATGTAGACATGAGGTTTTTAATCTTCTACTCCGCACAAGCAAGATCAGCTGTCCCACCAGATACAAGGTGAGTGGACAACTATACAAGAATAAGCACTAGCCCTCCAAGCACACACTCCGCTAGCAGCCTAGCAAAGCGTAAGAACATCCCACTGCTCACAAGTCAACATTACGCACTGCATAGTGCTGCAGTGGGAACAATGGTGCTCCTTCTTGCCAAATGGCAGAATATCCAATTCTGGTTTTGTGAGACTTTTTTGATGTATGACATTGCTACTAACTAGTTGTTATGGTAGTGTAAGCATTGAATAAGCCTCACGTGTTTACAGTGGTGATTCAAGACAAATTGGTTTTCCTGAGGGGCTCAGGAGGAAGGTATCAATGGTGTTCCTTTAAATCCTATTTCAGCAAAGAACTTGAATTTTACTTAGCTTGAAGCATAAAATTAGTTCCATAGGGACTGCATTAAACGTTTGCGCAAAAGGAGAAAATCAACTCCCCATTATCTTCTCGACATTTTGGCAGCACATGAATGGTAAAAGAAACAAATAAAAAATGTGAATTGAACCCTCTGTAAATACTACTGTAACAATGTGATCATGCCTCTAAGTCATCCATGCTGGTCATCCAAATGGTTTCTGAGCTGACAAATAAGATAATTTCTATTCAGTCAGGCCAGATTGAAACTTGCTGTTATTTCCATTCAGAATTCATTTTGAATTCATTTCTCTCTCATTGTCTTAAGTTATATATGTCCATCTCCCAGAATGGACTGACCACACCTTGTGTCTCACAATCACTACTGTGTTTTTTTAATTGAAAAAGGAACCATTTTTATGACCACACCAGATCTTGCGTGTCATGTGAAACTTTTTGAAAACAAAAGGTAACAAAACCCAAAAGTAATTATATAGGTTTTAGCAGTGTTTTTAATTTTTTTTATTGCTATGCCATATATATATTTACTTATATATACTTGCCTCTAAAAATTTCTAAAAACAAAATGAACATGAAAATCAATTAGTTTCATAAAAGAATAACTGATTACAGGAAGGGATATTAAATGATAGAGCAAATTTAAAAAACAATTATAGAAAATAGTGTATTGCCAAAATATATGTTGCCCTGAGGTGATTCATTTCCGGATTTGGTCACTGATCCAGTCCTTGAGGATGCTGAGCAGTCCTGTAATTTGCTGAACACATTAAACATTGATTTGCACAGGCACCAAAAATTTTCAAAACACAGTAATTTCCTGGATTATATGTGAATAAGAGGTTACTGTATCAGAAGAATCAGCCTCAGGGCACCACATACATTATTAAAAAA
Source organism: Himantopus leucocephalus (assembly GCA_003993805.1). Lineage (NCBI taxonomy): Eukaryota > Metazoa > Chordata > Aves > Charadriiformes > Recurvirostridae > Himantopus > Himantopus leucocephalus. The sequence goes on along the minus strand of RSEF01000012.1, from coordinate 8,003,928 downwards.
CGTTAAAAAAATAAGAAAAGTAACAACAAAATAAAGAGATGACATTTAATGTCCAGAATTTAATACTGAAAGGTGATACGTAACTAGAAAGTCCAGCCCACTCTTTTGTAAAAAAAAAAAAAGGGTCAGATACAAACATGTTATATAGTAGAAAAACTTGCTGGCCTTTGGAATTAGTCTAAATGTACACAGCTAGCCTATCAGAATGATGCCAAGTTGTTTCCAGAGCATGAGGCAATTATATATACAAAACTATAAGAATGTTTCATGCTTCTTGAGTACATTATTTTAGGTATTCACATTCTTTCAAGTCATCTTTTACATTGATCAATTCAAAACACAGAATCATAGAATGGTTTGGGTTGGAAGGGACCTTAAAGATCACCCAGTTCCACCCCCCTGCCATGGGCAGGGACACCTCCCACTAGACCAGGTTGCTCAAAACCCCGTCCAGCCTGGCCTTGAACACCTCCAGGGATGGGGCAGCCACAACTTCTCCGGGCAACGTGTTCCAGTGTCTCACCATCCTCAGAGTAAAGAATTTCTTCGTAATATCTAATCTAAATCTACCCTCTTTCAGTTTAAAGCCGTTACCCCTCGTCCTATCACTACACTCTGTGACTGTGCTCATGCAGTTACAATTGCAACAAGATCTGATTTTACATTAGTGCTAGCAATTTACACTGTTTCAAATCACCCCTCAAACAAGGCTGAGCTTCCTCAGTTTAAGCAGCAGTGGGAATTTTCACAGGTGCCATTTCAATCATGCTTGAAATCCCATTGAAAACAGTCTTGTTAGCATCTTAGCAGAGCTGTAGATTTCCCAGAATCACTGTCAGCGTTAACGAGTACAGGTGGAATGGCAAAATTCAGAATGGCAAAAAATTATTAAGAAAAGACTCTAAAATACTGAATTTGGATTATAGAAATTTACACAAAACTAATGAAGTAGGAATAATTCAGTAGAATCAAAACAATAAAAGCAATAAAAATCTAAGAAATTTCCCTAGACACTCTGCAGTATTCACCGTTTCATGTTGAAAATGGGAAATCAAGCCCAGAAATATACTGAAACTGTAATGCATTAGTGACTTGCACAAACAAAGCACAAAAAAAAGTGGAAAAGACCAGAAACAGACAATACTTAGTACACAAATAGTCTGCTGTGCAGTACTAGAAGACATCAAAGATGAGCCCTTTTTCTCTAGTGAGTATAGCATGAAAAGAAATGACTGTGCTAGTTCTTGACTGTGGTGTGTACTTTTCCCAGAGAAAAGTATCTCCAGAATATTTTCAAGACAACTTTGTGAATTACTAAAATGACAGTGTTCTTCACAGCTGAAAGCTCAGCAGTGATCAGTTACAAGTAATGCTGTCAAATTAACACTGTCCATGCAGCGTTAAATACGGAGTTAAATACAGGGACACCTTCTGTGGTCATGGAAGTACGTTTGAGCTATTTTTCAATTTCTTCACAATCAAGTACATTTTGCAGTTATCAAAGAAAGCTATTCTAAATGATTGGTCTTTTTATGCTCCTCAGATATTACGCTCATCTACACCAGTACTACTGTGAATGGAAATAGTGGGTAAATTGTAAATACTTCAGCTGAAAGTCTAAATCCAAACTTTTCTGGAAAAAAAAAAAACCAACCAAAAAACCCCAAACCCAAATCAGAGGCAGCTTTTAAAAACCTGCTCCATGAACTGTAATTATACTTTGAGAAATGTCTCCATGGGACAATGCAGTTCTGTGCTGACTGACCCTCCACATCAGCTCGGGTTCCTTCAGCTCACAGATAGAGAGATCCATTGCCTCCTGAGAACTGCGCAAAATCAGTCTGAAATCTAAGGGTCAGACTAAGGTCCTTGTGCTCACATGTTATCACATCACTCCTCCGTTGTTCTGTCCAGTAATGCAGTCAGTCATGAGATTCTCATAGTTTAACATAAAATCAGGAAGGAATTTTAAAGTGAATCAGCCTTAAAATAATTTTGATTGTGTTTAATCTTTGAGATGGCAGTGTAGAATTTGCAGCTTTATAAAGAAATCTGAAGTCTTTAATGAGGGCTAATAGACTGTGCGTATGCTTGAAGGTATTCTGCCATCTTAAAAAAATTAAAAAATGAAACATTTGTTTTCTATATTTGGTTGAACTGCATTTATAATATATATCACTATGCTTACCAAACAGACTAGAACTAAAGAAGATTGAAAACTATGTACAGCACTCTTTCTCACCAGCTGCTACTGCCACTAATTGATGTTGTCTGTGCCAATGCTACTGTGTTCTGAAGGGAGACCTATGTGGGCACAGTATAAGAACTATTTCCTTTGGCAGTAGCCTTATCCACTCATTTCTGCCCTACCACAGCCCACACTTTTGCCAATACTTCGAGCTCAGCATCTCATCCAGCCAACTGTGAAGTCCCCAAACTCTTGTGGAAGCACAGCTCACATAGCTATGGGGGTAAGAAGGGCTGCGGGCGAAGGCTGCTTAAGCTTCATGGAGATGCCAGAAGAAATCCTCATCAAACCATGGCCTCAACTGAGACAAGCCTGATGAATCCAAGCCTGACCAATCCTAGCAGGTGGTCTGCTGATCTAACAACGCACTGAAAGCCAAAACCTGTCTTCTGGACAGATCTCACTTGAGAAATACGCATTTTCTTTTTATTTTTTTTCCCTCATCCTGGAATGCCTGGAACAGATACCATTTTTTTCAAATACAATTTCTATTCCATGTTCCTGGGCAACTTTATTATCCTGTTATTTACAGTTCGAAAATCAATGTACTGTCTTAAATGGAGTAAAGGGTATCGTTTCTGCTAGTCACTGGAAGAGTGTGATCCTAAGAACTGGGTTCCTGACGTGAACCACTTTGGAATATAAATTTTAAAATGTGTTTTCTCTGAAAAACTGTTTCAATTAAATGGCAATGATAGCCACAGGATGGATTTGCTTCCCCAAAATACGATAGAGTTATTGCAACTTAAATACTCACCACTGAAGAGTATTTATTCAAATTTAGAAGCATTTTGAAAGATGATGCATATTAAATATCCCTACTGAAAAGAAACCATTTAGGTAAGTAATAAAATCCACTGGGGCAAAAAAAGATGTCTACCAAGTAGCCTACTAAAACAAATTTAAGAGAAAAGTAATGTTATTAGCCAGCTCATAATCTGTGACTGCTGTAGAAACACATGCAAGCTAAATACCTTCAAAGAATACCAAGCAACTATTTATATGTACAGTTTTCTCCGATTAAACCTGTTCTTTGATACAGGGAAAATATGCGAATGTTGGGGATCTCCTGCATCATGGCTATTTCTAGATAACTTAGTCCTCAGAACGTTCAACAGCTAAGGTCCTCAGCAGGTGGAATACGCTAACCTCTCTTACGGAGTCTGTGTGCTCCCCGAGCAATTTCAGTGGCTGGACTGGATTCAAGCCTCACCTCCTTCCATCTCCCTTTTTGAGGTCTCAAAAAGCATTAGAGGGAAAAGGCACTTTCCTCTGACATTTTATTTTGACTAGTTAAACAAAGAAACATGTAAGTATGGGAAACACTTGCATATCTACTAAAGAACTGGTATGTATTTTGTTATCTTTCATTTATGATTTTTGTGATGCAGCTTTCCTTATTAAAACCAGCAAGTCAGATAGAAAACAGGCAAAAATCAGTATATTTCCCTATTTTTTCCTTGGGAAGGGATCTTTCTGCTGTCCAAATAATCTATATGTATAATGGCCATCAGTCAAAATTTTGGTGAAAAGATGGAGTTTTCCAAGTACTTTAAAAGTAATTCAAATTTTTTGAACATTTACTGCAGGATGGGAAAAGCAAAAGAAATAGAAAAAAATAAACATAGTTTTCCACAGGATGGAAAGCCTTACTTTCTCTATGTACCCTCTTGCTACCTCATGAGATATGAATGCTAATGTCACTCCAAAAACCCAACCTCCCACAGAAAAAAAAAAAAAAAATCATTATTTGTTAAACTAAGCCACTGAAACAACTTACAGAATCATGAATTATCTTGGTCAAGCTACCTATGAAAATCACTGGGCTTCAAGTAAAAGAGTAACAGAGGCTTAATTCCTTTTTTATATATAAAATGTTTTAAATATTTTCTGTACATACATAGAAAAATATAATTCTCATTGTCTCACTATGCTGTGTGCATGTGCAACTATACGGGTATATAGATTTACAGTATCAGCTTGTACAAACATCTATATCAATATTTCAGTCTTTGGTTCCAGGATAAAACATAGTTTTCCAAAAAAGGATCTGGGGATAAAGTTTACATTTTCTGTATTTCTTGATGACAGCAATTACTTTTTAGTGCATGAACAGTTGCTACTTACATTAACTTCTGTTATAGCAATATCAACGACGCTACCAACAACAATTAAGGCATCAAAAGTGTTCCATGCATCAGTGAAATAGTGCTGTTACGACAAGCATTCAGCAGAAAGAGAGCAAGAGAAAAACACAAACAGAAAGAGAGAAGAAAAGGACAGTGTTATAACACAGAAACACTCTAGGCTTCTCTGATGTACCACTATACAATCTAATCTTTCCCTTTCATAGCTAAAAAAAATTGGTAGAAAAAAAGGCTATTTATTTCCCATATCAACATAATTGACCTATGACTGGTCTGTACTCAAACTTTAGAAACATCAGATCAAAATCTGTGACTTGTCCAGATGATGGAAATAGTGGGGAGACAGAGAAAGAGAAGTAGGGACTGGGGAAAGTAAGCTGGGGTATACTCACATCAGCTTCACTGAGAACGACGTCTACTATGCTGCCAATAACGATGAGGGAGTCAAACGTATTCCAGGCATCACTAAAATAGCCCTGAACAGAGCAGGCAGGGTGCAAACGTTTGTGATTACACATGAAATGTCAAATATTTGCATACTTCTGTTTAGTTTTGCATAAACAGAAATTAGTTAAACAAAACCTGTGGTCTAATGAGAAAACAAAACAAACCAAACAATATTGCCTACTGAAGGAAAAGCAACATATAAGTGCATGTGTGTGTATATATATACATTATATATATACATGTACAGACACACACACAGACACACACACGCACACACACACGCAGTACACATGCATAATACACCACCGTATAAGCACATTGGCAAGCAAGCCACCATCCAAAATTGGTTTTGGACTTCTAGCAAGGCTGAGAAATTCTAACATATATACCCTAACAAGCACAACAAAATCCATTTAATAATATTTCTACAAGACCAAGCCAATTGAAACCTCCTTAACATTAATGACTTTATGATAGCACTACCTAAACGACTGGTAAAAATATTCAAAGGGTCAAAGGTCCTCTCTGGTGAATCATGCACAACTATTAACGTCGAACTGTGCATAAATATTAGAGAACTGACAATCTTCTATTCATAAACTAGCTTTAATATAGGAACTCACACTACATTTCCAGTCAGGGCCTGATTCTGTAACCAGTGAAGTCAGTGCTAGGAACCACAGCAACTTGAACAATTTCTTAATGCTTGTAATGCAGCCGGTCCAATGCCTGAACATTTATTTTCATAAATTGCTTAGTCACCCTTCTGACATTTTATGGCTTTAAATATATTCCCTATGCATATGTTAATGGCACCCTGCTGCAAATGGCTATGAAGTGCTATCATACAATCTGATTTCTATTGGTACCAAAACTGCATGTTCTAGCAAAAAGATATTTCAGAAGAAACCTGGAGGTAGGTTCCAGGATCAATCTGTCACTGGGAACAAACCATGTTGAAGGCAACTCTACAAAGACAAGATATGTAGGTTTTCTGCAATATGTGGATTTTGCCTAGTTATTACAAAATTCAGAATTGCAAAAATTACTGAACTTGCCCTTTCTCTCAGATATATTAATTTATCAGCCAACCATGACTAAGGAATGTGCATTACATGACAAAGGCTGAAGTGTACATTTTGTACACATACATTCTGCTTTCCTAGTAATTAATTTAAAAATACTCACTTGTCAACCACTATTGAAGCTCTTAAAAATAAATTTAGCAAAAAGTTTAAAATGACGCGTGTTCTAATCTAACCTTATGGCTAGTTACACTTATTATTACAGTTTACTATAAGATAATGTTTTAGCTGAGTAGTTTAAGTTGTTACATGTGTTGTCAGCACAGAAAAACAAAATCAGCTACAAAATTTTTGTACAATTTTTCTCTCAAGATTTTAAACTGTTAGAATTTCTAGTAACTTCACAGTTTGAAGTGCATTACTATTTGAAAAAAAAGCTAATTTCATGTGGAAATTTGCTCTTGGAGACTATGAGAGCTGCTACAGAAGACGACAGCTCTACAGCGTATTCTAGGAGAGTAAGCACTGAGCAGAGTCAGGAAAGCCTCATTATGTTTCTAATGCTACCTCTCTGTTAAAACACAAATTACTATAATCATTCCCGCATTTGAGGAAGGGGCTGTAAGAGGAAACTAGATCAGATATGATTATCACTACAGCCCTTTGTGCCACATGCTTTGGTTCTTTGGGATCAATCATCATTTGTCTTGGAGCAAAAGCCAATGTTCATGGATTTGGCCTCCCGAACAAACATGTCCATTTCTGAGAGCTTCTGCACAATTCCCTATCACTCCTTCCTTATTCATCCTGCTCCACAAGAACCAGCCATTCCCAAAGTTTCTATTAAACATCATGCTGAGCCAACTCAGTGATACCAATATTTATAATCCTAAAGAGTCAGCAGCTGCCAACAATAGAAGGGGAGCTACTCTCACAATATTCTTCCTGATCATTCATATTCCTTATTTCTCTTATTTAAAAGTATCTTTCTTGATTTTAAAATAGCGGTATTTATATATGTACATAAAATAAGGGACTATTGGCAAACAGCAAACAGATAATCAGCACAATCCCGAGGTGTGCTATCCATCTTCCTCTGCAACAATGGGAACCAAAAAAGATCCTCCAAATAAAGGTTAATGTCAGCTATAGAAAAAGTGACTTTACTAGACAGGCTACAATATAAGGCACTGAAATAACAAATTCACATTTTGATTCAATACAGCTAAAATACTTTACACATTTATTTTATGAAACCTTTTCCATCAGTATAGACAAATATTGTTCAAAGTAATATGTAAAGCAAAAGCATACAAATAAACAAAAAAACTAAGAGAAAATAAAGATGGTTTTGGAAAAGGGAGGAATGGACAAGTCACAGCAAATAAACATCATGCAAATAAGTTGTTTTCACCACTGCAATGACCCAAGATCGATTCACTTACTAGCCATCTTTCCTTTTTTCTTACAAAAATCTGATGTAAAACGACATGGAAAATCATTACAAGTTTAAGTAACAGCTAGCTATCATGAAGCTGTACATACGGTACGTGTTGATGTATTATTTTAGATTTCATAATGTATTTTGTTTTCTACTGTACTGAACCATGCTAAGTAACAGATTTTAGCAAATGTGAAGAACAATGTGAAGAAAAAAGGCCTGCTCTTTTAACTTACATTACAAAAAATTTGTTCATTGAGAAACGCTGAAGGATAAAATCACAAATCCTGGGGAATATGTAGGCATAGAAAATTAACAGCAAAATGTGCTTCCATAGATCTACCACATCAATATTTTAGTCCTTTCAGTACTCTGTTGAAAAGTTTAGGGCCTCATTCTCCAAAGTACTGTGGTGCTCCAATCTCCCAGTCAAGAAGTGTGCCAGACATTCAGCATCACCTTTAATATCTATCACTTATCCAGATTCTATGTATTTCAGAGCTGGAAGGCAGTCTGCAGTACCTTGCTTTTAAACAACACAGTATCATAGTAAGAGTATCAATAAGTCATAGTAGCCTTAAGTTTGCATGACCAGCAAAACCAGAAGATCGCAGTTTTCACAGGATTTTTATGAACATATTAAGGGGACACTGTCAAGCAGATGAGATAAAAACTAACATGTTTTTATCTTTTCTAATTTTTAAAGAGTGAATAATGGAGTTTTTATTTGATGCTTTGAGCATCTCTGAAATAATTTTTAAAACACACAAAATTAATAAATAAAACTGTCCATTCTGCCAGACTAGACTAAGAAACCCACCAGTAACACAAACATAGAGGAAATGAATTAGACTTTCCTCACGGACCCTAAAGCAAAACATTAAGTTGGGCTTCAGATTGTTCCTACTATTATTAAATCTTAGTATCAGTTAAAGCAATTCATCATTGTTTTAAGCATGTATCTAGTCTAAAATTTAGATTACTAAAAGACATTCACATTCTGCTTAAGACTGCTGTCTGATTTGCAATTATTAATGAACTATGTAATACATATTGCCAATAGGTGTTTTGTTAAAGAGTATCTGACAATTTTAAAAGTTACAATTGTCAAAGAATAACAGGAACAGCCTTAAAGATATTTAACTCCCTTCCCTGCTAGTTAATCTCTGCCAAAACTCTGATAAATATCATGGCCTTTTAACCTTGTACTGCTAATTAACAAGTTTAAGATGTTCTGCATCTATGGGGGAACAAAATTCAGGAAATGAGGACCTTTCACTGACAGTGTCTGCCCTTCAAACTCTCAGGGTTCAGAACCAGGGATCTCTCACAGTAAAAGCATCCAATCAGATAGAAAGCATGTTGCAACAGAGTTAAAACTCAAATTGTACAGAGTCTTAGAGACCAGTATTAAGACATTGCATTTGATAACGAGTAGGAAGTCTGTAATACAAATGGAGCACTGTGATTTATACACTCATGATCAAAAAAGTCACAAGTGCATGGAGAACCATACAAGGATTCACAATCTTCTTTCAAAGAGCAGATGATAAAATACAGCAAAGTCTTCCGAAACTTCAGTGTGAAACACGGATATAGAACAGGCAATACGAATCAGGAAACACAATCAGCATACTCATGACACTGTGGTCCACATATCTGAGCTATCTCCTCTGGGGCCTCACATTGTGTTATTTTGCATGTGAAATCCTTAGCAATTAAATAAGATAGGTGACACAAAAATACAAATAAATTCATTAGAAATGTACAATGGACTGGACAGTGCAGAGCGAGACTACGGGAGTGGGTAAGCATTCACCCAGAACTCCACACTTCACATTTCAACACCAGACCTCAAGTGATGTATAATTTGTTTACTTCTGCAGACAAATACAAGCTAGCTTTAAATCAAGTAGCTCAGGCTCCACAGCCGAGCTCGTGACTAAATGCAAGCTGAATAAATAGTTCTGAAAAGTAGTTATACATCTACTCCATGCTGAGCTCTGGGCAGCCTTGACTACGTTGCTCTAAGTATCAGCGCTAGCCCAATTACAGATGCAGATATCCTGATGACTTTAAAAGAAGGGCAATGGAAAATGAGAAATACCAGCCTTAAAATGGTGACATCAGTAGACTTCAAATGGCATGACTGGCTTTTTTCAAATTCCATATATAATGAGTGACCACACTTTACTCACTTACATAGATCTAAGCTCAGAATAAATATTGATTTCATTGTGCTGAAAACAAAATTTAGTTTAGTTTTTCATTATTAACTTTTGCACTGTCATAAACGGAGTATGAGAACCAAACAAAAAGACTGCATTAACTGTCACAGTCTGGTTTTCATATTTTTTTTTAATAAGCAATTACAATTACCAGTTTCTCTTGAAAATCTACTTTTGAAAAATGTGTCTGCGTTATTCATTTTGACAGTGTCCCTTTAAGGCAAGGAATCAGCTGCTCACTGTAGGAGTCTCTACTAAATAGGGTGTATGTATAATTGAAAACAAAAATCTAAAAAGGCTGTTGAATATGCAATTATTTATGTGTATGTTTGTAGTAGTTGGCTATATTTTATATAGTAAAGAAATAATTTTGCATTTTAGAACAGGAAATACAACATAACATACAGGTCTTTACTGTAGATTAACTTAGTGTAAATTTACGAATATCATACCACGAACAGAAAAAGTGGTAATGCTTGTAACTAGAAATTATTTATCTGATTTACAAAGGGACATTTTCATTACCCCAAAATATTCCAGATCTCATCAACCACCTTGTAATATTATTTCTGATATCTGCATTTCATTTCCTGGAGTTACATATATACATATTACCAGATTAACATTTCTGTTATGATTTCACTGACAGATAAATGTGGGAAAGGTGAGTTCTTTTTGTTCTTTGAATAATACATCGCTAATGTGAAACTTACGTTATACTTAATTCCTGTGGTGATGACCTAATTAAATCATATCTAAAACTTACCTTGGGTTTGAATGCAATCAGTTTCAAAACCATTTCAACAGTGAACACTCCTGTGAAAACCATATTCATAATGTCCATTGCATCATTAAAGAGCTTAGACTGTCCATAATGCTGTGAATGAAAAATACGACACTTTTAAGAAGTAAAGGCTTTAAAATACTAAGTCAAAGTAAGGCAGCCTAAGACAAAGTTGGCAAAAATGCAGCACAGGAAAATATTTTCTAGTAGTATTTATGATGCACACCCATATACATACAAGACTAGTTGAGTATCTCTGGTCAGGAATGGAGTTGTTTAAATCTATTCTGTTTAGGCACTAAGTGGAACAAAACTGTGATTCCTCTACATCCAAAGAGAATCTCGAGAGGGATAGTTTGGAGAAGAAGAAAACTGTTGCCTCAGAAAAGGAGTATTAGGCAACAGCATTTTCCCAAGTTTTCCATGCTAGGTTTGAAATTACATACCCTTGTGTCACACCCGCTTAGAAAGCCTGCAGTGTGTTAGTCACAGAATAACATATATTGTGTAGGAATGATATTTTTCAGAGGATACAGTGCATGCAAGTTTACTGAAAAAAGTAGAATGGTTTTGTAAACTGAATTTTAATCATTCTTTTTCTTATCAAAATCTGAAGAAGTGAAAAGAAAGAGACAACTTGGAAAAGTAGATAAGAGAATTAGATGGTGAAGAACCGCATACATAATATAGAAAAATTAGAAAAATAAAACTATATATACACACAAAAAACCCTCATGCAAAAATACACACAGGTACATGTAGATATACAGCTAACATAGGAAAACATGTTTGCTTAAGGTTTGCATTATCACACAAACCTCCATACATTAAGTTTTTAAACTTCTGAAGAGATAGACACAGACGATAGAAGTATCACAGAATGGTTTGGGTTGAAAGGGACCTTTAAAGATCATCCAGTCCAATCCAACCAAACACGGAGTAGTACATGTACAAAACAAACATAGAACAAGTACAGATACTACAGAGATGAAGTAATGCTTAAAGACACTGCATAAAGGAATATATTAGATANCTAAAAAAATTAAACTTTTACATTCTTTTCAGATTTTCTCACACATGGATTATCTTGGGAAGACAAACATGTAACACATTAAATTACACTGCAGGTACAAACTAAAGCTCAAAGAGCTTGATTAGGTTAGGAAGAACTTTATCAACATCAAGCTCTTTTAAACAGTTTTGTTTCAGAGAACTGATGAACAGATTAGAACACGTCACAAAAGAGTACTATGATCAGCAGGAGAGTACTATGAGCAGAGGTGGTTTTTTTAAATTTCACTTCATAAAGAAATACAGGTTGCCATAAATGAAAGGCATTTTATCACCTATTCCTTCCCTGCAATTTATGGCAACATCTTCAAAAGACCTTCTGTTTTTCCTACCTGCATAGCCAAGCAAAGTGTGTTCAGCATGATGAGGACAAACATGATGTATTCAAATCCAGTAGAATTCACCACATACCAGAACTTGTACTGGTAAGGATTTTTTGGAATATATCTACGAAGAGGACGTGCCTTCAAGGCATATTCTACACACTGACGCTGTAAAAGCAAATACATCAAAAATTGTCAGACTATACCTAACACTTAATCAACTGATAATATAATTAATAAGTGCAAATTGTTAGATATAAGTCTTAAAAACAGGCAGTCTATCTACCTGATATAGGGTTTTTTATTATTAAGTGTTAGTAAAGTAATCAGGTAGCTTACCAATCCTCTTCACTTGGTCATTTACAACTGTACCTAATCATACACACTACTCAGCCACAAACAAAGAATCAAATAATGCTCATGGAAATTCAGAAGTGTTTCACCTTTGTACTTTTTACATGTAGTAGTATTGAGTAGCATATCACCGGCTATATGTGTGTGCATATGTAGTGTATAGCATGACTATCAATTCATCTATAAGTCATGCTTTGTCTTTACTAAGTTTTCAACCACCATTGTAACTGCGTAGCATAAAACTCTCCAGTCAGCAAAATAAATACTGAGGAAGAGTTATTCCTGAAAGTGCAGTTAAATTGCCCAGCAAAATCATGTCACATATGTAGGAACATCATGGATTCATCTCCCACTTCATTAGTGCCTAAATAGAACATTTTAACACTTTGAGACTATTCAGAACACAAAATCTATTTTCCTGTTCTTATGATAAAACCTACCTCTGCCTATGGATAAGCTGGCAAGTGCTGTTTTCTTCTTAATGTGACACCAACAAGTGAGACACTAAGAAGCTAACAAGCTTAATGTAGCACCTTTCACAAGACTGCTATCTTGGGCTTACAGGCAGAGGAACATACAATGACCTTAATAGAAATTGATAGTATGTACTAATTCCACTTTTTTACCAAGATACGCGTTTGGTGCCCTCTTCTGACCCAAAGCAGAAAGGAAGCTCTCCATGCATAAATAAAAAAGAATACTTCCAAAATTTAAGAGTTCATTATTTATTTTAACCTGATTTTTGTCCAGCTCACAGTTCTTATACTCTTGTTCTCCCTGTTCTTGGAACGTAACAATCACAAACCCAACAAATATGTTCATCATAAAGAAAGCAATAATGATGATATAGATGATGAAAAAAATGGAGATCTCCACTCTATAGTTGTATACAGGTCCTACATTCTCGCCATTTGAATCAATGGCTTTGTATAGCAGCCTGAAAAACAAACAAAATTTTATCATTATTAGCATTAAAATGACAAAAGAGAGTAGAATACGCAGACTCAGAGGACAGATTTCAAAAATGGTCTGCTGTTTACTGTTATCTTTTTCTACTTACTGACAGTGCTTACAAGAATATTGAAAGCAGAAGAATCACACCACACATTGTTATATGCTTTTTTGCAAAAGAATCAAGGTAATGACGAGATGGTTATATTTTTACCCCATCCTCCCCACCCCCTTCCCCCCGCAAGCTCTCCTCTAAGACTTTTACCATTTAGGTAAATAGTGAGTGGTAGCAGTTTACTGTTCCTGGGCCTCTCTATGCAGTGTACTATTGCCTGATTTTGTAGTAGAAGTTTTACTCAAAGGGCTAAAATTTTTATATGAGTATTGAGTATTTATATAAGGCATTGATGGGCAAACATCTAAAATAATTACTTCCATTAGAATTAAAGAATAGCTCATTATAGTAAAAGTATCTGAAAGATTAGGAATCAAACAATATAAAAAAAGTTTGCCCTTTACAGATAGAGGTGAATGAAGAAATACAGGAAAAGTGCACAGATTCTNTTACAGATAGAGGTGAATGAAGAAATACAGGAAAAGTGCACGGATTCCGAAGGACAGTAGGGTTTTTTTCCTTCCTCCATTAATAAGTTTTTGTACCATCACTTAAGACTGCTTTGTTGCCCAAAAATGCTTGGTAAATGATAAAGAACTGTTCTGGAAAATGTCTTAACAATGCTGTGAAAACATGGAGAATTCACTCACGCTGGCCAGCCTTCAAAAGTGGATACTGTAAAAAGGGCCATCATAGCAGACAGAACATTATCGAAGTTGAAATCACTATTTTGCCAAACCCTCTCTTTGACCATTGGATTATCAACATCTCCATCTTTATAAACGATGTATATCCCTCTGTGGGAAAGAAACAAACCATCATTAGTGAAATACGAAAGTGAGTTACTCAATGCTCTATTCAAAATAGTTTATTTTACTCCCTCCCTCAGCTTGTTTTATGTCCTTGCTAACCTGTGTTTTCTGGTGGATTTAAAATTACAATTCCAGGTTATACAAACCTAAATGGCCTGACACATGCCTGCCCACTGCTACAGTTTAAATTATTCAAAATATGATGTGACATTCTTAGATCAAAGATGTTCTCACCGGCATTCCTCGGGATTCTGCTTTGCCTCATCTGTGCACCTGTAGAATTTTCCCTACACATAAAAAAAAAAGCAATGACAAAATGCAGAATATGCAAAATAGACACATTTATCCTATGATTGGTTCAGAATGTGACCACCCCAGTTCCAGCACCAGGCCACCAAGAATTCAACTCAGCTTTGCTTTTTTTGATGCAGTGGAAATTTTGAGCATGTCTACTTACCTTGAACAGCTGCACTCCAATACAAGCAAACATGAACTGCAGCAGAGTTGTAACAATCATGATATTACCGATAGTTCTAATAGCCACAAAGACACATTGAACAACATGCTGGGGAAAAAAAAAAAAATTAAATGCAACTTGTTACTTAGTATCACAGAATACATACTGTAAAAGCCTATTTTATCACATTCGGATTATTTTTTAAAACTACTATTTTTGTGTTGCCAGTATTATACCTACTACCATAATTAAACTTGGTTTCTAAATTTTTCTATAAGTCTGTCGACATAAACCCATCAATACCAACTGACTAAAAATTACATAAGCATCATGGAAAAACAACTAAAATATTGCTCAGGCATGCTGGTTCACAGAAAGCATTACAGTCAAAATCTGCTCTCCGTGGCACTGGTGTTCCTTCACATATAAACTGCTGTAACCGTGGGCAGAATCTGGCCTAATACAATTAAGAATCAGGAACTGGTTTATGTCCTTGCCCTGTGAACTCCCCTATGCAGTTTTTCTTGCACAAGATTTTTAACCTGAGGCAGGACTGAAGAATCAGGCCAACAGAAATATAACTTGAAAAATAAAAATAAACACCTTAAGTCCTTTTGCTCTGTTTATTGCCCTTAGAGGCCTCAAGACTCTTAAAACTCTGAGGATCTTCACAACTGAGATAGCACTTGATCTAGGGGGGAAAAAAAAGTTATTCTGTTACTTTTAAGGTAACTGATTTTGTTACTAAGAATAACAATCTTCTTGCAACTTCCTTATAAATGAAATTTCAAAAAATTCTCAAGATATACATACAGGAGTTTTAAAGGTATTTCTTTATTGATCCTTCATTAATATTAGAAAGTAGTTTCAATCTCATAAACACCGTAAGAATTATTTTGACTTCTGGAGCAACCTGGGAATTAACAGCTCAGAAGCTCGTCTGACACTGTAATGCAGTTAAGTTTGGTCATGAGCAAAGTAGTCCCCAAAGTATTTTTCCGTGTTGACAAGCTCTTTCAAAGACACTGTGTAAGTCCTGTAAATCAATGAATACCTTAATTTCCAACCAGCTGGAAATGAAAAGATCACAAATGACTCACATTTTTTTGTTTAAGTAGCTAAGACTGCATTTTGAGGAAATAATAGCAGACAGCCTTTTACAGAACATATTGTGAAACTGAAACCTTGTGTAATAGGTATTCCAGTACAAGCAGAATACGAAGTGGGAAGCAGTTGACTGACACCCAGCCCTTGCTCTTTTCTGTCACTAAGGGTTTCACAGATGATTTTAAATGAGGCACAGTTGCTCAGTGAATCAATAAGCACCTTCAGACTCTTTTATTACGTTTAGCCTGATCTAAACAAAGCAAAAAAATCTCTTCACTACCATGTACAGTCCTGATTAAGGTACAACTTCTCTCCCCTTCAAATACTGTCAAGTTACATATCCCAGCAGGTCAATGCTGAAAGAGCAAGCTCGTAGAACTAGATTGTAGATGTGGCAATAGCATAAAAGAGGATATATAAACCTCCTGAAGCTTCAGGTATTACTTGCTATACAATATAGTGTCATGCTGCTCTTCCTTTTTCTCTTGGTAATAGTGGGAAGTAGTAATTTGTTTCCAACCCGTATCAGTAATGAGTTACAACACACTCCATACAAAGCACTGCCTCTTGCCAGTCCCAACCCTGAATACTCATACTGCACACCCACACACAAAGGGGCAACAAAAGGACCTGAAACACTGATTTCAGTATAAAACCCCAAAGCAAAAATAAATCATTCCCATTGTAAGTATAGTACTTACTGAATACCAAATGATACCAGAGAAACACCCACAACCAGCAAATCCAGCAAATTAAAATAATTCCTGCAGAAGGACCCTTTATGAAGGAATGCTCCAAAAGCTGTCATCTAAAAACAGAATTGTTACACATTTAGTGTATATTTCAATGTATTCAAATTCACATTTAGGCTGTTTACAAGACACTTGCCTAGGGTGTGAATGCATACAATGTGATCTCACTTTCTAAAAGCAATGGAGATATAAAACAATTCCACTATGTACATTAAATATTTCATTTAAATCATAAAAATTGTGCTCAAGCAACACCAGCAAATGTATTCATTGTTTCTGAGGTCAACAAATGTTACATTTTTTGTAACAACTGATTAGGCTGAGCTGATTACACTGAATTGAGCGGGCCTTTGTTAGAAAAATGACTACAAGAACCTTAAAATTTCCATGCTTACTAAACAGTACAGTCCAGATTCTGGCTCCTAATCATTCATACTGTCTTCAGAATTGAAGGAGCCGAAAGTGTATTGCAAAAAAATGAGTGTCAAATCTGGTACGGAACCAGCACACGGCTGTGATAAGGCAGCATTACATTACTATTTGCCTTTGTCTCACAGGAGACATGTTAAGACCATGAGTGGTATCCTGGAATAACCTGGAACGACCCACAGATTGTTTTGTATCACGCATGGACAAGGGTCCCTAAGTTCTGGGGGTCTGTGAAGAATATCAAACATTGCTCTCCCTATCNGTTAAGACCATGAGTGGTATCCTGGAATAACCTGGAACGACCCATAGATTGTTTTGTAACACACATGGACAAGGGTCCCTAAGTTCTGTGGGTCTGTGAAGAATATCAAACATTGCTCTCCCTATTGGACTTTCTCTTCATTTTTTGCTTTCTATGTCTAGATTAAGATGAAACAAGCGCACAAAGGGTATCTTGTGACGGAACCTGCGTTCATCATTTGTAGGTTTCATTAGGTGCCAGTGAGAGAGACTATTAACTCTGGCTGCAGACAGAATCTGGGCATTCTCAGGTATCGCAAAGCTGAATTTGGCTCCTGAATCTATGAATTAGAACCTTACCATAACTGACAGTAAGTACAAGATAAAAAAATGCACAGAGGAATCCAGTTAAGCCAGTAGAAGCCCAGAGTCTGAATTTGAGTAGAATTTTGCATGGGTTTTTCCATAGTTATGGATTAAGACTGAAACAAACCAAACTTGAAATTAAAATAAGGATACCTTTGAAAAATACCTAGTAGTCAGTTTAGGCACATGGATTCTAATTTCTTCAGCCTTAAGATCCTCTTGAAGTACTCTCAGCTACTGATTGTTTTCCACAGGTAAGAAAACTCAGTGCCAGCCAGGGAACATCTGATATTGACTGTGCATTTTAAACCCATTACTTTCTCTTCTGTTCCTCAAGATGGAGTGAAAAGATTTTAATTCCTTTCCTCTTGCAGCAGGCTATTACACCTTCAAGACTGTTCCACAATGCAGAACAGAGCTATCAATTGTTAATGGTCATCTCATTGTCTACTGTGTCACTACTCATTCGCACAAATTTGCAGGCTTTTTGCATGAAAAACCATCAGCATCAGTGAAAGCTATATATTTGCAAAGGAATGCAAACTACAAAAGATGCATTTTTCTTGAAGGCCCTTCTCTCCTCATTCTCATTTTAAACTTTCTTTAGTCATGATCAAATCCTAAATATTCCCCAAAACCAGAAGAATAAAAATCCTAAAGCTTTAACCTGTGCTGTGACATGAGAGAGGTAATATAACTACGTTATAAAATTTCCAGGAAACTCCTAGCTCTTTTCACTTTCAGCTGTACAGAGTATAGCTAAGCTCATTAAAATCACTGGGAGTTGAACACTAAAATAACCTTGAATATCAAACCTACAACTATCTACAAATACACATTTACACTCTAGTATGTTATCAGTTAGCAGCACACAAAGTTTCACGTAAAGACAAAAGTAAGGATATATTGCCCTGCAAATACAGGTGAAGTACCTATCTCCCCAGCTTTATATGCAGACTCATATTTCAACCCCTGCAAAACTCAGCGGAAGCATTTGAGTAAAACTGTATAGCAAATCATTCTATCTTTTGCACAGATCAAGACCAAAGCAAGGCCTAGAGCAGATTTGCGGTGATGAGCGCTGTCGCACAGCCTTCAGCGGAACAGATGTTCTCTGAGCTGAGCACCCGGGGCACCACCAGTGCCGCTCTTTTCCTCCTGCCTGCAATGCCACACCAGTGGGGACTGGTTTAAATGGTGTGGGATCAGCACAGCTGGGGTCAGGTTAAAAGCACAAGGCCCTAACCTGACCTTTGCTCTGATGTTTCCATCTTTCCCAAGTACTGCAAACAGGATGGTAAGCTGGATTTGAATGTCATGAGGGGGTTACAGAAGAGGATTCTTAAATGCTTTAAACTGATATTGCAGCTTTTCCGTTATTCATATCCTCACTCATGTACTCGACACCGTATAATTGTGGAAATTCTCATGTCTGCAAAGCAGTCAATAAAATAGAGCACAGCGAGACTCTCCACATGCTGAGAGTTATTCTGTTTTAATGCTTGGTTTTTGGACAAATTTCTTGGCTGCAGCTGATAATATTGCCTGTGGTTATCTTAACTTCAGTTTCATATACTTTTTGCCTGGAAATTAAGGAATGCTATTGTTACTGCAGGTCTAGTCTTGAATTTACTCCTTGCAGAACACACGCAGCTTCCGAACAACAGATACTGTGGAAAGCACAGCGCAAAACCCAGCACGGAAGACATGGAAGACTCCAGCCATAAGCAAGCAAAGCCAGTGTCTGAGACATGTTAGTAAAGCAGGCACTGTATACCTAAGTGTGTCATGTTCTGGTTGTCCATTACATTTTTTATGGTACAATTTACTTTCCTTCATAAATACATGTAAGTGTACTGCAGGGCAGAGCTTCCAGGAGAAAGTGGAGTCAGGAGCATCAGCATTTTTGGCTGCGATGGGCCTTCTTGTTCCTCTGTAATATTTCACAACGCCAGATTTCAGCAGCCCAAACTCTGCTGCTTCCTACCTCCCTTGAGTAACTGCTGAGTTGCTCAGTGTCAGAATCTTTTGCCATTAGTAGAAATGTTGCTGTTCTTAACACATACAGTTATGCCTCTTTGAGCCGTGTTTCATAATTCCTCTTTCTACTGCAGAAACGCAATCGGAACTGCAGGGTCTATAAAACCTGCTGTTCAGAGCATGTGGACGTTGTCAGACTCTTCTGCCGCAGAAATGGTGGTAACATATTTTGTATGGCTTCTCAAATTCAGAGCTGGGAACTAGTTTGATCTAATGCTACAGTTCTTTTCAGTGCTTTGCTCTTTCCTTTAGCTTGGCCTTTCTCTAGCAGCGAAAAAAATGCATATTTATTTGAGAATGCTATAAATGTTGTAAGATTAATCAGTTCTATAGCAAGCTCCTCACTGCTGACAATGAGAAATAAGGGAATAAATGTAAGTCTGGGAGAATATTTGCAAGCATAAAAATAGTCCACTACTTACAGTACAGCTTATCTTGTAAACAGCCCAAATATTGCAACAATTAGCATTAATCAAATCGCATTCTGAAGAGTATGCACAGCAATATGAGCAAAAGCTGGGAGAAGAGATTTTGTTAAGCTTAATCCTCAACTGGAAATGCAAAGTTTATGTACAGATTCTTAGCGTTACAGAAATTTGTAAGTGTATAGATCAGGGTTACTCAACCAAAAAGTCATGGTGAATACGCTCAGCATGAAACTTTTAGGAATAATGTGTAAATTTCTGAAAAAATATTTCGCAAATTCCCACCAAAAATTTTGATTTCTTTGCTCAGCATTTTCTTATATGTGAACCTAATCCTCAGTTATACAGCTTTTTTGCTAGAGTAAGCATCATACAACCAAAATCTGAGTAACCCCAATGGATATTCTTAATAATCAGTACACAAACCATACATTAAAATGCCAATTTTTGACTCATGCATGGGTAATACATTTAAGCAAGCATATTTATGCCTTTCTGTGTATTTAAATGTATGCCCAAATAAATGCAAAGTATCTTAGTATATAGATAGATAAATGCAAGATATCTTGCAAGTCCTATTGCAAGAAAATAGTTATCTACTATTTTAGCTCTGTGAATATCGTTCAGCAAAAGAAATGAGAAATTACATGCTCCCTCCTTAAAAGACTGATTATCTCTTCTGGAAATGCCAGAGCAAGGAGAAGGAAAAGCTCATGCGCAGTGAATTATTTTTCCCTTTTCTGACAACTGTAAGTTTAAAAAGGGTAAAAAATGAATTATTAAATTGATGTAATGATAAAAAAATCAGCTTCTTCATGCACCCAATGGTAAAAAAATAACCAATCAAAACTATGAGGAACTGTCAAATAAAAAAATCCTCTGATTTAAAAAAAGTTTAGCTTTGATCGCTTAGAGAAAAGGCGAAGAACACTTCAAGTGCCTTTTCTTGGCAGGTGACACACAAGGAAAATCCTTTTAAACAAACTTCCTTTAAAAACCTGTTACCTTCAAAATGATCTCAAATGTAAACATACTAGTGAAGACATAATCTGCATACCCTAGGATCTGGAAGGTAAACAAAAAGTTACAAACATTATTGCTAAAGCTGCTTTTGAGCTAACAAGGATCAATTAACAATGCATTACCTTTAACAGGATTTCAACAGTAAAGATGGCTGTGAAAGCATAGTCAAAGTAACCAAGTATCTGCAAGGTATAATATGCGCCACAGTAAGAAATCCATCTATTAATAAATTTTTACAATTTAGACCACATGCACAACAACACCTGAATTAGTCTAAGGAGGTAAATGGGGAATTTAGACATTGTAGTTTAAAATTCCAGCTATTGTGCAATCATTTTTATTTACTTAAAAATTTATCAGATGTCACTGTTCTTAGATATTAGATTTCATTACTAAAGAGTTAACAGGACACAACAGGCAACACTTTCTTTCAATTCAGACTTTCCTCTATCAGCTTTCACAGGTACTTTCTTCAGCCTTTAGTAGAGATACAGAATCTTACACAAAAAATAAATAGTTTTTAATAATAAATCTTTTCTTTTTTTTTTTTACCAAAGCATTGCATCAAAAAGTAAAACATCAATAGTGACTTCTAGATTACACATTGTTCTACATTCTGCTACATTATATTGTTCCTGTATAGACTAGGCTAGAGCGTCACAAAGCAAATTAATGAATAACTAAATTACTTAAAATCAGCACTACAACTCTTTTTTCTTGAACATGGAAAGTACAGCAGTGATTTATTTGTAGGAAATTTAAAAGAACCCACAACAGTTGCACAGTGATATGCAAACTTTTTAAAAGACTGTAGAAGCGATATTGACCTCACTGCTGTTGACAGGATCACGGCCATATATTTCAGCACAACCAAGATTTCACCCTTTCAAGGTGGCCAGATCGCTACCACCTAATTTAGTGATTGACATGCACTGCAGTAGTGTACTCGTTTAGTTTCAAGGATCCAGCAATCCAACTAGCAAACAGTTGAGCACAGAAACATGTTTCCTGTGATTCAGCAGCTAATAAAATGGCAAGGAGAAATAAAATAAAGAGACAATGCACAAAGAAAGCATTCCTATTGGATGACAAAAAAGAAGCAATTTTTTCCCCGTGTTCAGTTGAAGATCACATCCTTCTGTCCCTTGCTGTGGCTGAAAAAATAGGCAAATATTAAAGCCATTTAACACAGATTAATCAATAAGGAATTCATTCTAGAGTTAAAAAAAAATATCTAAAGGCATTCCAGTTTGTACACTTTCATTCCCTTGCTGAGCTGGCTGGTTGAAGGAACACGATCATTCAAGGTAATAACAAGAAAAATACACAGGTCTGGTGCATTTGTGAATATTTACAACAAGAGGGCAATGCCTTCCTGAAATCACTCGCACGTTTTTCCTGTCTGTGTCCCAAATAGGAATAATCGTTCCAGTTACCACCACTCTCCAGTTATATTTTCCTAGTGCTCCTCTAGTTACAAAAACAATTATCAGCCCTTCAAGCCATTTCTACAGTAACAATTCCAGTATCACACACCAGCTCTCTTTTTCTTATTCATTAGTGTGATTTATTCATAAGAGTGCACTTGTCCAATTTTATAGATATGGGAAGCACACAGCTCTACTGAATAGTACATGAAGAGTGGCTTTGTGCTCTGACCTCTTTTTACCTTTGAAGAAAGTTTCAGCTTTTTGGTTTTTACTAATATTACTGAAAAAAATGTTCAGAGAATGTCAACAGCCAAAAGAAGACTTTCAGAGGCTGCATCTACACTAGGAAGAACTAGAAGGATACAACCTCTACCAAGTTGGCCCACCTTTCCTGTAAGAGGTAGAAGAGTTTCTCTAACTCCACGGCAATCTCTACAGATCATATCTAAGACAGGAGAGGCCTGCAAGTTCTGTCAAAGTATCCCAGAAGTCCTCACAGACTATTACCAAGTTGCATCATCTCAGCTATTTCATACCTAATCTGAAGCATGCACAAATCACAGTAACATGAGGGGCTTGCTTCACCACTCATAGAAGTGCAACAAGTGTAAGACAAACATTAGCGGTCATGACAGTGGAGTTATTTTTGCTTCTCTGTCTAATAATTGTGCATATAAGTAACAGGCAAGTCTATGTTAAGAATTTAAAATGGAGGATTCAGGATTTTTTTTTTGAACACGTCTGCTTACTACATAAAATACACTTTTATTGAATAATACAGACATTGCTGAAATTAATATTCTTACAAATATTTTGTTTCTACAAGCATATCTAAAAAAGGATGCAAAAACACTTCCAAATTTTCGGGTTTGTATATAGGCTGAAATGGCATTTGACTGTGAATCAAGGCAAGAGCTGGGCATGCTCCGATCCTCACCTTACATGCAAATTGAGAAAAAAGTGAAACTTGTTTAGTTTCTGATTTGGCCAATCAGGAATCCAAGGATCTTTGGGACCAATGCAGTGGTACTCAAACTCATTAGGGTGGCCACACTAGTTTCTTTGAAAGAAAAGGTAGTATCCTTATGAAGGTACACACTCACTAACAGAGTGATGCTCTGAGTTCCCCAAGACCATATAATAGAGTCAATGATGGAGAAGAGAGGACAGGCAAGAGACTATACCCGACATGTTATGAACAGTGATAATTTTAACTGGCACTTTTAAACCACTGTCAAACACTGGGAGGCACTAAGAGTGATTCAGGAAATGTGCATCAGGTACACCAGCTGAAAATTATGAAAAAATATGAAAATTATAAAGATTATGCTCAGCTTGAGCGTATTTTATTCTGATACATTAATAGCCAACAAAGGAAAAACATTATGTACATAACAAATGGTTCTAATACCTATGATGTTCCATCAATAAAGTTACTTGAAGATTTATGGTTTTTAAAGCAAAAAATTACAAATGTATGACTTGAAAAAGGAAAAGGAAAGTTTCTTAACTTGAAAATTAAAAACCAGGCACTAGTCCCAAAGGATTGTTATCCTGTGAGGATATATTTATCTTCAGACTTAAAAATGAAGCACTTACATTATTTCGAAAAGAGTGGCTGCGAATTGGATCTTCTGCTGCTAGGGAAACACTGCTCAGCATGATGAAGACAAGGATGAGATTGGTAAAGATGTGGTGATTGATGAGTCTGTGGCATCCCACTCGAATTCTGAAGAAGAGATACAAAAATATACCATGTGTGCAAATAGAATTCAGCAGATGGCTAATATACAACATGTTTTCTATTACTCTGCCAACAACGACAGAACAGAGCAACCACCAGAAACTAAAAGCAGTGCAACTGCTGAAGTTATTGCTCTGATTTCTAAAAATGTAAATAAAGTCAAAATCCAATCCACCTGTAGTGAAGATGCACTTATCAAAGGAATATGAGAGAGGATTTCCCAGCTCCTATTGGTTTTCAATGGGTTATGAATGCCACTACAAGTTCCAGTGTTTATACCACTGTGCACATACAGAGGCCGACGTCAAAAGTACCAATGCTAGATAATGAATCATTTCAGATCCCTAGTTTGATTTGATTCTTATTAAAGCTGTTAAAAATACTCATATGGTGAGATGTGGCTTAGTGTGCAGATTTCATTGTGCTACTTAAGAGACTCAATCCAAATCAGAATCTCCTGTGAAGATTTTCTTATAGAATGATAGGACAAGTGGGTGTTGAAGATTACAGAGCTGCTAAGTTTCAGCCGCATAAGGTGAAATGAAACTGTACATATGCTTAGAGTCACTGAGCCCAAAGTTATTACAAATGCTATTGAGCACCTTGGTAGAGCAGGTCCAGGACTAACTTGGCAAAAAGGCAGGATCAGGTTCGTAACTAACACTGAAGTTGTCTAAATTTTGCTGAAGAATCAGAAGGTTCTTGGGGAAAATTTGTTCTCCTGTTATTAAGTAGATGATTTGAGTATAGTGTATCTTAGTTAAGATGGCCATTTAGGCCTGAGAATATGTAGCATTAATTGAGGCCAAAAGCAATTTGACACGTTCAACAAATCTAATGTTTTTG
The DNA here is from genome assembly GCA_003993805.1 of Himantopus leucocephalus. Taxonomy (NCBI): domain Eukaryota; kingdom Metazoa; phylum Chordata; class Aves; order Charadriiformes; family Recurvirostridae; genus Himantopus; species Himantopus leucocephalus. The sequence goes on along the minus strand of RSEF01000012.1, from coordinate 7,979,123 downwards.
CATTCAGCACATGTGTTCTTAAAATTACTAGTTTAAATAGGTCTCTTTCCAGTTCATTTGAAAATTCTGGAGTGTTAGACAACCCATGTAATGAATAAGATACAAGCCCAAAACATTGTACGATCATCACACCATCTTCAAAACTTAATTGTGATGACCTCTACCACTGAGAAGATTGTATTCTCCCATGCCAAATAACTCTTAAGCTCTCTTCTAAGACTGTTCATGAAATTGCTATATATAAATGTAACAGCTATGTTCAGCCTGTAGGAACTGAATTTAGTTCACTTGCTCACTTCCATCCAACCATCAGTAACAACTTTTACTGATCAGTGAAGCTTGCTTTCTTCATCAGTGAAGAACTTCAAGTGCTCTGGAGTTAGACCGAGCAGTGAAAGATTCCAATTCCCCCCAAAATCCAACTGTTACTGTTCTTGATTTTTGAAATCATTTGTCCTTACCTTCAATGTTTGCTTGAATCTGGGAAAATACTGTTACCCCAAGAGGAATATATACATCCTTTCTCCTTCTTTTCTGTCTTTCTCTCTTATTTTCTCTTCTCCTTCCTCATCTGTATTGGTCCAGAAAGGTTCCTAGGGTTACTAGGAATCCTATCCCATGTAGAAGATGCTCAGATCTTATGTCACACCTTTTATATCCACTGACTAACATATCAAATAACTAATACCCACTAAAGGGTATTTTTCAGACATGTGCAGACTTGACAGACCATATGTACAAAACGCTATTCTCTTCAACAGTGGAAGCAAATTTTTATATATATTTATCAAAGTCTTTTCATTTACCAAGTGATTCTGAAAACCTATTCTGAAAATTCTCCTGTTGAAGACACTGGAGTTCTATTCCTAACATCACTGGAAGGAAGCCTGTTCCTTCACTACTAAACCTTGATGGACTAAACCAGTATTTTTCAAAATTATATTTACGGATTGGTGCTGCTGAAAATGAAGAAGGCACTCCCTTCAGGGATTGGTGTTATCTTCTCCTTCATATTTAGTTCTGATATTCTACGGGGACGTGGGCCTGCTGGTACCTCTGGTTCATCCTCCTCCTCTTCTTCATCTTCACCTACTTTAAATTAAACACTTTTTTACTATAAAATAAAAAGCATTGAGGTTTTGTTCATAACAATATACAAGCATGGCTTGTATTAAAATGTATATGGGTTATAGAAAATATATATACATAGCATGGCTTTAAAAATCTATGAATCAATATATATGACATCTATATAGTTATCATGAGCTTATATACATGTCTATATGTGTATAGACATGTCTATACGTGTGTGTATAAGTGCCCTGACTGCACTAAGAGACTTTACTGGCCCTGATCAGCCTCAGCTGGGGTCTCCATTAACACCACCTACACATGGGCTCTGGAGGGCCAGTTAAGCTCAGCCCCTGACCTTCAGTCCATGCCTGAGCTGTGTTGTAGGGGTGCTGAGCTTTGTGCAGTGGTTGAGCAAAACCAGGAAAAGATAATACTTAGGAGTTTACAGGCCCGTTTATCCACTGGTAACAGAACACACCTTCACCAACTTCAAAGGAATTGATTCAGTGTTCAGCAAGAGCAAGTTTAGGATATTGTAGCAAACAAACTTGAATGTGTTTGTCTTCTGGCTGGTATTCACATACCTGGTACATCACAGGGTGGATAGGGATCCTTGTCCTCATCCTCTCCTTCTCCATATTCAGCAATTGTCACCTACAGCAATGAAAGGGATGCACAAGAACAACAATAAATTTAAATATAGCTTGGAGTATAAAGTTTAACAGAAAGCAAAACCAAATAAGCCTCTGAAGTCAGGGAAGCGATCCTTGTGCTTAGTCTGAGTTTTCTGAAACAGGGTAACCCCTGAGAACTGAGGAACACTGACAGTTTAATACATGTTTTTAAAAGATGATTTTTCTATAGTATCCATGTTCTTCTGGCTGCGTAGATCACAATGAGAATATAACCAACAGGCTTGGGTAAAAATTGCCGAGAATGTTTGAACATTCTACTGAAAGTTTATCATTCACTAATCTCTTCCATTGGATTTATCAGACAAAATATCTACAGGGATCCTAAAATAACATCAGAGTTTTCTAACATTAACTATTTCATGCTCGAAGAGCTTTCCTTCTCAGGATATCCTGAAACCAAAAGGTTTTTCTGGGTTAAGAGATTCTGTGAGGATGCAAAGCATCAGAACTGAGTTTCCTTTGCCTGGAAAAAAATGTAGGGATGATGGGTTAATAAAAGAAATTGTACAATGCACAGTAGTCTTGAAAAGCACTCCCTAGCAAAATTAGTAAAACTGCTTCTTAGAAAAGACACAATTTTTAGAATAAACACCTTACTATCCTTGGGCTTCTTTTGGTCACCTTCTGACTTCTCACTTTTTTTATTTTCCAGACTCTCTTTTCTACAAAACAATACAACAACAATTACAAAGCATGTCATGTAAAGACAGAAGATTTTAAGTGATCTATACCCATTTTATGGAAAGTTAAGAAAGCATACCTAAAATCATATACTGAAATATTTTAAATGATTTGCATAGCCGCAGGTGTCAGAGCAGTAAAATCTATTCCATTTGAATGCAATGATCCCGTTAAAAGATTATAATTTTGAATATAATTCCAGAAGCTAATCCCTAAAAAATTCAATGCACGATCATTACTCCTTTCTAGAGGGATAAACTGTGCCCTTGGGCTCATACAAACAACTGGCATTGACTTCAATAGGCCTGCACCAATTTCAAAGGAAAGTTTTCTTCTTGTCTATATAAGGCTTAGAGACCTGATTCCACAGGGAGCTGTGCACTGGCAACAACAGATACATTCTTGTTCTAATTGTGCAATAAATCCTACCATTGCAATGTTTAAATACCAGTTGGCTTATCATTATGTCCTTAATTCACCCCATTTTCCCAATTACTGCCCAACTTTTAGATAAAATCATATTAATTGGGTTTTATTTTAATATCTAGGTAAACTCATTTTTTTTCCTGAGTCCAATAAATTTTGAAGATGGTAAAGACATTTATATAAAGAAAATCCTTATGAAATAATTCGGTCCCCTCCTCCTTCCCTCTCCTGCTTATTCAACATGCCTCTGCTATTTTACCTCGCATTCTTTTTCCTTTCTTTTTCTTCAGCTTCTTCTTTCTGAGCTGTATTTAGACTTTCAGCATCTGCCAAGTTATCCACAGCAATGGCCAAGAAGACATTTAGCAAGATATCTATTTCAAATCGTTTTAAGGACATTATGCCTTAACATAATTTGTTTGGTTTATTAACAGCACAAACACTGACAATGTGAGAGACATAAAATGCATGCTCCCAACCTACAGCGTAGAGATCTGTGATGCTGGAGCGTAGTGCAAATAGCACTCATTTAATGGACTAGATTAATACTGGGTGTAAAACGAGCAGAGATCCATTAGGGTCACTGGTTTTAAAACAACAGAACACGACGTATTTTTTAAATAAATGAAATTTAACTTTTTTTTAACTAGCCTGAGTAAGTTTCAAATACAAAACATTATCTATTAAAAGTGAAAACTGTTCAGGCATTTTGAAAAATTTATAATGCGCTATTTTCTGTGTCTACAACAATCTACGTTAAATTCTGTACTTCAGTCCATAACAGTTAAGTACAAATACTGCTATAAGTACCATATAGTACAGAAAATAGAATGGTTTTGCCCTTTTATCATCTCCTGACCTTTTAAGAACTTCTGAAAACAACACTAGTTGCTGTTGCTACATGGGGCCAAGGCCATTTCCAGTACACTGAAGGCAGGGAAGGGGAATGCTTCAGCAGGCTTAATCCTAACAGATTAATCCTAATTGATCAATCCTAATTTCTCCATGCAGATTTTTCTCATCTGGTCCCTGCACTATACAATGGATCACTGGCTCCACTGTCAGTGTGTGTCAGAATTAACAGGGCTATACCTCCTAGGGAAATCTTGCATACGTGTCTGGCACACAGCCCCATTTGGAGTGACTGCAAAGGATACAGTTACCACAGATGAAGAGGATAATGAAATATATACAGACTATCATGCCTGATGATGATGGGCCACCGTATGCCATTATGCCATCATACATAACAGCATTCCAGTCTTCACCTGTTAGAATCTAAGAAGCAGACGTATTATTAGTGACTCAACATCCAAAATAGCAACAGAATTTCCTCTGACCACAATAAGGCTAACCTTCTGTATACATAAAGCAATGCCATAACCTTTTCGTGAATTGTTTTAAAATTTCCATTTAAATAAGCATCTCCTGAAAGTGTCAGTTTAACTGTACTAGTCTTTATTTTATGCTACGCGTTTACATCACTGAACTTCAAAGACAGAAACAATAAAAATAGAAGCCTATAAATTTATTGATTTTGGCATGCAAAAGAGCCCTGATTTTCAGTAATGCCATATATGTAGTAACGCCCGCAAATGTTCATCACTCTTGAAAATCGTTTCAAGGTTGGTTTTTTTTATTTTTATTTTTTTAAAATAGGGGCCACAAATCATTTCTAGTGTGTGCCATTTGTTAGTCCTGCAAATTGTTCTACCCAATTTCAGCTTTAACAGGGACTGGCCGCCTTATCGTAAATTATATAATACATGTACCACACACATACACTACTGTTACAGCTTTTGAAAGGGTAGCTATTTTAAACTGAATGGAGTTCAATGCTGTGGGAGAATGACATGATTTTCTTATTGGCTACTGTTTCACATAATTTCACAGAAGTCTAAAAGAATTTTACAGAAATCTGTTGATTAGTTAAAAGGACAGTTTAAAATGAGGCAACTGTGCTTTTTCTGTACTACGACAAAAATTCTGAGTATTACAATGCAGGTTTATAGGGGCACTTCATAAATTTCTAAGTAACTTCTTAAAAATTATCAGTTCTATCCTGAGAAAACATGTAATATTGACTCTCCTTCCAAGTAATTAAGTAGTTGTTCAAGAAAATCACATGCATGCCAATTTCTGAAATTTATTTTGGGAGAGCTAAACTTATCCAGCTGATTCTCATAGTTGTGGAGCACCCAACAGGTTGGTTGCTCCTAGTTGTATTCTGAACCTGAAGGAAGCCTCATTCCTTTGAAAACGAGGCAGCCTAAAATCCGAATAAAATCCAACTCAGCTGAGTTTGAAAGTACAGCCTCAATTTTTTAAAGGGGCAATGTCAGGTCAAATGGGGACACTTCTCCTCTTAAAGAAATTTCTCATTAAGATTTCCTTACGTTAAAATTACATGGAAAGATTTTTTGTTTGCTTTTGGCAGTCACCAGATGAACCTTCTACCAAAGAGGTAGGAAGTTGACACAAAAAAGAGTCCTGCAGGGTCAGCTTTAAACACTCACCTACAGTGTCTAAAACCAAACACTGAGGTAATGTGCAAAGCTGAATCTGAAAATGGCTAGAAAGATAAAACCAATTAGCCTAATTCCAGTATTGAAATCGGGAAAAATGAAAAAAAGGATCATAAAGTAGTGAGAATTAAGCTGTTAGTACAGACCTGTCTTTTCACAAGTAACAGACAAGTTGCTTTAAAATTTTAATAAATCTGGCAGTGTCTCTTTAAAGAGAAATTCATACTTATTTTTACATTCTAGTAAGTGATATGACCCACATGCAAATACAAACTCTTACAAGGCTTCTCATTTTTTCCTGCCTGGGAATAGCTGAACCTTTACATAGTTAATGAAGTTAAAGGAAACAACTTGATTAAAATAAAAATAACATTTCACTTCTTTTTCTTGTCATGTATTTGATGAACAAAGGAGAATTAATTTTGTGAAGTAATATGACAGCTATGTTGCATAGATAGATCAAATAAGACATGAAACAAATGGTACAAATGGTGCAGAGTTACCAGAGTACTGAGTTTAATGAACAGAATGCTACTTAAATTAAACTAAATAAATAGTATTTGTGATTTTATTTTCAGGCAACATGATCACTTAAACAGTTTTGTTGATCATCAAAGGTAAAATGTTTCATACGGGATGAAAGAAAGTTACCTGGAATACAGTTAAAAGAGCTTGTGGAAAATTATCGAAGGTGCTCCGTTTTGTTTGAGTTTCATCAAAATTAAATTTGCCTCCAAACAGCTGCATTCCAAGCAACGAGAAGATTATGATGAAGAGGAAAAGCAGAAGCAACAGTGAAGCAATGGACTTCATTGAGTTTAACAAGGATGCTACCAAGTTGCTCAGGGATGCCCAGTGCCTATAAATTAAAATGCGTGTGTTAACACACACCAAAAAAACCCCAAACAAAACAGTAAAAGAGCAGCGCATGATGAAGTATTACAAAAGAATTGCTGATCAGCCTTCAGCTATCCTTAAAGTTAGCAGTATTAGTTAATCTTACCTTGTTACTTTAAAAATACGCAGGAGACGAACACAGCGAAACACTGAAATTCCAAGGGGTGACATAATTTCCAACTCCACCAAAATGGTTTCAACAATGCCACCACAAACAACGAAGCAATCAAAGCGGTTAAAAAGAGAAACAAAATAAGCCTGTAGGCCCAAGCTGTACATCTTTACTAACATTTCACAGGTGAATAAAGCCAGAAGAACTTTATTTGCAATATCTGGAACAAAATATTAAAAAAAAAAAGTCATTCCTGAATTGTGTCATAGATTCCATTTTTAACATATTAGTACTATACTTTCCATACTAGTTTGCAGCCGTTTGCTTAAGAAGGAATTACCTTTTTTTACGCTGGACTATACTTGATGCCTAAGTGGCAAAAATTACAAAAGCATGTAAAGCTTCCTGCCACCTATAAACTACTCATCTTTCCAATCCGTTGTGCAGACCATGGCTGCTCAACTCACTGCCTGAGTCCACACTAACGTAAGCGACACAGCCCACAGCATGTTCTGCTGGGGCAGTTACCATTTCCTTCCTCATCTTTCAAGCATGGTTTAACAGTAACAGTCCAGGTATTTGCAATTTAGTATTGTCAAGTTTTTGCTGGTAGGCCATTAAGCTGTGTTGCAGCTGTGGAAATCAAATACATTCAGTTATTTCTTGTATCTCTTTTTGGCTGGGTCGAATATCCTTCAGGACAGCAAACAACAACAAAATGGCAAGGTACAAAAGGAGGCACTGACAGACTGCAAGTATCCATAGTCAAAAACAGGACAAATAATTTTTGATTGTACCTTGGATCTGGGTCAGCCAGTCAGGTTGATTATAATGCTCCGATGAGATAGTTAACGTGTTCAGAAAGACCAAGACAATAACAAGCCAATAAAATGTGACAGATTTTACTGCAGCTCTACATTTTCTTCTATTAAATCGATTCCAGCGACGCCAGCGTCGACTGAAAGTTCAAATAAAAACAAATATATTATTATACTGAAAATACAGATGAACTTACGGAGGGTCTCTTCTGTGCAGAAAACATAGCGTAAGTATGTATGTGTGAGCAGGTGTATTTTCATAAATACTTAGTTGTGTAAATTATTACCAGTTGCAGATCAGGGAGTCCTAATTTGTTACTCCTTTTTTAGATTTCATTATAGACTTTTAAATGTAAACCACAACTTTTAGAGACTCTAAGTGCCTGTGACATAACTAGATTAAGCTGCATTTACATTTCATTGAGTAACAAGATATATCCATCTTCCCAGACCCCATACACTTAATAGCAATAAAGAAAAGCCAGTGAAGCAACTCAGAATTCGAATTACATTTAGTCTGAAAATGTAGGTTTTGAGCTAAACCACAGGCACAATTCTTGTAGGATTAAACAAGGCAGGAATGTTGAGGTCAACTTTTAGAAATCTACCCTATAACGTTAGAAAACTCAGTCAGTGACTCCTAGAGATTTCTACTGATGTGCCTTGAAATTGTGTCAGTGGGCAAATGTTTGTGAGATGAGTAAGAGTGACAACCAAGGACAAATAAACTGGCTCTATCTAGATATGAGTTGGATTCACAAGTGAGGGTATTAGCTTAACTTTGGACTCATAAAATCCCATTTGATTTCTCTGCGTCACTTCTGGGAACTTTAGTAAACCAATTCGTCACCCTAGGGTTTCATTTCCATTTGTGAAACAGGAAGAAAATATACTGGAAGAGGGGGATTTAGGAGGCACTTGATATCACCTAAAAGGGAGGCATATAAAATTCACACACCCAGAACCACAGCCTTGGACTCAGATAAAAAATTTTAGGAACCAACAACTGCTTCATCCAAAATTCAAGGGACAGAGCTGGCACAGACTCCAATGGAAGCTTGACCTAAGCTTAAAATAGCAAAGAGCTGAGAAGAGTGCAATTGTATAAGCTTCTTCCTCTATAGTTTCACTACCAAGCCAGTCTAGCATACACGTGTTGAGATGGAAAGGACTGGTCTGCTCTTGTTCTGCTCTCTCCTTTCCCTTTTGCCAAAACTAAGGAAGTGAGCCAGACCTGAGAACTGACTGGTGGAAAGCAATCTCTTTTTTTTCTGGGTTGATTTTAGCTGGTCAGTTGTCTAATCCAGTTCATTGTATTGCCACATCACAGAAAGAGCAGGAAGAACGAGTGGCTGAGACAGCAGAAGGGCACTGCAGCCCTTTTGGCAGTACCACAAATATGGAACCACGGCTTTTGAAAATTGTTACAAATAAGTAGGTGAATTTCTTAATACTTTTAGTGTCTGAATTAGCAAGTATTGTATTTAGTATGTATAAAATCAGAAATGCTTTAAATCTGCCTCAGAAAACAGAATCGATTGCAATAACACCACCATAAAAATGACTGAGCTTGGCATTGCATCCAAGCATTAACTGAGTTTTCCTTAAGCACCTGAAAGTTTTACTTGCAATAATGGAAATTAATACTGGTTTCAGACATCAGTACAAAGATGTTTCAGGCCTTTGCAGTATTCTAACCATATAAAGGAAAAATACCCTGTCCTGACCTAAAGCAACACGGTATTTAAGAACATTCTTATCTTGCCAGTCCCCTGCTAAACAGCGCTATGTCCATGGCCATCATCAGGACGGCTCGCTCCCTTGGTAGGTAAAACAGCCTTTTTTTGCATTTACAGAACATTCTGTCATCAAAGTAAATGAGACAAGAGTAACACTGTTTGGATATCTTTACTCATAGGAGCCAAAAGCAGTCTTAAAGTGTGTAACTCAAAGCTCTCTGATGCCAATGGGGCTTTTCTTCCCCGAAAAGGTCTGTGGAATCAGTGACAAAACAGTGATGCACCTAAGAAAATGCTGTTGAAGGGTTTACAGTGGCAGTCACACATCAAAGTTTATGAATAATATAAGCATATGTAAAAAGCCTATAGAAATAAAGCAAAAACTAAAAAAGGAGAACAGGAGTAATTTTCTACCTTCATTAGATTGGTATAAATAAAGAAATAACTAGTAAGTAGCAGACCGAAGTAGATGGCCTGTTGTGCCAGGAAAACATGTGGCTATATAAAATTAAAACCCAAATTATAGAACACTCAACAGTGTTCTATTTTTTAGTAACCGCCCCTCCTAGTTTTAACCAAATAGCATACTTCTTTTTCTGGAAGAACGAAAAGTACCCTTTTATTTCAAAGAGAAATTCCATTTTCATAAATTTGCAATGATATAATATTGCTTTCATGAAATTATTGAGCATTTTTCACAAAATATAACAGTTGAATAAATATTAAAATCACAGAGAACACTTACAGTTGACATAGTTTGTTACAATAAACCAAATTATTCACTGCTTTTGTTCTCATTAAATAATTTATCATTTTTTCTTCATAACTATTTATGAGCAAATCATTATTCTTACAAATGTGCTCCCAATTTCACTTTCAATCACTCAGGTATTCACGTTTAGTTGGTCCTTTAGGCCTCGTTCTTATATTTGAATCCACACATGGGAAATCCAGCCTTGCATTGAGTCTGACTGAACTCCATGTCAGTCAGTCATACAGAATCTATGAAGTTTAGTTTGTTTACTTGCTATTCATGTGTGTTCGTGTATTGCTACTAGACCTATGCAAAGGCAGGAACATTCATTTTCAGATTATTTTGTATCAGCAGCATTTCATTATAACATGGTATTTTTCTAAACTGGACTTTCTGTTTAGAGCCACATGCATAACCCCCGTACCTGTGAAACTGGCGTGCCTCGTATTTTCACCAGTAAGCTCACAGAGAAGTACTAATGCCCAAGATGAATTCTTCTATAATTGTGGGTGCTAACACCTGTGCAGAGACCCTAGACTTCACTAATCTTATTTTTAAAATATGGGACAGAAGAACCGCACCACAGTGCTTGTTCATTATGAAAAAATAGAAGCCTTTGAGACTATTTTTCCATTCCTCCTTTTCGTAGCTACAGGATTCAGGGCATAGTACCAGCTTTTTAGCACGATTTTCCATGCTATTTACCCTTATATATCCTAGCATAATGTGTGGTTGATATGTTGATATATACCTTCACTTAATAAACTGGCAGATAATTGCTGTATCTTGCTAAGACGTAATTCTCTTGACCAAGTACCCATCTGACTGTATAGAAACATATTTCCACAGCTTAACGTCTATTTTCACTTGTGGTACAGCAGGCAGGCTAGCCTGCAATAAAAAGCATTTCCTATTTTGATCCAAAGGCAAAGACATTTATGGTCAAACCAACATCCTTGATAGGCTATGTCCTGATTTACTTTGCCCTGAAGCACAGTGCACTGCCATTGCAGAATAACATTCCCGAAGTTACAGAGAGGATCAGGCCAGAAGAGTGAGAATTAGCATTTGGCTTAGAATGTGCTAGGCCATCCCTGACAGCTCACACATAATCCAGGGCGTTGCTGCAGAACTGCGAGTTTCTGTATTTTAGGTAGACAAAGCTTTTCAGAAACTAGCGATTCCAATGAAAAACACCAAATTACATTCTTCTGACACAACAGTAAAATGGGGTTTGCCAAAATGAGATGTTAGGTACCCAGAAGCAATGGGATGAGAACTGTGAGACTGCAGATCCTTACGTAGATAGAAGAGCAGATACACTCTGTTCTTAGTGCCATTGCAAAGCCGGCAGCTCTTTGAAGTGCTTTTTCTCTCTGACAACAGCTGTTTTTAGGGATCTGGGACATGGCACAAGCCACATCTGTTTGGAAGACAATGGCACAACTATAAGTTTGAGCTCTGTTGCCTCAAAACTACTCCTCATGTGGACTCATTAAGTTAAAAGGGACAGATCTTTCTCCAGTGCTACAAGTAAAGACATGAAAGTCGAAAGGGGAATTCCCATTGCCAAATGCGGCTTAAGAAGTTCAAGTATGGTTGAAGACCTCAAGCAGCTACAGACCCCTGCAGCACTTCCAAATGAGAGACACCAACATCCTGTTGCCAATTGCCACAACTTCTGTGAATAGATGCAGCAATATATGTATGAATGAACTTTTGTGCAACTTGTGTTTTTAAATGCCACAAGAACAGATTCTGATCAAAGAGCTCATGCAAAAGACATTTAGGACAGTGGCAGAAGCTAGACAGCTGGAGATACTTTGGTGACTTTCTGGCTTGCAAGTAAGTTTTCTTTCAAATTGATGTGTTGATTATGAACAGTGATTGTAGAGATGGATAGCGCTGACTGCTTCCTTACTCACTGCTTAGACTATTAAAAACATCTGGTTTGGATAGAAATTTTCCTTTCTCAAAGATGACACAGCAGCTTTCATTTAACAGAGCTTTTGGAGTTCTCTTTTTCCTTAAAATATGAATAATGGGCATATTCAGAATGTAAGCATTACTTTGCTTTCTCTGTAATGCTTCTACGAGTCCCCACCGTGCAAACAGACCAAACCTGGAGAATCTAGTATAACAGCAGTCTATTGCACTGCCTGGTATCTGAAGTTTCACGAGACCATTTCATATTCGAGTTCCTCCTCTAAAACCAGCATGAGCAGGCTTCATAGCAATAAACAGTATGCTATAAGGTTGATCAGAGACAATCAGAGAGTTTGGGATTCTCAGCTAATGCAATAGTAAAATTGTTACTTTTGTTCTCCTGATACGGTAACTGGAAGCAATGGCAAGAGAAATTACAGACCATTAGCACACTGACTTGCTTTTTTTTATTAAACTAAAAGCAGTCTCATCTCGTAATTCTCATGAAGGGTTAAGCTCAAAGGTCCACATGGACATAACTGGTCCATTCAGCTGCCGTAGCTAAGGCCAGTTTCTGTAGCAGAAGGTATACAAGAAATGATACAGCTTTTATCACTAATGATGAAACTTCTAAAAAATTAGTTGTGTATTCACTACAATCCTAAATGGCCAGATCTCCATTGGCCACAGTCTTCAGCAGTGAGGCACATTTATATGCTGTCACCAGCTTGCTGGCTGAAAGGGATGACAAAAGAAAGCTTGATCATAGCATTACATGAAAAAACTCTCAGTGTAGAAAAGCACCAGTTAACTGTTGCCTGGGAACTCTTCTTCAAAAAAGAAAGAAGACTATTCTGAAGGAACACAAGTCCACTCCAACTGCTTGCAACTGGTCAGCACTGGCAGGTCATTAGAGCTAGTAAGGCTAGTAGAATAAACCTGGGTACGCTACTCCTCTTCATTGCTGCAAGGAGAATACACCGCTGTTACCAATGAACGTACATCCAACACTGAAATTAGTTTCACTAGGGTTAAAAAACTGGAATGATTCCAGATGTTGCCAAAACTGCTGATGCCAGATGTTGCAAAACCTTCTTGATTGTCCCTTTTTTTCACTGAAAATTTTCTGTCAAAATTATTTATTCTGTGGGTTGTCTGCAACTGTAGGAGTGTCTTTGCCCTTCAAGTCTACCACTTGATTACTTACCTTAAATCACATAGCTATTTTTTTTGTCCCTTCACGGAGTAACGTAACCTTTTTAAGCAAAAAGAGATATCTCTTCCGTGTTTGCAATTATCCTTTCTAATTACTAAACAGATGTCCTATAAGAGTGGAAAATAATATCAAAATAAAGAAACCTATTGCGTTTGTACTGACACACCCAGTGTCTACAATATCAGGACTATTAATTCTTTATTTTGCTTATAACACTTCCCTTCTGCGATCATACTTGAAAATAGAAGCTCATATTCCCAAATGCTCCTAGTAAGTGAAAAGAGAGCCACAAATAGCAGCAAAGCAAATCAGGGAGTTTGATTTCCAAGCATGTTCATGGATACTTCTGTATTCACCAGTAACTGTTACAAAAAATTTTCGCACAATAAAATTTAAAGTCCAGTAAATAAAGATAATTACATGAGATCATCATGATGTGTAAATAGTCAAAGGGAAAAAA
>RSEF01000012.1:7948437-7965700 GCA_003993805.1 Himantopus leucocephalus | reverse complement strand
GGGACTTCCACTCATTTCTTATTATTTTAGATAATAATTATAGTTTATAAAAGCTTTCAGGAAAACATGACTGCACTGGAAGTTTAGTTGAATTGGTTTATATCTTCTTAAGTTGAGAATTTTAGGAGTGCTTCAATGCTGTAATAATTGGTCTAATATTAAACCACTGAAAGGCAAACATCCCCCAAGCGTCATAGAAAGCTGGCCTATTTGAAAGCAGTTTTGGCTAAATAAACAATGGGGAAATAGTGATTCTTTTAAATTTTGAGATGAGGACGGTGGGTACTTGAAAATAGTCCGTGTACTCACCATAAACTCCCACAGCACGCTGGGTTCTCTCCCTCTCCACTCACGTTCTCTGTGTTCACCGACTCAGTTTCACTGGTGGGCATGCTTGCTGCAGGAGACAGAAATTGCTTTAGACTGACAGCCAAGCAAGGGATTACACACAACGTGATCTCCTGTTCTATTGCAAGAGTGCCTCCACTTTTTGCAGGTCTAATGAGACCTTAGAAGATCTGAGGAATAGCAGATGAAGTTGGACACTTCATCACTCCTCCTCTTATAATAAAAGAAAGCACGCAGAATTTCAGAGTGTATTGTAGCTTTTTTTGTTTCTTTTCAATGATTCAACGTAACTGTAGAGGAGTTTTGTAACAAATAGCATACCACCCCTAGTAAAAAAAAATAAACCTGAGCTAGATTTTGTGACCTTTCATTTTAAGAAGTGTTCTGTTAACACTTTGGGGGTGCTTATCAGTTTAAGTGTTGTTAACACACTCACTAATTCCAAGAAATGCCAAAGTTCTTCTGAAAAAAGGAACTATCACCCTCTGCTCATACTGACCACTCTATGCTTTTACTCCCATTATGAATTATCAAGACAAGGTGCTAGAAAGTAGTTGTGCCTACAAATATTATATGAGCAGAGGGGAAGGAGCACTGGGAATGTCAGAACGGGTGCAAGAAAGAATGATGAGAATTACTACTAATAAAAAGGGGATTATTACATTTGTTACACAGTGAATTACTGTACATAGAGCAGAACATTACTGAATAGTTAGCAGCTGTAGCTAATGGCTTTTTAGACATAACTCATTTGCAGATTGGTCATCACAATTTATCTTCAAATCAACTGAAATATAGAGGGAGGACAGCATATGTCACAAGGTGTTAGGAAATGATGACCAGGCAAAGCTCTCAGTACTTCTTAGGGGAGAACACTACTTTCATGTCTGCAAAGCAAGCATGAAAGGAAAACCTCAGAAACAAGAAAAGTGTAAAATTAGTGTTGCTGGTTTATACAGTAGAAATACCATATAAAGTAGGAAAAAATAAGAGAGGTGGAAGATGCACTGAAATTACTGCAGAACAGCAAGAACAAAAGAAAAACAGAGTACCTTAAAGGTATTCTGGGGTGTACCTTCTGCTGTTTTGATGGTTTGCTTGGTTGGTTGGTTTTGTTGGGGAGGGTTTAAGCCAATGCCTCACTATTTTGGTAGCCTAAAGGAGGCTTAAAGCAGGCTGAATTACATGCATCTTAATATAAGTAGTGAGACTCAAGAATCAGGCCCTGAATTTTCTGATTTGTCTACAGATCAGGTACCAAATAAGAACTGTTAGAAACAGTTTCTCTGCACAGCCTCTATATTGCCTCAACACTGACACAGAGATACACGGAAGTGGTAAATAGTAGTTTGGTTTCCATGCCCATCAATTCCATCCAAGTTGAGAGGCTGACAGGTCTATGCAGGCTAGATGCTCAACTATTTGCAACAGCTGAGAATCTGTCCCCATAAATGTAAATCACCATTACATGAATTGTTAAACACAGAGTTAGCATAACAAAGAAAGATCCAAAAAGTCCATGCAGATGTTCGAATAAACAAGGCACTTCAGGCAGTAAGCACAGCAAAACCCTCTTTCACAAGGTTCTTCTGTTTTGATGATTCTTTTAAAATATTACTGCAATTGCTTCATATATGAAAAATCCCTGTTTAGCACCTGCAAGTGCCTCAATTCTAATATCATGCTTCTTTTTATAAACCAGTTTTTAAAAATGAATATTGCTAGTCTTGTGTGAACTTCACAGCTTATGGTCACAGACTTCAAAAGGTATTTCATTCAAACAATCTTTGACAACATTCAAATTCAAGTATTAAAATTTCAAAGGTTTTTAAAAAAAATAAATTACAAAAAAGAACTAATAGTTTTTATTTTAAAATGCCAGTCTTTTGCAATAAATGCACCGAGTTTCCCTGTCTGGTAAAGAACTTAAATGGTTGTCTTGTGCTGGGTGACTTGCATGCTGTTAGCCATAGCCACCGCTATAGCCACCTAACGACAAACATTTTAGCACTTGTGATGGACAACTGCAAAATATGAGTGCAGAAGTCTTGTTTCATACGCTGTTATTAAGAACTGCCGTGAAACCAGAGCTAGGCCCACTTTTGCAAGGATTACACGTGCAATGTGTGTCTCGCACTTGTATTTCAAATTTATCAACCCTCCCCTCACCTAAAAGCAGTACCTAGAATCCGGTTCCTCATCAAGTGCCACTCAGTGTCACACAAATGTTATTTGTTTTAATACATGCCAAATAATATTTAAAAGAGTAAGTGTAAATTAATATAATTTTAATTCAAGTCTACCCAGACTTGATGCATTAAGTAAGAAACTTTTTGAACGTGACTGGATGAAGAAAAACAAAGTACCAAAGGGAAAAAAAAAAATCTTTGTCCCTGTTGAAGCCAATGTCAGTTCTGCTAATTATTAAATACAGCCAGAATGTTACTCTCTATTTCAGACAGGGCTATTGCTCTAGCTCTATTAGTGACTTGCAGGTGCTGTGTTACAAAAAACAAAGAGGAAAAAAAGAACCATAGACAGTTCAGTTTACATTAGAAACTCAGCTATCATTACACTGTAATTTATATGCCAAAAGAAAAACTTGTCAGAAGTACTGAGAAAGGCACCATGTGGAAGTCTAGCTCCAGCAATGCTAGCAAGTCAGTAAACCTTTAGCCAGAAGAAAACAGCAACAGCACTGCATGACCACATCCACTCTCACTAATGCAAGCAACCTGGCAAGTCTTGAAAAGGTTCAATTTCATGACCACAGCTTTTTAACGGTGGTGTTCATTGGGCAAAGTACTGCACACAGATGAACTTTTGAAAGGCTGCTTGATCTCAGTAAGGCCAGCTTTGAGATCTTTAAACTGGTACTCCAGTATTCAAAGGAAGATACCAGATTTTCTCTATTTATTATTCACCTTTTGCCCTTATTTTACTGGCATTCTTCTGGAGATTATCTAGATTTCTAGACAGTATCAGCTCTCTTCAATTATAGTAACTGGTTTCAAATGAAAGAATGCTTGCATTAGGCAATATAAACAACTCTTATAGCATGCAGCTTAATACTTTCCTGAATATATAGAAAATAGGTAAAAAAATATCAGCTACTATATTTTATTTCTGCAGATAAGAAAATAGATTGGTTTTCTCATCTTATAATGTGCACTATTTACTCTAAAGAGTTTTCAGATTTCGGAGCAGGGATTTCAGACTCCACTCCAGGACACAACATAATGCATAGCTAAAAGCAAGCCAGTGTCCATCAGCATGTCCTAGCCAGCTGGAATTAGAGGAAATAAATTCCATAATCCTGCGACATGAAAATTTAGTATCACTGTAGAATCCAGAAGCAAGCTAAATTACACCCTGAATTACTGAACTGTAGGTGGCAAGTATTATCCTTGGAAATGTTTTCCTCTACAAAGTATATAATTAATATTTTAATCTGGTTCAACTTCAGCTATGGATTTTTGATCCATAGGCTGATCTCGTTTCCACACTGGTGCACCTCGGGTAGCTTGCTGGTTACCTGCGCTGAAGGAAAAGAGCTGCAGAAGTGGAGTGATCTGCACAGCTAGTCAGATAATCAGTAATAGCTACTGGAGAGAATCTTAAAATTATTTAAAAAGGTACTATACTGGCAAAATTTCAGATCAAGTGGTCATCTTCTGTCTGCTAGTAACATCCAAACTTCTCCTAATTCTTTCTCAAAGCAGTACACGGATTTTCTGAATCCTTTACACCAAATCTTTGAGGTAGTCAAACAGGAGAACAGAACAAAAAAAAAATCTCCAAAGAGGCAACTTTATCCTTGCAAATTCATCTCAAATTTTCCTAAGCCTGCTGTACGCCCAGAAAACATATCAGAAATAAGTAGTACTACCTATTCTGACTGTGAAGCTCCTCAGGGTACATTCAGCTTAAGGAGGGGCTGCCTGGAAGATGTTCTGTATGATACTGTAGGAAGGTATCTGTTTTCATAGTACAGATTTAATGATGATACTATCAAGAATGATTCTTAGAGGCTCACTCTTTTTATAGGCAACCCATGGAAACTCAATATAAGGTGGAAGGAGAGTGAAATAATCAGTCTTCATTAACAGAAGCATCACTGAACCAACCACTTCTAGCCTGAAGGATGGCACTATGAATTTTGGGAATGTTGTATACTCTACAGATGTGGTGCTTTTAACAGAAATAGAGATAGAGGTAAGATTTAGGGTGGGATTTCTAATGCAGTGGTAGTCTAAGTTTGAGCTACGCAGATCAGCAAAATAGTCTCACAAATACAGACAGAAATAGACTTAGGCCACCTATTTGTACTTTGGAAAAATCCTACATATAAAAAGTACACCTGCCCTGCCAGACACAGACGAAACTAAGTCAGTGCACATATGCTTAAGAACGCTTTTGACTAGCAAGGTCAGGTACTAGTAGCAAGACAGCATTTGCGGCCAGTAGATGACAGCAAGTTTTCAGCCAGTTCCATGCTGCTTCATGACTGCCATCAGAACCTGAAGCTGGTAGTTTAAAGGCTATGCTGAAACACTGTCTTTTAGCAATTTTTATGGAAAAAATATTCCAGCCTGAAAAGCTGTATGATGTATTAGGGAACATATGTAACAGTTACACAAATAATTTCAAGCAGACTCAGCATTTGTAGAAAATGAGTCCATGGCGTCCTAGCAATTCTGACTTAATATTCTGCATTCTCTAAAGTAACTGGATCAGATTTGTCAGCCTCAGCCTGAGCCACAACAGTAATTCTTAGGACAGCAAGGAAGTCAGTTGCTCCAATAACTTTGTTGTAGGTAGGACTGAAACTAGATCTGATTACTACAATTCTGATTATGTCAAATCAATGCGTTTGCCAGTATTAAAAGAGTGAAAATTTGAAAATAACTATCATACTCTAAACCCCCTGTCTATCTCCATTGTGGGTGGGAAAGGAATTGAATAAAACACAAATTACAGAAACAAAACCATCAATAACAAGAGAAGATACAGTAAAAGTTTGTTATGCTTTGTTAGATTCTACATTAAAAGTATTATAAATAGTAAATGTTATCATCATACTGTTCTAAGCTTACACTATGATCCATTATAAAGCTTGTAAAATACTTCAATTTCTTCACACCTGAATTTAAAACACATTTTTAATCTGGTTTATCTGACTTTTGAAAAAGAAAACCTGTGCTTCAACAAGAACAGTCACAAAGACACTTCCGTGGAAATCCAAACGGATTAAAGACTATGCTTTAGGAAGGTAGAGCACTGCAGCACCAGTCTATTTCAGACATGCACATAAAACAGCAGAACTGCATGCACGAGGGTCTACATGCTAAAGATGTATACGCCTTTGTTACAGAAAATGCATACAATATGTGCTTTCAAAAGCTAACACATCAAATGCAGTATTGGCACAAAAGAAAGTTCAACTGCAAATCAGAACATGTTTTACCATGTTTATTGGAAGAACGGCCAAAGCAACTAAGTCTGCTTTTCTTCTTTTCTTCCATTAAGTCAGCCAATGTAACCCCTTCGTGTTAAAGTACATGTAATCCCAGCATTTAAACAGTAGATGGCAGCAGTGGCAACGTAAAAAATAAAAATGTGTCCATATATACAACACAAGCAATGTTAGGCAAAACAAATTGAAATTACCAGCAGCATAACTAATCAGAGCTAAATCCCTCACCTCTCACTCATTTTTGCATTTTGAGCTAAATTCGCAATGCTTTGAAGTCAATGGAAGTTACTCATTGACTTCAGGGTAACTAGCTATTGCTTCATAATAAAGACTTACGACTTTTACTGAAGGCATATTTACAATTCTAGTAGTTAAAAGGTAATTATTCGACAGCGCTGAACACCTGCTCACTATGAGTAACAGAGACATACGAATACCGGGGGTTCATATCAAAATAACTTGACTTAATGATTTCTGTGGTTAGAAATTTTAGAATGCTGGGGTTGCAGGAACCTAAACTACATTTTTAAAGGATTATGTAAGAAGCTATTAAACACTGATTTAACCGCCTTTGAAATCTGTACCTTTTCCTGTCATAAAGAAATCTTCCGTATCCTAAACCCAGAGCTCTTCCACATCGCTGAAGAGCATTATGGTGATCTTCCATCACCATAAATCAGCTGTGATCTTGATCATCCAGAGATTTAGGTATTCAAAGTAGGGACATAGCTGCTCAGAAGCCTGCAAATGATTATTCGGCGTATCTTGGGACCCAGTCCTACCTTATGCTTCAAAGACAGTTCTAGAAACACACTACCAGTATATTTGGACTAAATTTATTCCGAAGCTTACTACTCAAGATTATTAACCCAGAGATAACAAGCTAAATTTCACCTGATTTCCCAACAGGTAGCTCATTATCATAAAGATGCTCCTAACCCAAAAGCTTCCTATGGAATAACTGGATAGACAGCTTGTGCCGTCTCTCATCGTACCTCCCCCATGCAATGTGATATGCAGCAGAGCATAAATGCAAGGAGGTGGAGCAATTCAGCAACCCTTCCTCCTTTACACCCTGTTGTAGCTGATATTAAAAATTAAATTCCAAGCCTCACATTTACGCACATGTGCACAAACCCAGAGGAGTGCTATGAGATCGCGTATTTGCTGGAAATTTCCACTCAAAATACATATGCATGCCTGATATCAAATTATTGGGATTTGCTTTAAAGTGCTTTTAATTACTTTCCTTCTCCTATTTTTACTCTGCAAGTCTCCTCTAAAGTTTAACACACCCTAAAATTACGTCTAGGTTAACAGTTTAGAGCCAAAAGCTCTCTCAAACTCGACAACTATGCAAACAAATATTTTTGATTTATGAAAGACCTATGTGACCTAGAAGCTGTTTAAGCAATGCTGGAGCAAATGGCTCTTTTACAGCGTATTAACAAACATCCAATTTGAACAGGATGCAAAAAGTTCCTGGGATTTCACCTGCAAACTTGCAAACCAAGTCCATCAGCACCATAGCGGACTGCATGGTTGTCCAATGCTCTGTGCAAATTCAGCATCACCTACAATTCTGCATGGCAGTCTTGTACAACATGCATTTACTCCATAAAAAGTGCAATCTTTTACTTCTCAGTCTTAGGATTTTATGCTGATACGTAAACCACAGTTTACGTATTCTCTCCACACAACATTAGTGGCAATAACCAAGTATAGTGAGCTCTCTGGCTTTTTTGCTCAGCTCTAGATGAAAGCTCTGTTTGTGCTATACGTTTTCAGACAGACATAAATTATTCCTTTCTGGGTGATGCTGGCATCAACATCAACCCACAAGTTGCTTTCCAGCCTCTCATAAAATCATCTTGTTTCTTTCCAGTCAGTAATGCAGATTCATACCCTGCTTTTATTGAGAACTAAAGGACTAATCAAATTCTGAAACTCAAAAATATAAAGATTTTAAAAAACTTAACCACATGCAATACAGAGATAAGTTTAAAAACAGATACCTCAATATCAAACCACGTAATTTTCACTATTTTACTACTCCTAAAAAGTACTATGGTTTAAAAGAACAGTTCACAATAAATTAGCAGCAGTAGAAGAAAAAGAACAGTAATAAGGTATTATTTCAACACAAAATAATATCGAGTTACCTTTGACAAACTACTTGTAGATACATTTTCTTATGTATACACAATAGTATCTAAATGAATAATATAATGACTTTCCGGAGTATCATATGAATAATAAGGTGCTATTTAGCATTAGTATATATATATTGAAATTTGGACTTTAATCTTACGTTTGGTATTAAATCATAAACCACATCCTGAATCCATATTCTTATTTATGTACAGCACTAAAAGTTCTCAGAAAATTTTAACTGCTACTATGTAAACATGGCTAAGAGGCTAAAATAACCTCTACTATATTATGACATTAAAGTACTGCTCAAAATTTCTGACATAGAGGAATCAATTATAACTTTTATAGCTGTTGTAATATCATGAAACTAACTTGTTCTGTTACACTGAGACTCAGGTCAGAAGCACTAGAGGGCCACTACAGCGTAAATTACCTTTCCATAATACACTAGACACTACCATCAAATTAATAGATTGTAAGTAAGTAGCAATTATATTTCTTAGTGCTGAACAAAAAATCCACAAGATTTCGTTTATTTTACAATCAGTTAATCCATCTAGTAAAAAAGATTTTATATAGTTTTCTTGAACATCAGAAAGAAAGATCAAGAACATGATTTCCCTACTTCAAAACTCAAAAAAATCCTCACTATTAGCACAAGGTTATTTCTTGACTGTAGTTTTGGCCATATTTTTTAAGCTTTTTTCTATTATTATTATTTCTATTGCATGCACCTACAGGGAAACACATATTCTTCTTGACTAAGGATTTATGATGATACTTAGTGGCACGTAGCTTACACGCACTAACTCTTTACAGAACACAAATAAAGCAAGGTTTTTAAGTCTCAGTAGTGACTGAGTGCAGACAATGATTTGTACATGGACAGCTCAGAGCATAATTTTGTTGTAAGATTCTGAATTCTTTTCCATGACTCAGTATCAATATATTAACAGACACGATTGCTCTGCTTACACTTTTGCAAACTGGAAATCAGAAAGCAACATCAGATAAGCTGCATGCACCCCAGTGTAACACCCTTAAAAGCAGTCAAACTGTCCCACACAGAAGTAGTACAGAGTAAAGAACACGTACTGTTCCGCTTGCCTTCTTCATCAACCTCTTCATCATTCTCAGGGTCAATGTCTTCTGCCTGTGTAATCCAGTCTAAATATCCCTTCAGATCTTCTTCAAGTTGTTGTTTTTCACGTAGTTTCTGGAAGTCCCCTCGGGCCTTAGCTTTTTCTCTTTCCTTGGAAAATTCTCTATCAAATTCAGATAAAGAAGAAAAAAATACTGATTGTCTAACTCCCAGGCATTTTGACCTAGGTCTTGACATTGCAGAATAACATACGAACATAGAAAATGAACTGAATAAACTACACCGAAGATTTGAGAGCTTCTTTAGAAACAAGACAGTGGTGCAAAGAAGTCATGGCAAATCCCTATCATATTACATCAAAACTTTCAGAGCTTTCATGATTTAATGGAAAATTAAGCAGTATTCTTGACTCTTCCCATATCAGAAGAGTCATCCTACCCCCCTCCTCCCCGCTTTGGGTATGTGCTCTTCCATACAGATTTTAAAATCAGTTTTATCTAATGGGTACAAAGCCAAACTGACTTGCAGTAATGAAGTAATTTCGGAGAGGTGAGTATTAGTTTCAGTGAAAAGGAAATTCTGGCAGCTAGTTCTAAAATCCTTCTTCTTCCAGCCACGGTTTATTTCCCACATCCAAACATACCTATTTCAGTGCATGGTTCATAGAATTCCACTAATAAGCTCTCTCAGTTACATCCTGCACAGACACCTGTGCTGTTGGAGATTTGGATGTTTTGTCCTTTTTCTCTCTGTAACAGAATCTAGAAATCCTGTTCTCACAGATCAGAAACGCATCCTTTTATATAAATTGAATCCTCTGTCTCATTGCCCCAGTCTCAAGACAATGTATTTCAGTGTCTGACTAGTTTAGCTTTGTGATTTTTGTCAATCTCTAAATTATCATGGAATGATAATTAAAATAATTAAGTCATGCTCTTTGAGGAGATGGGATAAAATGGCCTACTGAGGTCTCTTCCAACCTGAATTACTCCATGAATCTATGACTCCCTTAATGATAAATGACTCAAGACAATTATCGAGTAAATTCTTGCACTGTGACATTTCATATGCCAATATTATTGTAACATTTGGCGTGACACACAGCTCCAAACGCATAACTCCCTTCACTAGAAGGATCAAACATTTTGCGATTTATCTGAGTATCAGTACGCACGATTAGGGGTAGGCAAGCATCTTTTAAACTGTATTGTAACTATGTACTGATTCAGTATTTAAAATTAAGCTTGCTCTGACCTGTTAATCTTACAATAGGGCTGAAATTAAACCTAAAAATTGGCTATAGTAGTTTCATTTACTATGAATTTGCATTCCCTTTATTTACTGTGAACTTTCGCTTGAAAATACTCCCTAACTAATACACTGTCAAGGGGAAATTTATTAAAGCACTCAATAATATTCTTTTTCAAGTGGAAAAATATTAGGAAATTAGTTTAAGACTTGCAAAATATTTTAACAAGGTGAACACAATTATCAACATGATATTGCCCTGCTAACAAGATATCACAGAACAATAGAAAGTATCATAATTTTTAACATAGTATTTCAGCTCGGTAACAGACATTACTTATTTGGAATTATCATCTCTCCATTTTTAAAAAAAATTTTGTTTTATTTGCAGTCTTCAAACACATCTTTTAAACACTAAATTTCTGCTTTGGCATTAGTAAATTTAAGAGTTAAGTTCTTTACACGGAACCACACAGATTTTGTTTGGGGTTTTTTTTAATGTTATGCTGCAGAACCTAAAAAGCTTTATGTTGCAAAAGCTGAGAGGCAGGCACTCCACTTTTTACAGTTGAGGACTTAATTCAACAACAATTCGGTTTGGCATGTGGAGATCATCCTGTTCCATCTGACGGCACTGTAATGAAGCTGAAGAATGCCAGTGCTTGCTTTGCATTTGCTACCCTTCACCTAGCATCCAGGGACGAGGTCCTTCAAAAGGCTCATGAAAGCGAGTGAGCTCAACAGATCTCTCTGAGGGATAACTGCTTTTTTAAAAAAACAAACAGAACAAACCAAAAAGATTTCATTGTTTTGGCAGAATATGTCACAAGCCTATAAGAAATTGTTTGGTTTATGGAATGCTGGGTTTTCAGCTTCCCTCAGAGGGAGTATCAAAGAGGCCATCCTTTACATCCCATTGAGGCAACGTACTTGTGACTCTCACACCATAGGCAGTACCTTTGAACTATCATGAGACAGTATAAAATCAGAAGTAACCAGCCTTGCTAGCTTTTCCTAAGTATTCATGTGTTGTTCATTTAAGTCCTTTGGGTGCTTTTTATTAGGGTGAAGGATGTGTGATCTGTGTGGGTAAAGTAAAATGAAAGCTGCTGTTATTACATGGAGCGAAGCAAAAGAAATCATTTAAAAATGAAACAGTTGGCAAGGCTGATACTTTCAATAGCTCTTCACCCATGACTGAACCACCTTTTAACTTTGACTTCACATTAAAATGGTTGCACACAGTTTTTTATATACACAGCTAACTATGACCTTGCCCTTTAATACAGCACAGAAGTCAGACATTGTCTTGTTAAGTGCTGCTGCAATTTATCAGTAGGGGGAGATGAAACAGTGCTTAATTTCCAAGATATTTAAGAGTTTTACTTTTGTTTTTAAAACCTGTTTGTAAGGAAGCATAACACCTGAGAAGACTGCATTTTCCTCAGGGGATGGAGGAATCTGGCTCTATGATATTTTTTTCTATCACAGTCACAATGAAGTGACATCCCTCAGACACACCTGTGTACGTCTTCCTTTCACTGAAATACCATGAACAAGAAAGGGGAATTACATGGAACTGGAATGCAATGAGTTTCCTGTTAGCAGAACAAAATCATTTTTTTCCAAGAAGCAAGAATTTATTTGAAAAAGATGATGGGGGCGAGATGAGGGAGAGACATTGGCTCTTTAAAGCTTCTGACAAGGACATTTAGACAATAAGATATCTGAATATTTAGACAAAGATACGTAGACATTGGCTGATGCCCTGGAAGGAGGAATAAGACAGCTGCTTGTGCAGCATTTCATGGCTATGAGAAGCGTAGGCTGGGTCCAGGGCAGAAAGAAAAAGCTTTTGGCTATGCAGGCAGCTTAAGTACTGACGTGGTTAGACTAACGGCCTGAACTGGCCTCCCTGACTGCCATCGACCCAGTCTAGAAGCCTATGAAGTTGACAGGCTTAGGAAGTGGCACGTTAATTGTCGTAAGTGGACTTAAGCTCTGTAAATATTTGGTTTCACAAATGCCTGTGCTAAGAGCTAACTTCAAAATACATATTTCATTCTGGTTTGATAAAATGACCTGGATCTGGCATTTGAAAATGTGCACTTGGGGGTGTGTGCGGGGATGTTGTTTATTGACTAAACTGACAAAAATTGTATTCAAAGGGCTGTTGTGATTATGCTAGTATTCATAAGGGTCTCTCCACTAAAATATGATTTAAATCAGTCTCCAGCCAAGTCGCAAACTGAAAAATCCTGAGAAGCCACTCTGATTTGACACCAGCATATGTGAAATGAAAATCAGGCCTATTGCCTGTAAAATTTTAGTTCAAAAATAAAATGGGTTTAAGTAGTTTTCATAAAGGATAGGACTCACTGAACATCTTTTTGTCCTAGTTTCAACAACTAGAAAAAGCCAAGCTCGCTACTGTTTCTATATTTTAAAGGATAATATGCTTCAAAATTAAGACTTTAGGCTAGCAGGGCTAGAAAGTTTTTTTGCAGATCTCTACTTCTGAAGAATCTTACAAAGCAGACTTGCAGAACTTGTATAACAGCACCTGTTTGCCTTCAAAAATATCTTTTTTTCAAAACAGTCTATTGCTACTTAGATGGAGGCAATTCAGTTTTTGACTTCACTGCAAAAACAAATAAATCAGATGACCCAGCCCTAGCCAGCCTAATTTTGATCTAGTTAAATATGACTAAAAATTGCAGCTTATAACAATATCCTGTAAACTGAGCAAAGCTGCAAATTGCAGCTCTAGTGTAAATAACTCAGTCAATTGCACCTGCAGCAGAAAGGAGACATTACTTGCAAAATGCAGCATTATATGGAGACTCATCTACGTAATCTAACTTATTTTTAGTGATAACTAAGCTACTGTAATTCATGGATCTAATAACTAAGGAGACACCTATACTGGCCTCCTGTCAGCTGAACGTTCTTCCATGCTAAAGGCTAGACACTTTTTGTAAGGGGGCTTGTGCAGCAACACAAGTGTTGCTGTATCTCCTGTGCATCACTAGGCACTGATGATAGGAAATAAACAGTTGCATTTGACGTCTAAGCATAAACCAGGACACCAATTTTTCATTGGCCACATTACTGCCCTTCTGTGTCACTGCAAACGCAGTGAGAGAGAGAATTCATCTACTGCAGTATGCAACTTACTGCACACAGGGTCTGGTACGTGGAAAGTGTTATGCTAATGCTATATGTAGAACCGTCACCCAGACATCCTAGACTCTCGTTTATTCACACAGAACAGTCACATAATAACAAAAATGCACTCACAGGAGTACAGTGTTGGCCACCAGACTCACAGAAGAGCTTTCACACAGTGGTAACCATACCAACCAACAAATTAGGAGAATCAAATTGGAGAACTCGAACCGCTTAAACTGTACAGATAAGCATGAACAACAGCTCACAGCTGGGTGTAATGTTTAACAGATGTAGAGAGACATAAAAAAAGGTTAAGTAACATCACATCTTGAATTACTGAAGAACTGTATACATCATTGTTACCCTTTCTTTTAGAAATAAAAAAGACCCACAGGCTGAACACTGTAGAATTATTTCTGCAGCACAAAAAAAATTCTAGCAGGAATCTTCCTTGAGCAAGAAGCATTGGGTTCTTGTAGGGGAAATGCAAACTGGTATTAACTACGCATAGTTATGCCTATACAGTTCATTAGCAATTGACAAAATGCATATTCAACGGCTCCAGCACCGCTTCTGTGTAGCACAGGGCCTGTATAGCATTATAGTGCCAGAGTGCACATGAATGCGATGGGGTCATCTGTGGGAACAGCAATAGGAACAATTTGATGAGCAACAAAACTGACATATTTCAGACTGTTACTGTATCTGCATATTAAGATGGGCTCCTTCTGCCCTGCTTAGAGACCTGTTTGGCTCAGGACACACTGGATTTCTTAGCGGAAGAACTGGCATTACTGAGGGCAGGACCATACCCCAGAGCATATTCACCCCACCATCGTGATGTGCACTATCAACACAGTTTTTGAAACTTATGTGGTTTGTTACCTGCCAGGACCTTATCAGCAAGCACCTCACAGGACTAATCCCTAAGAAGCCTTGGTGTGACAAGTTCAAACAGGACTGAAACGAAATCAGTTCCCTCCAAGCTCTTATTCAAGAGTACTGAACTACTCCCATTGACTTTCGCAGTCTCTGTCTAAAGCAGTTGGTTAGAGTTACTGCTGTATAGAGCTGGAAGTATTTGCTGCGTATTTATTGTTGGTATATTCAGCTGATCAATCAAGGATAATATTTCCTTGTTTTGAATCTATTTGTGTTTGAGTTTTATTTTTACCAGCCATACAGCAATCAAAAGAATCTGCTTTAGCTCATAACCTGCTGAGATCTAGAGCTGAAGTCCCTCTCCTCTTTTTTGAATACATCTCCTGTTTATCTATGTAAGAGAGTGAAATTTTTATCCACAACTCTTATTTATTTATACTAAGCCTTTCCTCTGCTGTGAAAAGAAAAAAAAGGAACACTGTCAAAAACAGTTCATTTCCCTTTTGCTGAAAGACTATGGATGACACTTCACTGCCGTTTTCTATTTGGTGCATCATTATTCAAACGTCTCTATGATTTTTTCCAGATATACCATAGACAACAGTTCCTAAGTGTATAAGCTTATCTGTGCCAACATATTTCATATGACATTAATTGACAGATATTGCCGTGAGATTAGCATGGATGAGTACATACCCTTAGCTTTTAGAATAACATACATTGCAAATAATACTGTGAGAAAGAAATGGAAAAAATTAACATTCTCTTAGTAACCTGGAAGACTTGCATGTAGGAGGATGTATGTAAGGACATGTCAAAGCTTATGCTTTGGTATCCTTTAGCAAGGCAAAAATTCAACTTAGAGAGATTTATTAAAGTGTGTTTGAAAGGTCTTATTTGTTCCCATGGCTACCCAAAGAAATACTAATGCCTTGAGCAGAAAATGCCGTCAGCGGAAACCATCCCCTAATGATAAGGACTATCTTGAGGAATAGATTATCATACATCATTAAAAGCCATGCCTCTTAATAAATAAGTTATGAAATTTTATAATTTATTATTTTCTCTGTTCATAGTAAAACAGTTTAATGCATGCTGAATTACTGGCATACTTATTTTAACTTTCAATACACTTTTAAAGGTACTTTCAGGGTGGATGAGTATCTCTCAAGTCCGTTTTTTAAGGTTTAGCTTTATTTGTTAACTTTGTAATAACCTTATCTTTATAATTTCTAACTTAACTTTCTAAATTCAGGTCACTGTCTCTTGCACCAATAGTCAGGATACCCAGTCTTTTACCCTGGAATATTTGAAGGAGGCCTGTCCTCAGCTCCCGATTTCTGTGCCTAGTATTTCATGACTTCGGAGAACACAGGTCCAGTCTATGCCTATTACACACACTGTGTGTAACCAAAGCTACATGTAAAAGCAGACTCCTGAAGCAGCTCACCACCCTTCAGAGAGCTAGAATTGCTGGCCAGCCCCTCAGTGGAAATTTCTGTGCCATTCTGTCAAGTGTGAAGCTCCCCCAAAGATGCATGGACTAATCCTTGCATCGTAACCAGAGGAATAACAGAGGAAAACAAGGTGGTCTAGTATCTATTATGGACTGAACCCACTCCTTTCTGCTGGCTCAAAAGACAACAATCAAAATGGAGTGTGATCGCGTCATGATCACCCTGCAATTTCTAGACACTAAAACAATTATTCAGAGCCACATACAGCTTTAAATTTGTAATGTGAATGAGCAAAATACAGATCAGCCCAAGATAATGAAAATGCAAAGATATCTCAATATATCTATGGCAGCTTTCCAGAGCTGCAAGCATTTTGCTCTGTATTTCCAAATATTGAAAGAATTAAAAAATGCAGTCTTATTGTGAAAGATCAGCTGAGAATTCCAGGTGTCCAGCTAGATTCCTAAGAAATTCACTGTGCTGACAAATTACCAACATGCACAAGTTTTAAACCACACTGCCAGATACTTTTCTGGAGTTGGATCTAGAGCCAGTTTTTTTTCTAATATTTTTAAGGAGAAGCTGTTTGTCAATTCTGTTCTCTGGCCAGAGCCAGCCCTCTGTTGAAGTTGGACCAAGAGCCACCACTAGAGTCCTTTCCTAGAGCCACATCTATGATTGGCTCTAGAGCCATTTCTAAAGCATTTTCCAGTAATAGATCTTAGGCTAATTTTAGAGCCCTTTCATAGAATCATAGAATGGTTAGAGTTAGAAGGGACCTTAAAGATCACCTAGCTCCAACCCCTCTGCTATGGGCAGGGACACTAGACTAGGTTGCTCAAAGCCCCATCCAAGCTGGCTTTGAACATTTTGAGGGATGGGGCATCCAGAACTTCCATGGGCAACCTGTTCCAGTGTCTCACCACCCTCAGAGTACAGAACCAGAATGGTTTAGTTTGGAAGGGACCTTGAAGGTCATCTAGTTCCAATCCCCCTGCCACAGGCAGGGACACCTTCCGTGAGACCAGGTTGCTCAAAGCCCTATGCAGCCTGGCCTTGAACACTTCCAGCAACGGGGCAACCTGTTCCAGTGTCTTCCTAATATCTAATGTAAATCTATCCTCTTCCAGTTCGAAGCTATTACACCTCATCCTCCCATTACGTTGTAAAAAATCCCTCTCCAGCTTTCTTGAAAGCCTGCTTCAGATACTGGAAGGCCGCTATAAGGCCTCCCCAGTCCCCCCAGAGTGGAGTAGAGGTGGAGAATCACCTCCCTCGACCTGCTGGCCATGCTGCTTCTGGTGCAGCCCAGGATGCCATTGGCTTTCTGGGCTGTGAGCTTACATTGCTGGGGCACGTTGAGCTTCTCATCACCCAACAGTCCCAAGTCCTACTCCTCAGGGCTGCTCTCAATCCATTCTCTGC
>RSEF01000012.1:7910549-7948337 GCA_003993805.1 Himantopus leucocephalus | reverse complement strand
TCCTTCTTTCCCTTTTTAAAAATAGGGGTTATGCTCCCCCTTTTCCAGTCAGCGGGAACTTCACCTGACTGCCATAACTTCTCAAATATGATGGACAGTGGCCTAGCAACTTCATCTGCCAGTTCCCTCAGGACCTGCGGATGAATCTCATCAGGTCCTATGGACTTGAGCACTTTCAGGTTCCTTAGACAGTCTCAAACCTGGTCTTCTCCCACAGTGGGAGGTTCCTCATTCTCCCAGTCTCTGCCTTTGCCTTCTGTGACTTGGGTGGTGCACTTGCCAGTGAAGACCGAGGCAAAAAAGTTGTTGAGTACCTCAACCTTCTCCATATCCCCAGGTGACCAGGTCCCCCATTTCCTTCTGGAGAGGGTCCGCATTTTCCCTAGTCTTTCTTTTGTCACCGACATACCTACAGAAGTTTTTCTTATTGCCCTTGACATCCCTGGCCAGACTTACCTCTATCTGGACTTTAGGTTGCCTAATCTGATCCCTGACAGCTCAGACAATTTCTCTGTATACCTCCCAGGCCACCTGTCCCTGCTTCCACTCTCTGTGGGCTTCCTTTTTGACTTTGAGTTTCTCCAAGAGCTTCTTGCTCATCCGTGCAAGCCTCCTGGTGTTTTTGCCCAACTTCCTCTTTGTTGGGATGCATCGCTCCTGAGCTTGGAAGAGGTGATCCTTGAATATCAACCGGCTTTCTTGGGCCACTCTTCCCTCCAGGGCTTTATCCCATGGTACTCTACCAAGCAGATCCTTGAAGAGGCCAAAGTCTGCTCTCCTGAAGACCAGGGTAGCAAGCTTACTGTGCACCATTCTCACCATCCTAAGGATCCTGAACTCCACCATCTCATGGTCACTGCAGCCAAGGCTGCCTTTGAGCTTCACGTTTCCCACCAGCCCTTCCTTGTTGGTGAGAATAAGGTCCAGCAGGGCACCTCTCCTCAGTGGCTCCTCTGTCACTTGGAGAAGGAAGTTATCATCGACACATTCCATGAACATCCTGGATTGCTTAATGCCCTGCTGTGTTGTCCCTCCAACAGATACTGGGGTGGTTGAAGCCCCCAGAAGGACCAGGGTTTGTGAATATGAGGCTGCTTCTGCCACAGAATCTCCTAGATTGGAAAAGACCTGTAAGATCATCTAGTCCAACCATTAACCTAGTACTGACAAGCCCACCATGTCCCTGAGCACTACATCTACATGACCCTTAAATACCTCCAGGGATGGGCACTCCACCACTGCCCTGAGTAACACGTTCCAATGCCTGATAACCCTTTCAGTAATGAAATTCTTTCTAATATCCAACCTAAACTTCCCTTGGCACAACCTGAAGCCATTTCCTCTTGTTCTATCACCTGTTACTTGACAGAACAGGTCAACTCCCACCTCTCTGCAACCTCCTTTCAGATAGTTGCAGAGAGCAATAAGGTCTACCCTGAGCCACCTTTTCTCCAGGCTAAACAACCCCAGTTCCCTCAGCCGCTCCTCATAACACATGTGCTCCAGATCCCTCACCAGTTCCATTGCCCTTCTTTGCACGCACTCCAGTGCCTCAATGTCCTTCTTGTGGTGAGGGGCCCAAAACTGAACCGAGGGCCTCATCCACTCAGTCTTCCTTCTTGGGTGGGCTGTAGCAGACCCCCACTGTACACCACCTGTCCCTGCCCTCCCTTTAATCCTGACCCATAACCTCTCGATCAGCCCCTCATCCATCCCCAGGCAGATCTCCACGAACTCCAGTTGCTCAGCGATATAGAGGGTGACACTCCCTCCTCATCTCCCCTGTCTGTCCTTCCTGAGAAGCCTGTAGTCTCACTTTCCCAGAGTGGGACTAGGGCCATTTCGTGAGGTCTTTTCCAGAGCTGGATTCTAGGTTCAATTGCCCAGCCATTTATTGGAGATGGATTTAGACCATGTTCTGGAATCCCTTCCCATAGCCCTTTCTGGACCTCTTTGTAGAGGCCTTTACTAGAGCTGCTCTAGAGGTGTTCATCTCCCAATCCCTTTCTAGAGCTGAATCTAGAGCCCATTTCTGGAGACCACCTCTAGAGGTGGGTCTAGAACAATTTGTACAGGTCATTGCTGGAGCTGGAACCAGAACAGTTTCTGGTCTCTTTTTTAAAGCTGGCTCTGTAATTTCTGAGATGGAACTAGAGCCTGAGTTGGATCTGGAGCCATTTCTGAAACCTGACCTGAAGTCTTTTTCTAGAATGCCTTTCCTGTAGATTCCTGCAAACTGAAATAGCTTTTCAACTGAGAATTCACTTTGAGGATAATGTAAATCATAGTACCAGTGCCTAATACAGAGTAAAAAATAGAGTATTTTGAAAAAGCTGAATTACCTCAAGTCTATGAATTCTCTCCATCCTTGTTATTCAAGAGAATATTTAGAAAAAAATCTCCACAGTCAGCTTCCATGCACAAATTAGAATATTTGCCACATGCAGATTCCACATACACGTTATTTCTATTAATTTACACACCTGCTACCAAAAATACGAACTCTATTTTTAAGAATGTCACCTTCAGCAGGCAAAATTGACATGGATCACCAGGAAATACTCACCTTCAGAAACAGCTAGATGTAAAACAAAAGATCTCCCAAATCATCATTCACATCCATTTGTACAGTGTCTAAATACATCAAACATGCAATGCAGAGAGGCATTACAGAAATACAAAGGGGCAGATGGTACAGAGTAACAAAGGAGTGCAAAGAGGATGAATGGATATTTTAAAACTGCAAACAGATCAAAACAGCAAACAGATTTAAATGTACGCAGCGTAACTTGATATTACAGGAAGTAACACTTTCATACAGAAAAGGTGTATTAGGCATTCAGATTCCACTTCCAAAATCTGTATGCAAAGCCATGCTTTTCAAGTAAGTTGGCATAATTTTTGCATTCCTGAAGTTTGATTAGTTTAGTACATTTAACTTTGTAGATTTATCATAAAACAAGTTTCATGCTATGGTTTGAAGAGCATAAAACTTAAAAGCAAATAACTCTTAAATAAAAAACACAGAATGCATGTGTTAGATATTCAATGCCTGTCTCAGAAAGAAAAATATTAGCTTTCTACTAAGGAACACAAACATAGGATTTTACATCATTTTTTCCCCATGAAGTTTAGACAGATAGGTCTAAATAGAAAATACATGAAAAATATTTATTATTGATATACAAACAGCATTTAGTGATCAAAATAAATCAGTGTAACAGTATTCCACACTGGCCCTTGTCAGAGTTTCTAACAAGTATGCCAGGACGTTTTGTTCACTTACGTACCAAACATTAGCTTGGTATGATTGGTATCTTTTAGGAATATTTTCTCTTCCTTTCTCCTTCTGCTCTCAATGTCAATCATTGGTGATATTTATATATCACATGTCTCAGTTCACTAGTATCATTTTCTTAAGCACAAAAAACTGGAGAGTTAGGAAGGCTTGTTCACGTATTTAGGGCAAACATGGATTCAAACAATTCATCAAGCACCCCGAGCGCTCAAGGGTCACTGCAGTTAGGTGACACTATGGCAGAAAATTAATTTAGGAAGGACCAAATTTCTGAATTTAAAGAGAGTTCACACCATACCTGACACTGCTATTTCTGTTTGCTGGAAATCGAAGGCAAGCCAGTAAGGGTTCTGAAGAGCATTAGAGCTCTACAGATCAAGCAATAGCTAGAAATCAGGGGTGATTTCTTGTCTGCAGAATGGAACCCAAGGACAAGGGGACACCTCTTCCCCTGTATTGTAACAGCAGCTAAAGAACAACTCCATATTCCAACCAATATGATATGTATCAGAATGCTGCAAGCCTTATAAAGTATTTAAAATGTATTAAATCAAATGTAAAGCTTAGCTGTGAGGGTCTCTCTAAATTTCCAAGGCTTCAGTAGAAGAGAGGAACATGTGCAACAAGACACCAAATCCAGCATTAATTTCCCCACAACCTATTTTTAAAAACATAAAAATCTGAAACCATTAACAATTCGGGTCATGCAAAAGGGGAATATTTAGTTAACTGTTACCACAGGACACCTTCACACAACAGGAAGAAAACTAATTGCTGCTTGTGACCTTAAGGGCCAGGGAAAGGAACCTGGAAAACATAATCCTCTAATGACTTCAGTGGGAAGTCCAGTCACACAGCAACGCTAGGTAACAGTATCAAAAGAAGAAATAAATTACACCACAACTACCCTCATTTATCTGTCCTTCTCCTTCTTGTTTTGTTTGTCCAGTGCGCTTGTGAGGTGAAAGCTAGGCCCTTAGTTTTGCAACAATTTACACATTTTTCTCTGAATTAAACAAAGCCAATACAACTGTATAAATCAGACTTTACTGAGCAGGTCTTGGAAGGAAGAGATTAAATCTAAAAATCAGGAATGTGTTTTTAACACTCTCTCTTTACTTTCAAACATCTGCTTTGTAAAGTGATTCTTACAGTAAGGTAAAACTATGCTTTCCCTCGTTTCCTGTGTGCAATCATAATCTAAATGACTTATGATTTTAAAAAACACGTTGTAAAACCACTCATCTGATAAAAACACTCTTTTAACATAGTTATCATATCAGCAACTGGAAATTTTCTTTCATTGCCTGATTTCCAGGAATGTAACAATGCATTGTAACTCCTTTCAAATCCAAAGTGCACAATCAGCAGTCTGATGACACCTTCAGCTACGGTGTCAGGCTGCTTTCTATGCAAGACAAATTTTCTGTTGGCTAACAAAGATGGCCCAGCTTGCCTAAGATTGCCAGAACAATATTGTTTGTTGTATAACTAAAAGCTAATACATACAATTATAATAATGTTCTTCTAGTATTCAAGTGCTAGCAAGATCTTTTATTTATTTACCAGAAAATATCTTTACCATATTTCCCAAGCTCAAACGTCTTCGAAACCGGGAAATGGCAAAGGAAGTGGAGTTGTAACCTCAGTAAGCAAGTTTTGCAAGAGGAAAACCTTGCAAACTATTGCCATAAACTACAGTTTTAAACCGCATTATACAGCTAAAACGGACACCACTTTAGTTCTTGGCTGGAGTCTGGAGTACACAAACCAACAAAAAGCTGTGACAACGTCCCACTGAGAAGTATATTAAATGGACACTTGATTATTGATAAACGTATCGGCTTGCTGGTGCAGGTTGTCAGAGCAGGACACAGCTCTACAATGCAGGAAGAACTAAACACTTTGTGTCGAGGTAGCCTAGTCATACTCTTTCTGTAAGACAGATCTTGAAGCACCCATTAAAAATAATTTGCAATGTGACTGGTAAACACAAATCACACTTCCACTACTTTATGGGTATTTGAACAAAAGCAACAGTTGGGCTTTCAGAAAAGGACACTTGTCTGTAACTACAGGGGAGAATATTTGTACAGGTGCACCACCCATCTCTGTGCGCAAAATAATGTTTCTCCCTGATGAAATATTATAGAATAAGGAGATTAGTGCTTCATTTAATGAATATTTTTGGCAAGCATGGTGAACGTGATGTCAGACAGATAAAGGCACTAGAATCACACAATTCAGTCAAAAGAGCAAACACTGGTAGGATGACATAAGAATCTCATGTGCATGCAAAAAAGCCATCACTGAGAAGCTTGAGTAAATGCAGAGGCCATCTTACAAGTAGCAGTAGCATACACAATGTTAACTCAACTGCTTACCCACTAAGTACACCAAGAACCAGGTTAAGTACGAAAAATGAGCCAAGGATGATAAGACTAACAAAATAGATCCATGGCCATTCACATCCTATTGCATCATTTACCTGTAAAATGTAAGGAAATAAGTTATGATTCAGTCATTCATTAAACAGCAGAGTCCTTTTTGCAGCTGCCAGATCACGTAGGTTTTAACACTGAAAGATTGACTTACTCGGTTCTTTCAACAAAAATAAATCAATGAACATTTGTTTAATTTCTTTACTTACTCAAATTATGTTGTAGATGTGGTGCCTTAGAAGATGAATTAAAATAAGCTTTAAGAAAGTGCAGGAAAATTATTAGCCCTTTTTATAATTTTGCCACAAGTATGTATATGAAGAATATATACTGGTACATCTAAGCTCTGATTTTGGTATTTGCATGTTATTTATATGATAGCTACAAAAAACTGTTTTTGTTCTAATTAGAGGAGGAAGAAATAGAGCTTTATTAAACGATGTCATCACAACTGAAGTCTCACCTGTATAAGATAACCTGTGTGTTCATGGCAACTGAATTCAGGACTCTGCCTTCATGATGAAAAAGGTGTATGCTTACCCGCTCAATACACCAAGAACAAGATTTAGTACGAAAAATGACCCAAAGATGACGAGACTGACAAAATACACCCATGGCAATTCAAATCCCATAGCATCATTCATCTGCAAGAAATAAGATGATCTTATAGAGTAGATCACTATAGTAATAGCAACGAAGAGTCAGAGAAAAAGAGAGTTTAATCATTCAGGTGAGATAGCATTCTATGCATTCCTTCAGTATTCAAAGAAGAACAAAACAAGAAAGAAGGCACTGGCCACACTCACTTTGCATTTCTAATACATACTCTAAAACAAAATACTGAGTGAACCCTCGTATTCAGATCAAAAATATTATCAAACATAAGTGGAGCACTGCAACAGTTCTGTTCTTTAATGCCTAGAACATGAACTAAATTTCAGATCTCACTAATTAAAATGATGCTTACTAAGTATATTGAAGTATTAGGATTTTTAGTTCATATATATCCTAGCTACATAAATGATCTTTTGAGGAAAGAAACGGTAATATGTGTCTCAACAGTACAAGCAATATTTTTTCTGTGACATGGAATTTCAATTTTTTTTTCCCTGAAATACTACAGTTGGATGCAGTCAGACATTTTAAATTAATTCAAAAAGAAATAAATGAGAATGAACTTGTGTAAAAACATGAACGCAATTTTAGGAAAATGAAAAACTGAAATCCAATTTTAGAAACATAGTAGAAACATGGAAATATTCCAGAAATACTTATGAACAAAAATTGTATCAAGATTAAGGTTAAATGATGTTTAAAAAGTTGTTACTTTTTTTTTTTAAAGTAAGGTTTGAAGTAACTGAGCTTTAAGTACACTTTTTATAGACTCACACAAGCTTTTCTGTAAAGACCTTTTCCACTGTCTATTC
This sequence comes from Himantopus leucocephalus, assembly GCA_003993805.1. NCBI lineage: Eukaryota > Metazoa > Chordata > Aves > Charadriiformes > Recurvirostridae > Himantopus > Himantopus leucocephalus. The sequence goes on along the minus strand of RSEF01000012.1, from coordinate 7,941,171 downwards.
TTAGCGAGCTCATTATACATATCAGCAGAGGACTTAAGAAACATACCCATGGAAATCTAAAAAGGCCTATTGAGAAAAAAAGATATTTTAAAACACAGGGGAATTGTTTTTGTGTGTAGCATTCAGGTGCAAAAAGACATTTTGATAAGTTACAAAAATAATTCTGACTTGGAACTTCTTGGAAACGTCTTTCGTGGGAGAGGAATTATTCTGGCTTTTTTGTTTATGCTGACAAGTTTGCATTCAATTCTTCTTAGGATGCTTTTTAGCCATGAAAATTCAGCAGATAAAAAACTGCATGAGCATTCAAGACTGGATATGGTATTGTAGAACAATCTTTGGGCAAACCTTTTTCCTCTTCTCTGAATGCTGTTGTGTTTGTCATATCTGAAATTCATGATTAGGCTTTGAGCTCTATTGATAGTCAAGTTTGACTCCTGTTGTCCTTAACATCTCTGTTGGAATAGACACATTAAACATGGGAACCATCGTTTTTCAAGCTGTACTACTTATTTTTTCCTCTATCTTTTAAAAATGTATCATAATCTCAGTTTCTGCAAGGTGGCCCTAGGGATCGTTAGATAAAAGCACACGCATTAAGTCTTTGCAGGTTAAGGCCCACAGGCACTTTTCTTCAGTGGTGATCTGTAATAATGCTACTTTATGCTAACTAAAATAAACAAAACTTCCTAAGTAACCAAAGATTATTTTGCACAACTTCTTCATGCATCCTTTAAAATAATCTCTCTATATATCATCCTTTAAAATGCTTTAGTAATGGTACTGAGGTACTGAAAAGTAAATTTAAATTACTTAGATTGGCTAGGAAAAAACCCCCGCAAAATATAATTGATTTGGATTTTTTATTTTAATTTCAATAAAAGTGTATTTTGAAGAAATTAAAATGGAGAAGGGTTATAGTCCTTCAGAAAGGCTGGGATCATTACCTCCAATTTTAAAAGATACCAAGTTTCCATAGTCCAATTCTGTAACAGCCTATTCATATGGAAAATAAAGTCCTTCATAATGCTGCCATTAAACTGACCAACTTATACTTAGTCTCCTGTACTAATACACTTTTAGCAATACTTACCATTTCAGGTGCCTATGCTAAGGAAATCAACTGTGGTTTGGTTTTTGTTTTATCATCCATACCCATTCCCTGAGAGCAAGTCCCCTACATTTGAGAAGCCTTAACAATGAAGACACTCAGGTATTTAATAAAATACCCTATTGCCCAGACTGAATTTCTGCTGTGTCCCAGTGTGTGCTGCCCTTTGCACCTTCTTTCAATTGTAGGCATCTGGTCTTAAGGTTTAGAAATAAAATTTACTCAATGTTTTTTAAAATGCATATTCATAATTATTTTATTGCCTTAGAATTGAGTTTGCTTCATAGAGATGATTCATAGGATACAGGCAAAATGTTCTTCTAACAATAGCTGATTAAGAGTGAAGGTTTTGACTAAATCTCAAATACATATGAACACATCTTGCATCTAACTGAACTGTACCATTAGCAAATAGTTGTTTACAAGTTCCAGAGTTGCAAGAACCAGAGTTCAGAGTGAAGGCATAAATTTGTCTGGTGTTGATGCCAACATTTTCCTGCTACAAATCTTTTTGAAAAACCTGGAAGATTAATATTTGCAATTTTACTTTGAGAAAAAAGAGCCCTGGGAATCACTGCAATCCAACTTGATACACCCTTTTTGCTCACAAAGAGAACATATTCAAGAAGCCAGGTATTGTGCTAGCTTAGGAACCCAGGAGCAAAGCTGAAATTTCCATGCTCCATCATAAATGCTCTATTAGCATAGGCAGCTGTGATTTGCGTTTCCTTCATTCACTTTATGGTGCATAACATATGAAAAAAATTCCTTCTCATTTATGAAGTTTGATTTTAAGCCCAATGTTTTAGACTAATCTACCCAGGACTAATGCCCTGTGATGTAAAAATTGGAAACTGCAGCTAACCAGTACTAGAAGAAGTGCTTTGTTTTGGGCAGATGCAGAACTAATTCAAAAGCATTCCTAACTCGGGAACCCTTAATCTAGTAGAACACCTTGGCACTAATCTAAGACTGACTTCCTAAAAGCAACAGCCTGAAACTGCATCTACTCAAGTATTTTACCATTTAATTCTAGAGACAATTAAACTCTATTCAAGTAATGCATTGTAATTTCTGTTCACGAAGTGGTATTTCTGATTGCATTAATACCAGAGATGAAAGTATAAAAAGAAGTCCTTTCCTTTTGGAAAACTTAGCTGCTCATTTCATGCATGTCAAGTGGCATTTTCCATAACTTTCAATTAAAGAAAGATTAAAGGAGTCAATTTGCCTTCTGATGAAATACTGAGGCAGAGCCTGGTTAATATATGAGCACAGGAAAATCTCCATCCTCAGAAATAAGGTATTTCCAGTTGAAAGGATTAATGCTGACTTCTCACCCAAAGTGCAGAATAAGGAGTTACGAAGACCCAAATTCCAGATGGATTGGAAGTTGCAACTAAGAAACATAAACAATAAAAGCACCTGAATTATACTAAAGTAACACCAGGAAATCTAGGAGATATCACATCTGAAATCCTCAGCAAAAAGTCTTGCAAGAGTCCCACTGTCTGTGGGTCAGGGATGTACTATATCAAAGGAGGTGTCATATTTTAATGGCTCTCAATGGACTTGGCCCATATCTTTTTGAGTCCATTAAGCTTTTAGCATCCATAACACCTATTGCAAAGACAACCCCAAGGACCATCTTTCTTGCCCTTCTTTGTGCCTTTTTCCAGATCGAGTCTTACTGTTTGGATTTCAGTTCTAATTAGTTTGTCCATCACATCAGCCAGAGGATAGATGAGATAATGGATGCTATGAAGGATAAAGTATTTTTCCTATCACTTAATTCTGTTTCACCATAACCAGAGATGCCACTTTTGGCTACGCTCTGGCATTTTCACTCCTTTCATAAAGATGTGAGATTAGATTTGTGTATTTAAGCAGCTACGAAAAGAATTTTGAACTGAACTCTGAAGCTCTTCCTATCCCTTTCATGAGTGACACAGTAACTAACAGTTCAAAAGTCCTTCTAGGAAGTCCCATTTGTTGATGCTACCAGATCTGGAGACAAGTTACTCTATGCAAGTTAAATTGGGAGAGAATAATTAATTTTCATTGTATATTTGGCTCTTTGTATTTATATGTATATGTTTGTGCGTATATGTCTGCAAAGCCTTGAAGAATTATCTAGAGCTGACAGGACAAAGTTGGTACAGTCTGAAACTGCCTCATCCAGCATTCGGAGTGAATTATCTTGTTAGTGGTGCTGTAGTTGGAGTCAACTATCATTACAATGCAATGTAGACGATCAGAGACCAAGACTCTGAAGTAAAACAGGGAGAAAGCCAAATTTACAGCAGACATAACCATTAGTATTACACAGCTGCAGACAGCACACTCCAATCTAAAACATCAATTAGAAATCATTAAAATGTCTCATTTATCTGTGGTAATTGTAAGTAAAATCCCCATACGCATTTGACTGCAGATCAAGGTCTTACTTTTCTGTACACCTGGTACTGGTTTACTGAAAACTTGTTGCAAGCTCTTTGTATGTATCAATTAACATAAGCTCTAATTGGGGATAATGATAAACCAATGCAGTAATACCTCTAATTCCTCATTTGTACTATTACAGATATAACGCACTGATGCGTCAATCTACTTTGAATTATTTTACACAACTTTTCAAATTTGCTTAATAGCTTAAGTTTCTGAGTTTCCTTAGGTTTCAATTTTACCTTCCTGCTTTTATAACATTCCAACATATACATAACTGGTGGGTTTATTTATTGTTACCTATAATCTACCTAGTAATCTTAAAATTATTAAGACTGACAAACTCAGTCTCTTGACCGGTATAAAAATCCTTCAGAAATCACTATTTTGTGAAATGGGACTAATCCTCCATTCTTTGAAGCATACAATGTAGGTTCCCAAAACCTCAGACCACAGGCTATTTATTCTACGCATTTTAGAGCATACCAGACAGCTTTTCAAAGCCTGGGATATTCTAGGCTGAAGTGGAGTTAACTTAAAGCTGACTTAAAACAGCCTGTGCTTGAAGCATAGCAGCCTCCAGGCTGGTTTGTAAAAGCGCATAATTTTATCTTCAATCTTCTCCGGGTTCTGGAGTTAAAGCACATATTTCCCTGACATTCTCCTGGTTGGCCAGACTCAACTTTGTTGTACTGCCAGCACAGAAACAAGTCGAGAGATATACTGGTGGGATATAAACTTGGAGACCACTGCTTTGTTAAGCATTTCAGCTCAGCAACAAATGGAAAAATCAGAAATTCATGGCTTAGGCACTAAGGTAGGCTAAAGAGAAATATATCCCTGGGAGAAGTGAAAGATTGCTAGAATACCTAGAGAGCTTCATAATTGCTTAATCACCTCTAAATTTGGCCCCCATCTTCTGTATGTAAACTGTGCTATAAAGTTGCATATAGGACACATACAAGTGACCATCTCAGTTAAACCTCAATTTGTAAGACACTGCTTCAGTTTTATTAATTTGCTTTGATCTATCTGAACAGACCTCAACTGCTACCGTCTGTTATTTTTACCCATTGTTAGCTAATGAAGTGTATAATTTAGGTAGTCAAATAATGCACTTATTCTTCAAAGCTGATTGCTTATAAACTTTTTTCTAATATTGATTAGAAGTAAGTTTAGAAGCAGGTCTGAAATTTTTTTCCATTCAGATACTTTATTTTGCACCTAATGTTATTTTAGCTAATTACTGTTAGTGGCATTTCATTAATCAGCTTACTGTCTTTAACTAGGGGAAAAAGAATAATCAAATAATTGTTCAACGGAAAGCCTAGATGTCAAATGTGACTGCTAAGAAATTATTTTCTCTTTTTCAGATAGGTATTCCAGGCTGAATCTGCAGAGCAGACAGCCATTACCATAACAAAACGAGGAGTACTGCCTCTACAAAGCAGTAATCCAGAGAAGGTTTTCTGTTGGATTGTCAGAGGACTCTACCAGGTTTAACAAACTATATTCCAGGTATAACAAAATGGAACTGTTTCATTCTTTCATTGGTTACAGCAGGTTAATTTAGGATTAACAAGTTGTTAGTGCTTCTCCCTATTTATATTGCCCAAACTAATTTCACATAAGAAATTTATAAAATCTATGTACTGTTCTGGTTTAATAAATCTAAGGCCTCAAAAAACTATTGAAATGAATTATCTGATGTGATAGAGCAGTGTTTTCATTTTTAAATATTTAGCTACACTGTATTGAAATACATAGAGTAATGGTATCCACTTTAGTGATATATACTAAATACCTTCTTTCTTTTCATATCTGCTATGCCATCTATATACATACCATACAACATTGTATAGTAATTGGATGTACTTAGTATTTCCCGTATGCTGGATACAAAAACTGCAAGCATAATAGCATGTACTATTTAGACTGATGACGTAAAATTGTTACTTGGTTTATGTAGAAACAATGAACAAAACCCCAATACTCAAGGTCGGTCTAAATTTATGTATAAAACTGTTATCGTGGGACAGTGGGAACTACGATGGTTTTAACAGGAGGCAAAGTTTTTGGAAGAAACTGTAGCTATTCAACTAGTGGAGTTCTTAGTGCTACCTAAAGTCTAGCCTACTTCTAATCCAGTTTCTATCCATTTTATTTAAACTTTCTGGGGAGAAATAGTATGTTCTTCTGAGTAGCTGCAATGATCTATGACAAGAAATTAGTTCTATGCTTTGACTGCAGTACAGGTCAGCAGTCAGCTAAGATACTAGGTATCTTGTCACAGTAAATCAAGTTCAGTTCGTAGGATATTTCCCTGTGAGGCAGTTTAAAATCCTCCTCAGGTGGGTTCTTTGTGTAAAGATGCTCATTTGAAAATAAAGTTATATGATCATCCCTTTCAATGCCAATTCAAACTTTTAATGTGTATATTCCTTGGCTTGGCAGCTCTGTTTGCGTGTCTGAATTTGATCATTCCCTTTTCTCCCTTTCTGCGGTTTCTAATTTATTGGCAATTTAAGTCTTGTCTCTTTGCAATCTAAAATTGGTTGATTCAGAGCTTTTTATATCTAGAGAATATACCTCTATCTAGAGGATACAAAAACGTAATTAGTCAAAATCATTACCTAAAAGGTGATAGGGTTAAGTTAGATTTTAACATGAAATTGGATTCAAGTAATTAATGCACACATTCAAAAAATCCTGCCTGCAATTCCTGGCTCTTCAGTGTGATTTATGCAATATGTTAATACTGTCATCCAAAATTTCTATCCCTCTTTCTCCAGCTGGATATCATGTGTTAAATTTCTGGCTATGCAGTCACAGGCTGGGTGCACTGTGCATCCAGCACATCAATGCCTTTGGGGATGAGCTGCCTTGTTTCACTAAAGAGTCTCCCTTAGATGACCTGTGAGTGGTGCTGAGGGATGCTAGAGAAGAGCATTAAGCTATCCTTTGTACATAACGGACAAAGGCAGAAATAAATATTTTTTAAGATTTTTCTGACATATTCCCTCACAATTTTTAACACTGTTTGCTGAATAATTGCAACTGATGTACAAAAGGAAAAAAAGCTGTCAAGCATCCTTTGACTTCTCTCAGAGTGTAAGCTGAAATTCATTGCTGAAAAGTATTGGTTTGGATGCAATAACATGCTTTCCATCCTGCAGCTGTAATGTGACTAATGTGACTTAAATCACCCAAAGTAGTTGTTTCCCATTGGTTTATTAAATTATTCAGTTCAAAGTTCTAGACTATTATTGCTTACTTGACTGTTGGTCACATTTTTTGAAAGATCTTTTTTAGAGATTCCTGCTCAGCACTCTGATGACAGCTTTGATAATACCTCAAACATACTTTGCAGATTTTTGTTTATGGACTAATAATACACTTTGTGCCTGAGCCCAGGGGTTTTCTTGTGAGGTATATTTGCAAAATATTTGCTTGTGTTTAGGAAAAATCTTTGGCTGCACATCAGCTGGTTTCAAGTATGCTATATCCCCTTATAATACTTCTGAGTAGGCTGTCCTTAAAGATTCTTGAACTAGGAGCATTCTAAAAAGCAACATGATCAGAAGATGGTTTGAGTTCCTGATCATCTGATTGATATTCTGAAAAATCAGTAGACTGCTTTGTTTTATGATTGTAATTATTGTCTTTTCTATGCATAGGTTTATGTAGGAGTTATAATCATTCTTTCAAATTCTCATCCAGTTAGAAAACAAACATGCAATGATTTTCTACCTTTTAGTTTATGCACAATAAAGAAAGTTGTCTTGTACTACTGCCAAGCTAGTGAGGAAGGCACAGCTCTTGTACTTGGTTATGGAAATACATCCAAAGAAATATTGATATAGCCTTTTCTATCTTGATATGTTACTTCCAGTAACATTAATACAATGGCTGTGTAGACACTTGCATACTAGACAGATGCAGAAGTGCAGCGCAGACTAAACAGACTGTATTACAGAAATCATTGATACTAAGATGTTCCAAGATGCTTCAAGGAGTATATTGGGGCATGTAAAGCTTAATTTCTAAAGCAAAACCAGATTTCTAGGTGCACGCTTCTTTTTATGATAAAAGCAGAGGAATTATGAATGAAGTATTTCTTTGATTATAACACATGTTACTATCAAATAGTAGTAAAGGACAAAGTCTTAAGAAGTTGACATGTTAGTAAAGGGTATATTAAAAATACCTGACACCCCTTTCCTTAAACCTTATGCAAGTTTTAGATATATTTTAGATTGCTTAGACGTTTCAGGTAATGAATTGTGTACTTTAAACATGAATCCTTGAGAGTATATCTTGTTAACGTATCAGTAGGTGTATTAATAGGCAAAACCACATAAGACATCAACATACCATTATTCAGCAATTTCAGCTTGAGTGCTTCAATCTCAAAAAATCTCCAAGATCAATCTGAACAGTGCTAGCTAGGTGTCAGAGAACTGACGAGCTATTAATATTTGAGCTAGTAATGCAATGTCTGTCCATAAAATTGTCTTAGTAAAATTCAGTAGCCACTAATACAGTTCCTCAATCATTGAATCAACTGTTCTGGCAACCCATCACACTGTAGTTTGTTTCACAGATACGCTGCCTCTCTCTCATTCAAGGTAGAGTAGTGTCAGTGTAGATTATTCAAGTGTAGTAACTCAAGATAACTTCACTATGGTGAAAACAAGAAGAATTAAATGGGATAATTTTGGTACTCATGGGAAAATTGGGGGTTTTACTGGCAAGTATCACTGCTCATTATGTGTGTTCCTACGTATCAAGTGAAATAGCTAAAAATAAAAAGCAATTTAGAAAATACGTGTTTGCCATTAATAGACTATAAATCTAGATGTCTGAAAGACATGGAAAAAATCTAGAGCCAGATATGCAAATGCAGACTTAGATTTTGTAATTCTTGAGTGCTTGCTGGCATAAACTGAAAATGAGGCAAAGAATGCTACACTCTCAGCTTCACAATGTGAGCCAGAGCATTAAAAACTTGGGCACATAGAGGCTGCCACTTTGCCAATAACAAGGACTGCACTGGGATCCAAAACTAATAGCATAAGCCTTCAGCTAGGGCTAGAGAGCAAACAGAAAGGACTGTGACTGGGAATAAACACAGTGCTGATATAAACGGAGAAGGTGTACAGATGTGCAGCCACATATTATACAATTTGGGAACCCATATGCTGCACTGGGCGGTGAAAACAAGGACACTACCCCTTAACCTCTATAGTTAAGTCTAGCATTTGGCACTAAGGAGTCAGTTTTTGTGGATGAAACATGTAATACATGCTATCCAGTGAGTTACACATAAATTAGAGAAAAGTAGCCAGATGAAGATACTCTAAAAAAAATAATAGGACATATGGAATTCAGACGCAAACTGGTAAGCAGCAGGACATCCACGTCACCAGGATCTGAAGGGTGCCTAGCAGTAGAAGGATCAAGCCCTCAATCTATAACAGGTATGCATAAGAGAAAAATTATTATTGATGCTTGAACAATTTTTAAGCTGAGTTTACTGTTGCTAACCAGGTGATAACAAGCTGGGCTAGTGAGTGTTATTAGAAGCTGTTGTTTTCAGCTGTCGTTCTTGCTAACAGAACGCCACATAACATGATGCAAAATATTGCACGTATTTCACTCACTCAGATTACACCTGCTAGCGAGATAAGCCTACATAGTTAATTTTACTGTTGACACAGTGACAAAATGGAAATCAGAATTTCACACAGTTTAATATTTGTGGTTTTGGTGTTATTTGTTTATGTTTTGTGTAAAACTCATTCAGTTGTGTATCATCAAGAGATTCCTAAGTAAAAAGCAACCCCCAAAACCCATGCACCTCTAGCTAAAATTATTTTCTTAGATTCTTTGGACATTTTTATTACAATTTGGTATACCCCTAATGTTTTCACAATTCGCAATTAAAACAAAATCTTTTTCAATTTTTATCTAGCAACAGCTAAATCTACCTCAGCTTAATCCAGGGCTAAAATTAAAACATGTAAGTTGTCATTTCTCTTGTCCTCAGCAAGTAATTTTAGCTTGACAATGGGCAATCTTGTTGGTCTACAGATAGAAAGAATCCAGATCTATAATTTCATTATATAAACATCAGCTAAGACAGATTCCAAAGCCACTTGAATATCTGACTTTGATTATATTTCACTAAGTCAATAAATATTAATAAATATTTGCTTCTCTGTCTAATAATCTCAGTATCATTTGTAATAAAATGAAAACTGACAATAACATGAAACTGTACCTGTAAATATCTTCTACATCAGAAACTCATTATAGATAAACAAGTAACTCGTGTAGTTTTGAATTTGAGTTTTTAAATGTCTTATGCCTTTCATTTTGTCTGATCGTGACAATATTCAGCACACTATTTTAATGGGTTTATTTCTTGTGCTGTCAATGGAGACTACAAAGATTTCTTAAGATGCATCAGATCAATTAGCTCATTAATTCTGAAGGCAAAAAATGTTTAATACTGAGCCACTCAGCTTAAATGGTTTCTATATCTTTTGTAACAATCATATTCNGATAAACAAGTAACTCGTGTAGTTTTGATTTTTTTGAGTTTTTAAATGTCTTATGCCTTGCATTTTGTCTGATTGTGACAATATTCAGCACACTATTTTAATGGGTTTATTTCTTGCGCTGTCAATGGAGACTACAAAGATTTCTTAAGATGCATCAGATCAATTAACTCATTAATTCTGAAGGCAAAAAATGTTTAATGNCAATTAGCTCATTAATTCTGAAGGCAAAAAATGTTTAATACTGAGCCACTCAGCTTAAATGGTTTCTATATCTTTTGTAACAATCATATTCTAAATACAGTAGCTCCCTGAAGTTTTTACATTAATCTTCTTTGAAAAAATTGGTGACAGTTGGAGGAATTATGAAGTACTGAAATGTGGGCATACTTTTGCCTTGAAAAATGTTAAATGTGTATTTTTTTTTCCTAAAGAATCATGGCAAGCCTTCCCTTTACTTTCAGGAGGGATACAAGTAACTTATCATCACGAACATAAATTGTATAAAGCATACACTAATGCTACACTCACACAGTCTTGATAAAATTAGGAAGAGTTGGAGAGCAAAACCCAAAGAGTTGATAAACCTACACTATGAGAAACAAGACACTAGCCTATATGTAGCTATGCATTATTGTTAGACTCTTTAGTATTGAAGGTGTGCATATTTACAGCCAAATTGGTATCTCTGACAACAGACAGTGGAAGCAGAGATTCCTATTTTGTCAAATTTTGTCTTTTAATCCTAAATGAATGCCAGTTTACCATCTTAATTATTGTTACAGTGACATTATCTTAAAAACATCTCCATAGTCTATATTCTAGTATAATAGATCTTATCTGAGACTACACTCTGGTGTTACATTTTTTTAGCAACACCATATTTCACCCTGACTTGCAACAAATGACCACATAAAATTAAGTGTTCATTCACTGGATAATACCACATCCTTAATTGCATCCAATACTCCACAACAGATCTTCTATCAGTAAACAGTCCCACTTGTCCAGACAAAGTTGAAGAAATTCAAAACGTAAGCTGCTGTGAGCAACATAACCTAAAGTATAGTTCCAGTAAGATACATCTTAAGATAGCCCATACATTTTTAACAGCTTGCTATGAATGATCCTTACTAGTAATCAGTTTTCTTCTTTCATAAATATTNAAATTTAAAACGTAAGCTGCTGTGAGCAACATAAAGTATAGTTCCAGTAAGATACATCTTAAGATAGCTCATACATTTTTAACAGCCTGCTAAGAATGATCCTTACTAGTAATCAGTTTTCTTCTTTCATAAATATTTTCCAATATTTGAACTGTTACAATTATATTTGTTATAAGGTCCTAATTGCTGCAAAGACTTACTGCTGAGTACCAAGTAGTACAGAATATTCTCATTGATTTTCAGCACCTATGGTAGGTATGTTCTGTTACAGACTTCTTGAATGACCTGGGACAAATCACTCACATCAGATATTTAGGTGCTTAAAGATTCACAAAAGAATGTAATGTAATGAATTGAAATGGGGTCAGGCAGAGAAATGTCTACCTGCATATTTAGGTGACCCTAGTCCTCTAAAAAGCTGTGTGTTCTTTTACCTCCATTCTCATTTGTAAAACCAGAACTAAAGATATCTTCAGTTTCCCAGCCTGTGTCCAGCTGTCTGTTTATGTTGTAAGATTGTGAAGGTTTGTACTGGTTTCAGCTGAGATAGAGTTAGTTTCCTTCCTAGTGGTTGCTCCGTTTTCAGATTTGGTATGAAAAGAATGTCAATAATGCATATTGGTTTAGTTGCTGCTAAGTGATGTTTATATTAGTCAAGGATTTTTTTCAGCTCCCCATAGAAGCTGAGAAGGAGCATAGGCAGAACAATGGAATGGCCAATGGAATATCCCGTACCATAGATGTCATGCTCAGTATACAAATGGGGGTTCGCCGGGGCCGGGGGGAATCCATGATCTCTGCTCAGGTTGGGCTGGACAACCAATTCACCAGCCAGTGAGAGTGACTTGTGTCTTTTATATTCTTTTACCATTATTATTATTGTTGTTACTTTCCTTCTCCATTACTGTTCTATTAAACTGTCTTTATCTCAACCCATGAAGGTTTTCTTCCCTTTCCCCTCCTTTTCTCCCACTTCTCCCTACCCTTCTCGGGGGCGAAGAGAGGGTAAGCGAGAGGGTGCATGGTCCTAGTTACTGGCTGGGGTTAAACCACAACAAGGTTCCATATCTGATGCCAGAGTAACATTTAAAGGTGGGGACTTAAATAGTTCGGTTTTTTAATACCTTTTGCTGCTTCTACAGACACAATGTCAGGCTCACAGCTCTTGTGATTTGTTGTTTCTGAATGGTTAACAAATGGTTTGCAGTCCCCATGGCAAGCAATGACAGTTGAGAGCTTGCTTTGTTCTAGTTTATGTTAATACTGTGAAATATTTTGCAGAAATACTGCAAAAAGAGAGCTCTTAAGCTTAATCAGAAAAGACGTATTAAAAAACTGTAGGCTTGCACAAAAAAATGCTAGTCCAAAGGACATAAATGTAATATTACATTTATCCAAATGGAATAGGCAAAAAACCTCTCAAATAAGCCATGAATAAATTTGTTTCTAAAATGTCTTTTTAGCCTGAGGAGTCTGGTAAGATGCTGTGACTGGAAAAAGTATGCAGAGCTCGTCTCCTGCAAAACTCACCAAGATTTCCTTCTGACAGTATTGTAAACCACAGTCTATTTCTCACTTGAACAATGCAGCTCGTTTAAAAGTAAACAAAGCTCAGCGATTTATGAACTTACCCAGTACAACACATCAGTCCATCCTTCCATGGTTATACACTGGAACACAGTCAACATCGCAAATGCAAAATTATCAAAGTTGGTTATGCCTCCGTTTGGTCCAACCCATCCACCCTTACATTCAGTGCCATTCATGACACACTGACGTCCATTCCCTGAGAATGCACAAGGTGCTGGATCTTCTTCAACTAGTATATCTGAAAATTGACCAAAAATAATCAGAACTTTCAGTTCTCAAATTTTTGCGAGTTAACTCTTTGCATGAAGAGGTATCAACCCTGTTGGAAGGTAAAGCCAGGTATCAGCCTGAGAAATGCTGAGAAAGGCAACCTGTGGGAGCTTCAGAGCTTTTAGGGTTTCTCACATCTGGGCTTTACAGCCTTAAAATAAGGCTGAATCAAAACTGAATGTAACTAAGTACATTCAAGTAACTAAGTAGCGGAGTAACTAAGCAGTGGAAAGAAGCTCATAATAATGCAACATATCTTTTTAGATACCAACCATGGTTGACTGGGTTTGGTTTTTTTTTTCCTCTTCATTGCTGTTTCTTCACTTCATACCACTTCATACTAACATATGGACCACCAAGGAAACAGCTCTGGACTAACTCTTCGTACAAATAGTCTACTTCATTACTGAGCTGATAGAAACGTACCCTTAGCCATCTGATACTCCCTCGTGATGTTTCATTCCTTCAAAATTCTCCCATAACAAACACTTTCACTTCATTATTTCACCTGGACAGAGGAACACTATTTTCTTTCATTATTCATTTCAAAACTGCACTTCTTACCATACTGCCACAATGCTGAAGGAGAGACATTGACAGATTGTGAACTCAGGAAAGCTTATCTTCCCTGTAGCAGGACTAGCTACCTCTCCAGTAATCAGAGATCAGAAAAAACTATTGAGTTGTCCCTTGCGGATAGTCACCCTTACTATTTTCACTACTGACATTTCAGTTACACATTTCAGAAATGAAAACCTATTCAGAGCATGTTCTAGTCTCCAACTAGTTTGCATTGTTGCTTGGTTTTAAATTTATTGCATTCTTCCTAAAATTACGAACCACAATGAAAATTAGGGTTACAACAGTTTTAGTGCTTTGGCCCCTGTTCTATTTCAAACTGAAATCCCACTGACTTGAAAGAAAACAGAATTAGTCCTTTATCTTAGTCAACAGTTTCATGACTTACCTGAATCAATAAGAAAACAAGATTTGTGCATTTTTCCAATAAAAAGTTCCAATCCTATAATAGCATAGATTATGATTACAAACAACACCAAAAGGGCAATATGGAGGAGGGGAACCATGGCTTTTATAATGGAGTTCAGGACAACTTGTAAACCTAAAATAAAAAAAAAGAGGATACAAGATATAAAGCAAACTTCTACGTCTTGCCTTACCAAATTTTCTGTAATTACACACTATTAATAATTAATGACACAGGCATACAGAGTGAATCAGTTTTAAAAAAAATTCTACTGCCCAGAGCCACAAAAATCTCCTGTGACATGAAATACTTCATAAGTATTTGACTTTGTGTCAAAGTCTAATTATTNGAAAAAAAAAAAGAGGATACAAGATATAAACCAGACTTCTATGTCTTGCCTTACCAAATCTTCTGTAATTACACACTATTAGTAATTAATGACACAGGCATACCGAGTGAATCTGTTTTAAAAAAAATTCTACTGCCCAGAGCCACAAAACGTTCCTGTGACATTAAATACTTCATAAGTATTTGACTTTGTGTCAAAGTCTAATTATTTCCTCTGTTAATAAAGGTTATGCCATAGAAGTTAATGCTTGAAATGTGTCACAAGAATGTATAGAATAAAAGAGCATGTAGTCAGCATGTGGCTGTAGGTCATTTTATGTGGCTTTTAAAAAGTTCCATGCTACAACCAGAGCTTTGTGGCAAGTCCTGAGAACATGTATGCTCAGCCAATTGCAGAACTATATTTTTGGTCTGGAGAGAGAAATAAAGTACAGTTACCTGGGAAAACACATTTTTATCCTGAACAAACTTACTTTTTCATCATTTATGCCTCATCACTTTCAGAACCACATTTTTTTTTCTTTCCTCCTTAATTAAATATTCAGCCAAATTTTGGTCTTACCAAAAGAAGTAAATCCCAGACTAATGAAGCTGCCACAGTACCAAGGAAGAAAAAAAAGGGCTCATTTTTATTTTGATAGAATTCCCTTCTGACATTTCATAAGACTGCTTCTTTCTTCACTGAAGTTCTTTTGCTAAATATATACCATCACGATCATTTCCATGTAACAGACTGGTATAATAAACACAGTATATAGGATTCTTCTTTTGAATGTCTGGGAAAGAGCTGAATTGTAAGCCATGAACAACTTCTTCAGCCCAAATAGCTTCCATAATTAATAACGTATCAAAAGAAAACAGGAAAGATTATCAGAAAATTCAATTGGTTTCTTTAAATAATATTGTTCTACTTTTTAAGTTTCCTAATTTATCTGTTAGGTCTACTGGGATAAACAGAAGGCATTCATGTGCATTGGAGGGGGCAGGAAATATGAAATGTGTAATGTACTTTGGCATACACTTACCAACATATAAACTATTTTAGGATCACCTACACTTTCAGATCTGCAAGGTTTTGGAATAAAAAAAAATCTGATTTTTTTTTCTGGTGTATTTGCATTTTAACATGTAATTTAATTTTATATAAAGCTTCTAAAAAAGAAGTGTATTCCCCTGTCTGCTTATTGAACTGTGTAAGAAGATCATACACTGAATGAATTCATAATCCTTTGTTCAACTTGAAATAGGTTATCATTCATCTTGAAACCCACTTTATATACATAACCAGATAACAAGAAATCAACTTTACATTATCTCATTGCTGTTAGCGTCTGGAACAAGAAAGTTAAATAATCAGACCAGTTACAGTATTCATTCCAATGGAATTAAATAGAAAAGAGCTTACTGGGCACTCCTGATACAAGCCGGAGAGGTCGCAATACACGAAAGGCTCTTAGGGCTTTGACATCAAAGCCACCAGGTTTGCCACCTGAGTGGCTGCCACCTTCTGTTTCTTTGGTTAATTGTTCCAATATTACACTAAATAATCTAGAAAATGAGATGAAGGGTAAGGTCATCACCATCCATTTATCATGCAATCAAAGGTATTAGGAAATTACTTGAACTGCATACAATTCTGAAAAGCTGTTCAGCTGTCAAATTGAGAAGTATACTTACACATTAAATCATGACAGGAAGAGTTATGAAGTGCAATAGTTTTTAATCCCTCCAGAGCATGATGATCACACAGTATCCAATAAATTAACATTCTGCTTGTATACACAATCTGCTATTTTTAAATAAATGAAGCTACTTTGCCATTTCTTTGTTCAAACGTTTGAGCTGTAAGGTTTGGAGAATTAGTCTTCTCTTTAGAGTATGAAATAGATAATCACAAGAAATCACGTATTTTAATTTTGGTGGAATATATGAACTCCAAGTGACACTGCAGCTCAATATTCTAAATACAGTCAGCAAAACCAGAATATGTGAAAAGTAGAGTCCAACTTTTAATAACACCAAAAAGATTTGTTTCTTACACATAGTATCTTTGAAGATAAAAATATTCCCAGATGACTCATTTATTGTATTTCTTCAATGCAGAAATGAACTAGTCATTCATTAGTACACTTTGGAAGACAAGAGTTTTATTTTTCTTTCCCAGCTCTAGCAGCAATTCAAAGTGATGCAAGTGGTTGAAGCGCAAAGTAATCTTAGGTTTATTTTAGTTTGGACCTGCATTTCAGATGCATGGTTTTCTAGACTGGCTAGACGATGCAAACCATGTTATCCTTTGCACAGAATCTGTAGTTCAGTAGTTGTAAGACTGAACTCCTCCTGAAAGGATTATCAAGTCAATAGAGTTTTGTAGTCCTGAAAAATGTTTCATGATTGTAAAGGACTCCTGAAATGCGCAGGTTTTTGGTTTTGTCAAGAAAACTTTTCACAACTCTGGTTCACAGTTCTGTCATGCTGGATAGTTGCTAGAAATCATGTACTTTTTAATAGGTTGCCCAAACTAGGATATTGAAGACTTCCTCTCCCCACAGTAAGCAATTGACCTGTATCAGTCAATACCGATGCCAATTCTGCTTCAGTCCCCTCCAGAGTGAAACCCAGCCACGAACACTACAGAACTAAGAATGAACACCAGCAACCCACATACTGCTATAACCATAGAAATCCAGACATTTAATATTTCAGGTCCTGATTCAGCCCCGCAATTGAATAGGAGCATAATTCTAAGAAAATGAGCCATCTCAATGATCTCAGAGTGACTATTCATGCTCTAAAGGCAGACATGATTAAACAGACTTCTGAATCAAGTCCTGAATTAAGAGAAGCTAGTTTCAGTCTGTCAGTCCATACATCATTCAGAAAATTAAAAGGCTACAAACACAGGAAGGTGCTAGCAAAGCTTTCTCTTCCAGGACCTTACTCTTTCACAGAAATCAATGGAAATTATGTGGCATAGCATGCAGACAAGTAGTAGACTGCTCTGAAAGTAATTCATACTCTGACTGGTTTCAGAGAGAAGTGAGAAAACATCTCATTCACGGCTATGTCTACAGCCCCATCATCTTATGTCTATCCTATAAAGCCATTTAGGCGTAAAACCATTGATCTCCTTTATTACTTCTAAAATTAACATTTATTTTCCTGTACGGTTTACCAAAGTTTAAATGCCAAATGTAATGTTGTGGAAAAAAGTCTCTATACATGCTTCCCTTTTGCTAGTAGAGATTTATTTTGGTATAATTAAGATTTATGCATTTGGACTGCTACAGTTTCTGCTGAGAAAGCATACGAAGCAAATTTCACCTAATACATTCAATACGGGACATTTTGGCAAATCTTTCAGAGCTATTAAAATACCTAATGAAATTTCACAATGAAACTAGTCAAATAGAATCAGATCCAGAAGTGATTCCATACCCATCTTGGGTTATATATGAAAATCAATTCTTCACTGGGCTTTTAAGCATTAATTAAATAAATGGACTCATGCTTGCTTACTTGCTTTTGTGGATTGTATTCTTCTTAGAAGAAGAAACAAAAATATTGCTCAGATCTGTCAGTGTCTGACATGTTATGAAGGGTCCACCTTGTCTTCCAGGTAGACTGATGACAACTTACACAATAGTTTATATTCCAAAACTTTGGGGTTTGAGCTAGGATTTAAATCTTAACATGATATTTTAGGTATTTGATAAGATGTAGTCCTTTTTTCTTCGTGTTTTCCTTGGATTCACTGTGAGCATTTGACCTAACTAGATTTAGCCTCCAACAATGAGTGGTTTAGGAGTTAATGGAAAATTTTTTAGTTATCATGTATTTAGGACACAGCCAAAGATAGAGGTCATGTTAATTAGACTGCTCCAGGGTTACTGTAACTCCATGGCCACTTGACAAGAGGGAAGAGGTCTTTTCAAGTGACTGCCTGGCAAGAGAATAGAGCTCTTACGTGTGATAGTCTCCACACCTGCCCACCAAGCTTCCCCTTCAGGCATGGAGGACAATCTGTTGAGAATGACCTGACCTGATGAAGGATCTATTTATACAAATTCTAGCCCTGGACCAAAACTGCCTGAGTGCCAAGCAACTGGCCCAAATACCATCTTCTCAGTAACAATTACTATCTCAGAATCAAATAGTTATAAATTGGGTATTCATACATTCATAATACTTGCCCAAAATTAATAATGCTTTACCACAACTTCCTTTACTGTGCATCTTTTTCTTTTCCCTTAATGTAATGATGTGAGCTGAGAGCAGCACACACTCTAATTTCTGGGCCTTTTCAATTACAGGCAACCCTTGATATAGTTTGAACTTTAAAATGAAATTAGAATGGCACACTGCATGCCAACATCCTCCTTGCAAGCCAGAGACAACACACAAAGTTATATGCCGATAATGTTCTCCATGTGCTACATCAATAAATGTTTTCAGAAAACAAAATTTACAGTACTGGAAATTCCTTTTTTTTCCCCCCAATATAATCTCCTCCATACCTAGGGAATTGGGGAATATATGCATCAAGATTCATTCCCTAGATAGCTGAAGGTAGGATCTTCTCATGAACTAGCACAACCATTGACACGAAGTTGTTGACAAAAAAGCCAGATGTGTTATTTATCATAAGCAGGTGCATAATGTGGATGTGGGATGTTCCACTCTCCACTCTTCTGTAACCTGCATAAGGCCTGAACAGTCCCTCCTCTGAGGAGCAGAACAAACTCTTCAGGATTTGCTGTGTACATAAAGGCACACAAGGTTTTAAAAAAAAAAAAGGGGGGGGAACGATTTTTAGCATACATTCTCCCCCAGGCAAGCCAAAATCATATATATATATATATGGGGCTTGATGTGCAGCACCCCAAAGGAAAGTACTTAAGTGTTCAATTTTCCTCAGATTTTGGGAAGGTCAAGGAATCACTCAGTTAACTCTGTATCCCCTGACCACTCTGCTCCACTTCGAAACATGTGAGTTTTTCCCAGAGGTCTTTGTAGAACAGATGAACTCCACATAACCACAGTATAGGTATAGATGAATAAGCGACATAATATATTGACCTAAACAGAGCAACCTTTATCACACATCAAGAGTTCACCTTGGAAAATATCAGATGGAAAAGATTCTGCAAGACAACAACCAAGGAAAATTTTTGGCAGAAGTCAGAATTCCCTGGAAACTTTTACTATAAAGCTGATTGGGCAACACAGCCTGCAGCCACAGATAGCATTGACAGACTTTTTGAATTTTCACTCATATCAGTTATTCTTTTACTCCAACGGAATAGAAATCAAGCATAGGCTGTTACTCATAGCCAAACAGACATGTATCTACCTCACTGTAAAGAAGATTTTAAATCTTTGTGTAATGAAGGATAAGTTACTTACCCTACTACTACTATTACAAAATCCAATAAATTCCATCCATTTCTAACGTATGCATTGGGGTGTAATAATAATCCATATGCTATAATCTTCAAAAATGTTTCAACTGTAAAAATTATCAGGAAGGCATATTCTACTTTTTCCTGTAAAAGACAAAAGAAGTACAATGAAAGACAACGTAATTTAACAGCTCTTCTACCAGTCAGAATTTGCAATAAGTGGTTAAGTTGTATTGATCAGGACTAAGGAGATACAATAATTCATGGCAGTTTACTTTACAGGTTTTAATTGCATAGCACTTAATGACAGCTGTACTGACAAGGTTATAATTATGTAATTGCATGAGATTTTCCTGTTTTCACATTCTGAGAGAGAAAAAGGTTCTATTTCTGCAAACACGGAGGTATATCATACCTTTGTTTAAGCAAATAGTCCCTTCCAGGGCAATAGGATTCTTTGCATTCATTAAAACCAGAAAATGCTGTAGAACACAGCCCTGGAAATATCCTTAAAAGGTATGCAGTGGTATACTTCCTTTCACTATTCATTACACCAGCCTTTATTTAATTAGGAGCCACAGAGTTCTGCTTAATAAGGGAGTTTGAGACAGCGATAGCCCATAACTAAGGAGATTCAAAAAGTTAGAAGCTAATTAAGAGGGTATTCATTTAATTTTACACTGTCTTGCAACTTTTTCATCTTGACATGAAAGTTTACATTGACTTATTCTTTCTTCCACATCACCAGAATTTCTTTAAATCACCCTAATATGCTTGAAGAAATTTTAAGTTAATATATCACCACCTTGTATCATTGAAGCTCCAACTTCAGATTTGTTTCAATGCTTTCTTTAAACATTGTTAGTTTCTTCATTTTACAAGAATTCTTACTTTAAACAGAGCTATACATTGAATCTCTTTTCCTAGCTAACTGGATAATAGATTTTTTTTGTGGCTTCTTCTGTCTATAGTAACAGCATATTTGATTTGGATAAATTGTAAAAGTCATTGCTATCAAAACAGATCAGTTAACACATTTTGTTCTTTTTACCTTCAGAAATCATCATTTCATCCCTTTGTATAATATGTTGTTTAGTTATCTGTTGCTATGCAAATATTAGAGCCAAGCATAAAAGGCACAAAGACAATGATTCATTTTTTTAAACTTGTTCAGGAACACATGGTGTTGCTCACTGATCACACACAGCGTTAATTATATGGACTATAACTGCTCAGTAAGGATTACAATCTTCTACTATCATATACTCTAATATAGCACAGACGTTACACACACAACTTTGTATCTCCTATTTGTTACGCAGCTTGGCACTTTCACATACAACCAAATAAAACGAGCCTTGATCATTTGCAATTTAAACAAAGATCTTTATATCCTCACATGCAAAGTCTGTAATTTGGGAGGCTAGTTTTCTTTTCCCCAGGGAAAGGCAGTTTAGGCTTGGTTATGTATAGGACGTGATATATCCATTTATAAATCTGACTGTGGTGACTTAATAAATGTAGAGGCTTATCAGTAACCTACATACTCCTCTCCAGGTCTTCATCTCCAACAGGCAGCACCCTGGGATCACAACGAGAGGCAAGTTTATTCCTAGTGCAAAGCACGGATTCCTGGATCTCATTCTCTTCTCAGCTCAGTCCCATACTCCTGCCTTTTTCCTCTGGTTTGTGTACGCTTCATAAAGACTATAGAACTTCACCAAAGGCAGCTTCTCCTCAGCTGCATTATATTTTGCATGAGATCTTCTGGCCCAGTGAAACTGATGGACATCCTCCTTCTCCTCACTCCCCTTCTCCAGATTTTTTTTCCCCTCATATTTCAAGATTGTTCCTTCCACTTAATTCATCACCAATAAACTGGAACAATTACTGGATGACAAGAGTGAAGTGACCTCAGAGAAGAAACATTAATGGTTTGTGTACCAAAAGCCATCAGATTTCTTTGGTTAGAGAGCACCACAGAGGTTACAGTAATATGAATTATCAGCATTACTGAGAAACATACTGCAAAAACACTAAAATTCAAGCAAATCTTACCATGTACACATTTCACAGTAACAGCTATTTCTGTCTCCCTGTATACAACTAAGTCTGCAGCTTGGATATAGAAAGATAAATAATGTAAGACAACATAAGGAAGACAAAAAATATTATGGTTGGCATTTGCTATGGGCAAAATAGATATCAAAATCATAGTAAGAGAAAAGGTGAGACAAAAAGAGAGAAGTTTCGTATATGAAAAATTTCAACAGCTTCTTTACATAAAGGGAACATAGGACACTGGACTGGATGGGACCTTCTGGGCAAAGATGACCTCTTGTGTCTTCGTGTTCAGTGTCCTGTTATCATAGGCAAATATGTAATTTAATTCCACCCATCAACCTATCAGATTCCATCCTTAAAACCCTCTTTTTCCTTCACTCCTCCCCTTCAAATAATGTTCTAATGCTTTTCTATTTGGGCTAGACACCAGTCCCAGTGTAACTTGCTTAACGGTCACAAACCCTTGCAGTTCCTTTCAACGTGACTGTTCAAATCTAACCACTCTATCCTATCACTTAGCATCCACCTTTTAAAATAATACTGGGTCTTGTTCCTATTTATTTTATTTCCTTTTATGGAAGCAGGACAGTTTCTTTATTTCGTAAACAGTATTGCAAACATTCTATTCAAACAATATGGGATGTAAGACAAGCTCATTTTTTAAAACCAAGGTGGGCTTAAGGTCAGTGTGTGCCACTTGGCAGATGGACCGTAAGAAACCTTGACAGCTAGACTAACAGAAGCCATGTGAATCTCAGCAAGGAAAAATGTAAAGTTCTGCACCTCGGGTTAAATAATCCCACATCAATACAGGCTGAGAAAGGACTTGGAAGTCACACTGGGCACGGAGCTAAATACGCACTCATTGTAAATCAGACAAATTCCATATTGGGCTGTATTAGGAACAGCATGGTGAGCAGACAGAGGGAAATTTTTACCCACCTCTACTCAGTGCTGTGAGGCTGCAACACTACTACAGTTTCACGTCTCTTCTTTCAAAAAGGGTGTTGAAAAAGCACAGACTCCAGTGAAAATAAGATCTCTCCATCAAAGCAGAGGCTAAGTGAAGGTCTAACAGTAGACTACAACTACTTGAAGGGGGGTTAAAAAGGCTATGAAGCCAAACGCCATGTAGCAGCACATGGTAAAATAAGGGGAAACAGCCACAAGCTGCAGGTTTAGAGGTTTGCAAAACGTTAAGAAAAACTTCTTTATCAGAAGAGTAGCGCAGAACGGGAAGATACAGCTTCAAAGCAGAAAGTTTTGAAGACGCAGGTAGGTAAAGGTACAGCTGACCTGATCTAGTGCTAGTTGACAGTCCTGCTAACTGGTGTAACCATAACACGTGATAGACCCCTGCTTTCCTGGAGATGGCTGAACACCTGCCTGCCAATGGGAAGCAGTGAATGAATTTCTTATTTTGCTTTGCTTGCGCGGCTTTTGCTCTACCTATTAAATTGTTTTTATCTCAACCCACAAGTTTTTCCTCACTTTTACTCTTCTGATTCTCCCCTGCCATCACAACTGGGGGGAGTGAGCGAGTGGCTGCACGGTCCTAGCTCCTGGCTGGGGTTAAACCACAAGACATGCTCTCACACACTCACTTTTGTTTGGTTTTGTTGTTTTTTTTTTTTAAATCACAACTTGTGTCTTCCACAGAGGCCAGATGAATAATTTGGCCCAATAGTTAACAATTTTCAAAGTACAGGCTGTGCTTTCTTTACAGACTGTCTTTTCTTTAAATAAGTAGGCAGCCAACAGATGTTCTAACACAAACTGCAAAGTTAACAACCTGCTCACCCTCAGGAAGTTACTGACAGTCCCTTCTCACACTTTCGTACCTCCTCGTCAGTCACTACAGACACCAACTTTTGCCTCTGCAACTAAGTTACATCTGTAGACCATACATCACCCAGCATGTCCAGAACTCAAGCAACCATTTCTCAAGAGTAAATAAAGTTTAATCTATCATACTATTTTCAGTATTATTGGAAGAGTTGAAGAGGTAGGGTTGCTATGTAAAAATAATCTAAAGCAGTATGAGATAATTTAAAAATAGAGACTGAAGATTGAAGTTCTAGCAGTTTATGATGCACACATTTATCTGCTTTCTTTTCTCTATAGTGGAGAAAACTACCCCTGCACATCTTATTTTGTTCAAATTAGTCGATATCTTTAAGTGAATACTTTATTTCATTAAAAACTGAAGTAGGAATGCTAAGAAATAAGACAACCAAACCAAAAATAAGGAAGTACATAAGACTGAGTGACTGCCTGAAAAACAAAATCTGTATTAAAAGCAACAGAGAAGACTATTTTGGTTCTAAGAAATTGCACAGATTAAATTAGAAGTTGTACATAAGTTCTAATACCTATTATTGCATTTAGTTCTATATTGCATCACAAAAGCAGCAGAGAAAAAAACTGACAGCTGTAAATCTAAAGAAGATACGAAGCACAAAAATATGTCTGTGTTACTACGGATCTAATCCTACGGCTGTATAGATTGATGGTAGTTTGTTCACTGATTTGATACCACACAGAGCTAGGTCATCTCTCTTTACAGGCGGCTGATTCCTGCAAGGCCATATAACGCTTTTGTTAGTGTTACTCAAAATCTTCCAAGTCTCAGCAATGTTTTTCTGAGCATATGATGCAACAACAGGACAGATAAGATACACTGCCTTTCTGCTAGAGACCAATAAGCTTCACTTTGATATTGATCATGGAGTACAAAACAAAGGCTACCCTTATCCACTGAGTTTCAGTGAAGTCATTAGAACTTCATTTTCTCAGCAAAAAAAAAAAATGCATTTGCTTTCTTATTTTAAGTAAATCAGCTTAGCAGAAACCCTGTTGTTCAGGAAGAATTTTTTTTTCCACCCTAGCCAGATGGCATACATTAGTCATCATTTATTATCTTCATATTTTCAAAATCTCTGAAAGAAATATGCAAAGCTACTGTTACATGTTGTAATGTGATGCACCAAAACTCTGCATTTAACTTAAGATGTCTCACAAGACAATGGTTTCAAAATAAAAAGTCGTTACTTTGCAAAACCTTAATCTATTATGCTATGTAATTAAGCCTTCTCACATTAATTTCTGCTTCCTGGGCATCAGAGATCAGAATTATTTCTTAACTGGTAAAATACATTTTTGCATCCAGAGTAACATACATGTATCAGAGTAAAAACTGCTCAGCAGACGAAGTGACTCAATTTAAGCAAAGTAACCAAACTGATCAACTTTCTGCAGTTTAGACATACACAAAACCAGGTACTTTGATATTCTTGATTTGGGGACTAATAATCCATCATGTGCTATTAAATGTGTGACTGATGCTTGCCAACATACAAAGCCATTTATCTTTTGGACAAACAGTCACTCTTTCAAATTCTGTGCCACTGGGAAAACACAGCATTTGTAAGACAAAAGTAACTGAGTTTGGAATTTTGAAATATAATAATTTAATTTTTCACTTCATATACCTGTATTCCCCTGAAAATCATTTGTCAGCTGCACCACAGTACTACCAAAAAAAGAAAAGGAAAGTAAACGTATTTATTCCCACATGTGGAAAACATTATGGCAGTTTCCCAATATAGAAAATGAAACAAACATGAAATCCATATACCTGGCAAAAAGAAAATGGCACTAAAGCTCTACTTTGTTTCTGCTTCTACAGCAGATGAAATAATTTACTTCCTAGAACAGACATGGAAATTACTCTCCCTTTATTAGAAGAATTAGAATTATTTATCACTCAAGAATTCAGTGATAACTATTGGGTTAACTATGTCTTTAGATACATAATAGCAAACAAGGGAGGGAGAGTTTCAAAAAACAATGTTTTAAGCACTTGTGTTCTGATCAATTCAATTAAATTACGTTGCATCTTCCTGATCAGTCCTGATCCACCTGAGGGAATACAACTACCACTCTCAACTACATCAGATGTCTGCATTAGTGTTCTTGTAAGTGCAGCTTTGCTTCTTGACAGAGGAGATCTGTGGCAACTTTAGAAAATATAATTATGTACCCGTTATTATACTTCTTTAATACAGACATGGGCCAATAGACATTGTTTCCATACTTCAAGTGCACATGACATTCTGCGTACACAAGACCATTTTATGGTTGACCAGCACTGTCCCCTGACCTTAAATTGCTCCCAGGACACACCCCCCACACACATTTTTTAAGTACAGAGAGCTGGACAGACCTCAGAATTCCTGAGGACTAGGATTCCAATGTGGAAAAGGACGCAGCTTATGTAGACATTGTATTTTTAAGAATCATTTAACTGTTCATACGGGTTCCACTTTTGGTGACTAAATTATCCGTGTGTTTTTAGTTGAATAGTAGCATTCCTCCTTAAACAGGGACTGCTGAACAACTCTGCCAAAAAGGTACCCCACTGAGATATATATGCTAAGGAAAAATCTTTTATGAAGGTGCGGACAAAGATCTGAGTAGTTCTTTCCAAAATTCAGAAATTCAGAAGCAATTTAGTGGAGAAATTACTGATGTGGCTAAGCTGCTTTCATACGTTAACTTGTAATATGTCATTACATATTGAGAAGACTGTTTTGGGAAACTTTGAGAATACATTTCCTAACCCTTATGATACAATCCAACAGTCAGAGTCCCAGCACATTCTTGAATTTACAAAAGTAACTACTACAAAAAGTGTAAGAAATCTATCTTTAGTTGTGAAAAGTCTGGAATAATAAAACCACAATGAATACATTGGCTCACATGTAAAATCTGGAGCAACTCTGGGCAGGAATTTGGCATTAGGCCCAGAAATATCTCCAATCTTCTGAGGCTCTTTATAGGACACCATCATTCTACCACAGATCCAGGTGCTTTGGCAGTTAGAACTGGTACATCTGATAGCAAGGTTGATACTTAAACGTCAATACCAAATGCAAACTCCGTATTTAGGAGTAGAACTAAGTAGTTGCAACACACCATAAACATTCTGAAACCAGTTTTATATAAAACTGAAGGGATTTCACATTCCTAGCACCACTTCCAAGCAACAAATCTTACTCACAGAATTTTCACTGTTTCCAAAGAGGACACAGAATCTTTTCATCTCACTTGAACCGTGAAAGCACAATCACTTGGTATAGCCTCAATTAACAACAGTTCCACCCTCTAGATCTCAAGCAGGGACTTACGCTTGCAAGAAAAGAATGGGCAATAGGACATCTCAAATACTGTGCACAGCATATGAACAAAATGGATGCACAAGCTATACGCTGAAGTGTAATTAAGATTAAACATAATTAAGTTTCTTAAAGTCCCTTTTTTATGGACGTAGTCTGAAATAGAATTTGAATAACTTACATCACTGAAATAGTATCTCAACCTTCAAAGAGAGTTTTAGGTAGCAGTAATGCCTATAGCTTCATCTGACAGATTCTGGCAGCCAGAGACAGATGAATTAGCAGATCATGTTTAACCCTTTGATTACTTTTTTTTTTTTAAACACTCTTTCCTGTAATCACTTCCTCTAAATATACTGTAGACCTGCATTTCATCTTTGAGCGTGCTTGCTTCTCGTATTTTTAATCATGTATTTTCCACTTTACCTTGTAAATAACACAATAATGGAGATATATTTAAACACCTCAGTTCTGCCAATAAGCATTTGTACAGACTGGAAGATGTTGCATCCAAATGACAAATTTTCATACTGACTACAGACACCCGTGTGGATCTGTGCTGGTTTTGTTCGTGTAAAAGCTCTATTTAGTACATACACCAAATACATTATTTTCCATTCATAACACTAAGTAGGAAAAATGCATGTTCTTTGTCTAGTTTTTTCCTATGCTATATTTAGGCAGAACTCTCTCTGCTGTCTGACAGGTAATACAGAGCTTTGCTGAATAAAAGCTAGGTGGAAACAACAGACATAATCATTCTATATGTACATTATTAAATACACTATTTGCACTCCCTTACATACCCTTAAGAGATACAGACTATCCTTCTGTTTCATATTGTTCTGAAGAACAAGGTAAACAGCATGATTTTCGAAACCGCCTCATAAATGACAAAAACTGTAAGAGACACCCCCACCATAAATTTACCATCTACTGAAAAGTTATTAACAAAGGGACAATGAACCAATCACATTGTATTGACTGTATAGCTGCAAGGTGTGAAAGGCAAGTTGTAGAAATGCTAATAGGCAGTGACTTCTGAGTTTCAATCCTAAATCCACACAACTCCTACTGAAGATTGAGTACAGTATGCCAAAGAATCTGAACTGCACAACAGAAAGCAGGCCAAGTAAGCAATAAAGAATATAACTGGAACTGAATCCAAATGACTTGGGTGTCTTTCTGCCACCCACTAATTGATGATACTCAGGAGAATAAGGTCAGCAAAACACGGAAAGTAGAAGAGACAATATTTATGTATCCTGTCACAATGTCACATAATTTTACCTTACATAGTTGACGAGAGTCAGTGTTTAGTGATGAATTAAACCTGCATGTAGTCATAAGACAACATTAAAGCAATGTTAAATATATTGTGTTACTTGCTAGCCGTTTTATTTATTTGTGAGAGAACAGTTTTTGGCTAGAAACTGGGGGATGAGAATGTTGCTAGGTGTCAGATACTTTAGTGAGCATCTTCAAAATCTCTGAGAATTTATAAACCAAGAGAACTTTCTAATCCCTATAAATTCACCTCTGACCATGCAGAAACCCACAACTAGAAAACAGACAGGAACACTGAGAGCAGTAAATCCTCTACCGATTTTTTTAATGAAACATACAAGAAAAAAAGAAATATCTGCTCTTGAAATATTCCTATGTGAGCTTTCCCCATGTTTTCTGTGAGCACATAAGCATCTTCTTGCTATCCGTACTTAAAAATACATATATTGATACTATATATATATATGTTTCCTAAAAAAAAATGTAATAAAAATGTAGTCAACCTATTCAGGTGATACTGCAACAGCNACCGTACTTAATAATACATATATTGATACTATATATATATGTTTCCTAAAAAAAAACGTAATAAAAATGTAGTCAACCTATTCAGGTGATACTGCAACAGCCTGGATTTAAGCCTATCTCCACTTTTTCCTATGTCCACTTTCTGATCACTTCTTAGATTTCCAACCTGTTTATTTTGTTCTTTGACTAATACATAACTGAAACATATGAAACAGTAGCTCTCCTATGTCAGTTAATGGTCACTTTGTGCTCAGCTTTTATGTAGGTGAGCTTGCCAAAGCAAAAGTCTATCCCAACAGCCAGACTATTTTCCACAAGACACTTCATGCAAGCTTTCTTCAAGACTCTCTGAAGGAATATGGCATCCCAAATGAAAAGGAAGTAAGACCAAAAAGGTAACATTTTTGTGGGTTAACTATTCATTGACAGGTATATAATGTTCCAGTGCTGTGTTTTAAGAATGCCAAGGACTTTCTGCAGAAAAAGATTAAAAAACAATATGGAGAACAGATTGGTTCTGTAGTTATGTTCTGCACTCATAGTGTCAGCTGGGAAACAGAACAATGACATATTCATTGAGTAGGTGGTTTTTGCCCTATATTTATCCCTCTGATTGCAAATCTAATTCCACTTTGATTACAAAAGAACTGGGTAAAACCAATAGAATAATTTCATTACAGTACTTTACTCGTTAATCTGTCAGATATATAACTACAGTAGCTCTTTGCCTTTGTCAGTTCAAAAACTACAGAACTATTTGTTAAAAACCTACCTAATGGGACAGTCTGTTTTTCTAAATACCTTTAGCAGGACACAAGCTTTCATTACATAAGGCTAAATTAACTTAGTGTTAATTTGGTTTTATGTTGGGGTCTTATGGGGGATTTTACTACAGTGGAGAAGGTTAAAGAAATCCCCATGAAATAAGGCTTTCAAAAACTCAAACACACAAGCAAGACCTGTACCTACCATATGTCCTGGTCTGACTTCGAAGTCTCAGAATATGAAGGGAGGACACGGTTAGGTCTACTACTTTATTAGAATTTTTCTAATCATCCTTCTCAAATTTTAAATGGCAGACCCCCGGACCAGTTGCCAAACAAGGAGCTATGTCCTACATCTGTGGTCTAGTATTGCCTCCTGCAAGCCAGCAAGATCAAGAAAAGAACACTTTCTTCAAATCCTCTGCTTTTGTAGAGCAGTCAGCTTCCATGACCAGGACTGGGTCTTTTGTAGCAGGACAGGCTACAGAATTAGAGTATTATTAAAAAAAAAAATCAACATGGACTTTTAAAAGTACTAGAGAATGTGAACTCCTTATATTGGGATAACAATGTTAAGAAAATTCATCAGAGAAATATGTATTTAGTTTCTTGCTTAATATATCCTAACATCATCACTAGAATTTCATATAGAAGGTACTGAATGCAATACGTGATGTGGATATGACACTTCTATACCGAGGAGAAGGTATGACTGGTAAATAACATGTTCCACTGTGTAAGATCTAACGCCTTTTCTGGTAATGACACACTACATGCTCTATCATGTCTTCAGAATTCTTTTCTTCTAGAAAGAATTTCTTAACTATTTAGTTAACCCATTAATTTACTTTATATTTGTTAGTGGGTAACGTGCAGTACATTGCCCCTCATGACAAGAAAGACATTGAGGTGCTGGAGCATGTCC
>RSEF01000012.1:7892795-7910449 GCA_003993805.1 Himantopus leucocephalus | reverse complement strand
TAAAGGTCCCTTCCAACCTTAACAATTCTATGATTCTATGCACTATAAAAGATAACACTCAAGTCTAGGAAGACTGCATTACTTAGGAGTGGACAACCTGCTAGAGCATTAAAAGTCATAAACTATAAAGATGTCAACACAATGATGTTAATGAAATAAATTTTCAAATATAGGCGAGGGCAGGATAGAATGTTCAGAACAATAATGTGAAGAACAAAAAAAATGCCTTTATCCAAACTGGCAGTAGAAGGGTTTGCAGTATCCATGAAAATGTTAAAGCACAACTTTATCCTTGATTGTCTCAGATGCTGAAGAAGTCCTTCCTAGTACTTTCCTTCTCCTGTGGTTGTTTTTGAACCAAATGGTTGAAGTGTCTATTTAACAAAAAATTTATTCCACAATCAAAAATGAAAGCCTTTCCACTGATAAAAGACTTTGTTATGAAATAGTATCTTGTAGTAAATTCCAGATATGCAAAATTTAATTTGGCTGCAGAAATTGCTCTTTCCCTGCAGCAATAAAATGCAGGGAGATTCTTATTTTGTGTGCCTAATAAGTATTTGGATAACTATGAAAGGGAAGACCTCTATAATTCTTCCAACTCAAACAACAGGCTCAGTGAACAGAACACGAGAACATTTTTGTTACACAACTGAGCGTCAGATCGCTCTGGCTGTTCCCTAACTAAGAAAATGCAGATCTGCAGAGAAAGTACAATTGCAAGGATAAATGTACTCTTCTGTCATGATAGCGTTCAATGGAAGCCCTTTGCTCCCTAAAGTAAAAGGACAGTAGCCTGGACATACATTGCAAACATAGAGCACATGGAGAAGAAATATTAAGAGTTGGAATGGCTCCCTATAAATATAAAGAAGCTTCAAGAAAAATTAAAACAAATAGCACAGCCAAACCACCAATTTGTACCCAGTCCACAAACAAGGTCAGTGATATACCTGATTTGATACCAGTTGTGCTCAGGTACAATACTGGTCCGCTCTTCTGGAAATTCATTAAAAAATGAAGACATTTTGCTTGATTCTAGTAATAGCACCATCAGGAAGCCTTACTCTTTTCTTCATTCTAACCATGATAGAAAAGTATTCAAGAAAAGTAACAATAAGTGTCCTAATTTTGAAAGAAATAAACGCATGGAATACTACTGATAGTCATTGCTAAAGTATCAGAAAAAAAAAAATGAAATAACTGAATAAAGTTGAAAAAATATTTTTGTTCACTTCCTGTGATCTACAGATCAAACCTTAGCGATAAAAATCTTCAACTTCTGATAGAAAGGAAAGTATGAGTCTGCCTGCCCTGAAGCCAAATTTCTTCTCTACAGATGAATCAGTTTTCCTTCTATCTTGTGGAATGTTACTAACATTAGTTAGTGCCCCTCCAGTGGCTGCTACAATTACAGCTCCAGATTCTGCAAACGACTATGCGTGGGGTTTTTTTTAATCACACAGCCAGCCACAATATTAAAGGCAGTAAGCCTCAAAACTCTCAAATACTTCTAAGTGCATCCTTGTAATTTCAGAGTTATAATGCAAAATAATTTTCTTCCTTTCATTCCTATACCATTTGGCAGCCCAGGAGATGTATTTAGGTTCTGAATTTCTTATTTCATTTTCCACTTCTCCACACAAAACACTATTTATCAGGAAGATTATTTTATTATTCTTCTTATTCCCACTTGAACTGCATCTAAGTCTTTTTTTCTTTATTCCTCTACCTGGGATATCAGGTTTGATTTCCAGAGAATTCACTGTCCATAAAAATATATTCATAAGCGCTCTGTCACTGTTTCAAGTTCATGTCCATTATCATTATAAGACAGTTTGAGTATACCAACACCTGCTTTTTCTCCACCTATAAAACTGCTCTCCAGCTCATGTAAAATGTCACAGTCCCTGTGACTTTCTCACACCTATTCAGCAAGATAGCCTCTAAAGTGTATTTACAAATTATGCTCTTGAGAGTAATTATATGGAACAAGAGTTGTTGCTTCCCTTTTGGAAAAATTAGGCTTCTTCCCTGTCCTGTTTTGAGTGACACAGGACTAATTTCTCTTTTAATGCTAGGGAAAACTGATCTTTTAGAAGATTCTAGTGCCTGAATTTGTGAAAATCTTTACTTTATAGCCAGCTACAGTGTGCGGGTTTCAAGGTCACGGTGTTTTTTGAGCTCACCAGGTACAGGGAAAAGGAGGAGCAAGACCTGAGCACTTGACTCAAGCTGGCCAACAGGATTATTTCATACCATGAAAGTCACATGCAATATAAATTAGGAAGTTTGCTGCAAAGTGCTCTCTCTCCCTTGATGGTGGTGATCCAGAGAACTTCTTGCGTGGGTGCGGGACCCCTGACACTTTCCCTTCCTCCTGAAGCCGCAGCGCTAGCAGCGTCCCACATTTACTGTCCCCTGCTGGGAGCCCACAGCTTCCTATGGATAGAATTGGCTGAGTATAATCCTTGTGTATTTTATATTGGTATCGGGACCAATATTGGTTCTTTAGTGCTATTAATGTTAATTATCTAGTCTTATTCTATTAAATCTGTTTATATTTCAGACCCCAGGCTTCCCTGTTTTTTTCCCCAATTCCCCTTCCAGGTGGGGATGGGTCATCAGATGATAGAGTCTAAATGACAACAATATTGTCTAAATGACAATAAGCTGTTGTGGGTTTTCTCAAACCATAACGTTCCCCTAGAAAACTGGAGTCTCTATGACTCCCAAATAGGCAAGAAGAAACTATTAATTTGATCAGATACAAATCACTGAGACCAACAGCCAAAAACAACAAAAAATATTTTCTCCTTCCGTTATATGTACAGAATTTCAAAAACATGTAGTTGCTGAAGGTGTTCATGTGTAGTTAACCCTATGTTTTTCCAGCTTTTGTGTACTTCGGTACTTGTAAAAATGAAACAACAGTCATTAGGAATTCCCCAAAAGCTAGGCTAATTTAATCTCATGAGCATTCTATGTAAATGAGCTCATGAATTCATATCAGACATCCCTATGCTTTTATATATATTTGACAGAACTTGATGATTCTAGTAATGACCCTCAGCCTACCTGGCTCACATGGACAGTCCATCCAGATTTTCCCATTTTGTTGAGGGGAGAGGAAGAGTTGTTAGGTGGCATGTAAAGCCAAAAAGTCAAATTCTATGTATTGCAACTAAAAACAGTCAGGTACCATTAATACATTTAAACGAGGACTTAAATACACGAACAGCAGAAAAGAAATCCAATGGAGTTAGTTGTGAAGCTTCTCTTTAGTTTAAAGGCATGAAACACCATCATCTGTTAAAATACATAAAGAAAATTACTAAATTAATAGCACACATCACCTCCAGAAACAGGAGAAAACTCATCATTACCAACCTAAGGTGTTATCTGTTAACCCATCCTGCTTTGTCTATGCAGGCAGGATAGAAGGATCGGGCCATGAACTCCTTTTTTGATTTGACCTATTCTAAACCATTCATGTTATCTCTCTGGTATCAAACTTACTGCTTACAACAATGGAGACCCTCAGATTTGCCCCTAAATCTTCTCTGTTGCACAAACAACAACAACAAAAAAAGAAGAATCTTCATCAATTCTAGGGAATCTGATGGCCTAAGTGAGGACATTTCACAGCCAGAATAGCTGAATTGAAAACGCTATTAGACTCCCAGTTTCAGCAATTTGAAGAAAGCTCAAAAAATTTTGTGATTCTATTTAAGTTTTAATAATAAGTATAACAACTAAAATATAAATCTTTGCACCTTAATGGCCTGAAAACTGCTGACATATAGATATAAGTTTATACTGCATATTGGTTTCTAAAATAGCTGCTGAAACAATTTTCACAATCCACTACTACAACATCAAATGGCCAATGAAAACATTGGAAAAACTAAGGTTTGAGAATTTGCCTATTTTCACAACTATTTTCACAATATACTACGACAACATCAAATGGCCAGTGAAAATATTGGAAAAACTAGGGTTTGAAAATTAGCCCTTAACATGGAATGAAGACTAAAAGGAATTTACCCTACACAGCCTTAATTCAAAATTGCTTTGGAATAAGCAACCAGCATTTTTTGTTTTCTTTTGCTAACTGGCGATTTTACATTGCAAGTTTTCTACTGTGATCCCACAACACCAATCCCTTGAATTTCAAGAGGGTCTTCATCTTTGCAGAAAAAGTGCTCAGTACACTGCAAATCAAGTCCTCAAAGAGAAACAAAATGCTTTAATTAAAGCTATTTCATTTGCTTAGTGCTATTTCTAACTTATGATTTGCCAAAGGCATTGTTTTACTCATGTTTTGATGGAATACTTAGCACAGCGTGAAATAGATGGCATCTCCTCTGTAGCAAAAGTGAAAGGTTGACTTCTGCCCTGGGCATCTTTTATTTCCTATGAAAGCTTAGAGGTAGAAACTGAAGCATGATAATTGAACCTTGAAGGAAAAAGTAGTGACATTATAACAACTGCTTCTGCCAAGTGATAGATATCCTGTGTTGCAATATATTTAATTTGTAAGAATAAATTGATAGTGTTAATAAACATTAAAGGGAGTTATGCCGTGCCAAATGGAACACGCTGATAGCTAGTAAACCCCACTTATCATCATTCCAAGTAAAGGTGCAGGTTACTATCTGAAAAAAGATTTGATAATTCATCTAATTTTTTTAAAAAATTGCAGCATTTAAATTTATTATACATGGCATATTAAAAAGGTGGTTTTGATATTCTCCAGTGCCCAAGGCATGAACCTGAAAGTGCCAGTGGAAATAACGAATGATGTAATAGAAGTGTGTAAAACCTGAGGCAATAATACATCGTAGTCAGAATCCAACGGTTTTGCTCAAGTGACATACACATTTGCACTCAGAAGTTTTGCCTCTTTTTCCTTTGGTTAAAGCTATCAAAGCAGCAGTCTCCTAGTGAGGTGTGTCAGAACTAATGTAGCTGAATGTAGTTCACTGTAATTGAAAGTAATTCATCCTGTCACATTTACTGTAACGAGAGGTCACATCTCGAGGGCCATAAATGTTGTTCACATTAATCGTAACTGACACCTTCCTCCTCCTTCAGGGAAATTCAGCCATATTACATGGTTTAGTTCACATCCTTTTTAAGGATCTTAACTTCTTTATGTTTGGAGGATTTTGTTGTTTATTTTTGATTTGGTTTTTAAAGAAAAATAGGCAAAAATACAGCAACAAATTCTGACTTGTACATCATAATAAAGTCATGTCACAGAAAAGTAATTACAACTACAGTGATCTCCAAAAGTCCCACAGATTACTAAAAATTATGACCTAAAATCAGCCTATTTTGGAAACAGAAACAGTCCTTAAGTTATATATACATATGGGCCACATTCAAAAAGCAGTAATTAAGAATGCAATATACTACATAACCAACTGGACTGCATGGATTAATTTTTCTAGTACTTAAACATATGATGATTTAGGAGTCATAAGGTCACATAGTAAAAAATGGACTTGTTTTGNTCCAACCGGACTGCATGCATTAATTTTTCTAGTACATAAACATATGATGATTTAGGAATCATAAGGTCACATAGTAAAAAATGGACTTGTTTTGGAATGTTAATATCTATACTGACCATGCCAGAATACGAACCTCTATTCTCAATATGATCATATATTTCAAGCCTGATATTTAAACTAAGATACCATTTCCTTTTCAAATATTAACTAGTCATTTGGGTTTTTACAGCACATAAGACCAAACCTTTTTTTCCCCTATTTGACAGAGCTACACGCTTGAAGAAAGCTTTTCAAAGCACTGAATACATGTGTGCTCCATGTATAATTAATAGAGTTTACAGAAAATGACAAGCTTTTAATCTGCATGCTTAGTTTATCCTGGAAATACAGTTAAAAGATGAAATATGCCAAAGAAGAAAGAGTGGCATGCAAAAATCACACTGGAAGGAATATGATGTGCTTGTTGACCAGAGAATAACCTTAATTTCTTAGTTTTAGTTTTGTTGTGTTGACCAAGAATCTGGCTTTTCTCCCTGAAAAGTTACGTACCTGAGCCACTATTAACAAGCAGCATCGTAGCTCAGATTTAACAGCTTAGGGTTTTTTCTAACAGATGTTTATGGGAATGCAAAATACAAGTTTACATTTATTCACAGCCACAAATGGTAATATTTATGATACAAAGGTTCACTGATGACTCTCAGCATTGAGTATTAAACCATTGAAGACAACAAAAATAGGAACACAAAGGCAGCTTGAATTCTACAGTAGGTTAGAATAATTTATTATTTTTTAAAGGGCAGATTAGCCTTAAAGTTTCTATCATTTAAAACGGAACGTAGCCCCACAAAAAAATCAGTTGCCTGATTCTCCGCTAGTGTAAATAGGTAGTAATGCTGCTGAAATCCAATAAATTAGATGAGTGTATGAATTTTAGCATCAACACTGAAAGACTCCAGACTCACTATCTATCACAGAACACGACTCTTCAGGCATAAATAGAAGTGATTCTTTTAAAGAACTATTTNATGAATTTTAGCACCAACACTGAAAGACTCCAGACTCACTATCTATCACAGAACACAACTCTTCAGGCATAAATAGAAGTGATTCTTTTAAAGAACTATTTTCGTGTTGTCTGACAATGTCATTTAGTTTTGGTGAGGCATCCAGCAATCGTGTAATTTCCTACAGTAGTGTTTGGTGTAGAGAATGTTTTATGTAACATTCCTATGATCCCTCCAGCAAAAGTGTGCTGAAAGACCTAGTCCTACTCTTCCTAGTCCTACAGAAAAGAAACGTCAAAAACAAAAACCAGATTATTTCATTGAGATAAAAAGGCCATATTATGCTTACTCCTTTTACTTATGATTAATCTAACTATTGTTACATTTTTAACATCACATCACTTTTCAGAAATAAATCTAGGTTTTACTTCAAAACAGGTATGCACCTCACATTTTAATATTTCCCCACCATTACATAATATTTGTCTTGCACCTGTATCTATGATACTCTTGGCTGTTCTTGTACCAAACATACAATCAACAAGAATGAAAACATGACTTACTACTTAAAATACTTCCCCATCTTTAGTCTTATCTGTATTATAATTCCATCAGTTTCTTTCTCTGTACAAGACATTTCAGCACTTCTGCCCAAGTACCTCATTTATTCTTAATTTCACAGGTTATCATTAATCTGTATGTTTCCAATATATTACCACTTAGGAAAGGAGCTCAAAAATCATAATGAAACTATATTCCAATAAATCATCATTGCCGTTAATCCTTCATCATTACAAAAAGTATATATAATTAAATACCTCAGGCCTTTCTAACTTAGGAAGTGGCTTTTGCTTTACAAATACTATCTTCCTTGTTCTATAAAGAATAAGCCAGAAAGTAAAAACAGATTTAGATAATAAAACATGCACTACTATTGAATCCTAAGAGACTACATAGCTACTTGAGTTACTCGCTTAAGACTCTTAGTGTACTTCAATAACCCATCAATTACTAATTTCAAAATTTTTGGTGAGAAGAAGCAGCAGCACCAATTAACTGTTCTGAATAAACTCTGGGTATTTTATGTTTTTGCATATATTCTAAAGCTTATTTTTGTACCATAATTTCACAAAAAAAATATAGTCTAGCCCTTTACTAGATTTGGGGGTAGATCAAGAGACATTTTATTAATATCTCAGTAAATTCAGATTTGCACCCGTTTCCTATTTTATTTCTTGATTCTTTGCTGCACTCTTTTCCAGCACAGTTGACAGCATTTAGATGATATTTGAAGTTGGGATGCCCAATCCTGCAAAAATGTATGTCCTGTTCACTTCTATTGGAAGTCTGTTCCCATATCTCACCCCTCTGGTGTTTAGAAAGCTCTTCTAATCTCTAACGTAACTTTACTCACAGCTAGTTGATACCCAGTTGTTCTTGTGCCAACACTATCCTTTAGCTTAAGCAGCTTTTCTCTCCCCCTCATGTTCCCCCAATGAGATTCTCTCTCATTCTTCAATTTTCCTAGCTGAAAAATGTCATGCTGTTACAGTTCCCTCTTATGAAATAAGTTTTCCTTACACAGTCATCCTCTTATCCTTCCTCTGCACCTATTTATTTGAATTGATCATAAAGAGGATGATTAATTTACGCTCTATCATAAAGCAATTTCCATAGTGTGACAAAGTACACACATAAATCGGTTATGTAATTTTAAAATATGCATTTCTTATGTGTCACTGTTCCAGTGAATCTCTCTAAACTCCCTACCTTCAAATCCTTAATTTAGGGTCAAAATTGTCAGCACTTGAACTCCACCAAAGAATCAACACAAGTTTTTCCCATTTTTCACATTATATCAAAATTTCTTACACTAGTTTTTGAAGCGCCCCAGGTTTCTGTTTCCATAGGGCACATTAAGCATTTATCCTTTCTATACAAACATAAAGAACTTCATAATATTTCACACATGGGGAGTCTTTTCTGTGAGCATCCTTAAAATGTATGTGAACTTTCTTAGAAGAGAAAAGTATTATTCTGGTTGTTTGTGTAAAGTTGTCTTTTTCCATGTTACATAAGCCTTGATGATGTCTGTGCTGTTGTGTATTTATGTCTAGAGTTAAACAATATTCTCTTTTAAGTCAAAAGGAACAGGACTGAATCCAGAATTTGGAAAGTATCCAGTGATGCTTTGTTGTAGTAATGTTTCCTTTGCATGAAAGATGTTGGACTAATGCAAAGCCTTTTTACTATTGTTAATAAATACGGTTAGATTAGGTCTTCAGGCTTTATACTTGTTTAGATTCTGTGACAGCAACAAGCAATAAGAGCAGAGAGAAGTTAGCCAGGCAATTAGCCCTTGAGATTATTGAAAAAACTCACATTTCTGTAAAAATTAGTTCACACTAAAAGGAAGAATTTTTTTTTTAAACCTTTATTTGCAGTCTTCCAGAAGTACGATTATCTATGTGAGGAAGCTGTTTATTTTCATATGTTTTTTATAGCATATACTGACACAGGTAATCTAAAATGCTGTCATTTGTTCTTTATCTCTTGAATGAGTGCACCCTTTCACGTTAACTTGTTTTCCCAAAAGATAACAAAAACATTTCAGACAGAACCGTTCTGGTAATACTTAGCCAAGCTGAAAGCAGGTGATTTTAAAGTTAAGGCTATAGATTATTGCAACTATTATCCCATCTAACAACCAAGAATACTGGAGTACTAACAATGTTTTATGCCTCAGTTAGGTTTTGGTTCATGACATAAGAAAGGGCAGCACA
Source organism: Himantopus leucocephalus (assembly GCA_003993805.1). Classification (NCBI taxonomy): domain Eukaryota; kingdom Metazoa; phylum Chordata; class Aves; order Charadriiformes; family Recurvirostridae; genus Himantopus; species Himantopus leucocephalus. The sequence continues at coordinate 7,901,140 of RSEF01000012.1, read as the reverse complement.
GATGTGTTATCAAACAAGATTAAATTACAGGGCATATTGTAATTTTTGAAGTATGTGTTGAGATGCCATAAGTTCTGCCCTCTGGAAAAGCATAAAAGGTCTCAAGAAAAGGCCAAGATAACTCAGTTCAGCTACTGGGGTGATCCAGGCTATTTTCCAGACCAAAACCCCCAGCCACTGGCCATAGAGAACAGTGCTTCCTTGGAGGACCCGAGACACTATGAATCAGGTAAAGTCTGAAGTCAGGTGGCAAAATATTACTACAGTGACGGGGCAATGAAATTGATTTTATATGCTGAAGACAGAAAACTGAAGACAGGAACCGATATCAAGCTTCATTACCTCCAAGTTTCACCAAATTCCACAGAAATGCAGTGTAAAAGACGTTTGCAAAAAGGAAAGAAAAGTTACACCATAATTGCTTGTATTTATTGCATTCTCCTGCCTTTCTGACATTACTATGTTTGCTCTAATCTAGAGAAAGATGCTCTGCATTCACCTTGTGTGTCATTACTTTAGATTGTCTATTACAACAGACATTTTACTTCTAAGCTACTGCTAAGCTTTGATCATATTTGTTCAGAAGTAATTAATGATTGCATCAAGGACAGATGCACAGAGATTTACCTTATTAATATATATATTTTACCTATAGTGCTTATAGCAAAGTGACCGTAGCATAAATAGACTAGTGTCAAGTGAATCTCGCTGACTACTAATAGCCTTAAAGTTGTAGCAGCAAGACATCAGCACAGGTTAGTAACCTGCAGTCTGCAGAGTGAAGTCACTGACACTGCAGCTGCACTGATCTTCATGTCCAAGCTAGCTAGCTTTAAATCTACCCTATGTATTCTGTAATTAAACCTCTGACTGCAGTATATACCAGCTAGACATAGCAGTTTGATAGCACCATAAAACCTGGAATTGGCTGGTAAGTAAAGTACTCTGATAAATTACAGCACTTTGGCTGTCTAGGGTCTCTATTCCAACATCTAGGAATCACATGCAGAAATACATGCTCTCCATCTGCCACTAGCATATAAGGCGGTGATGAAACCAGGCACTGCAATTGTGACCAGGAATCCGGCCCAACACTGCTCTGCTGGAGCTGGACCAGCTAAAAGAATGCTATGTACAAATTCCACATGCATATCATTTTCTTTAATATTTTAAAGCTTAGATAAGCTTAGATAAACATACAGACTATAATCTGTACATTGTAATATACAGCCTGTGTATTACAGACTACATATACACAGACTACAGTCTGTATATATGTAATGCACGAACTATTGTTACAGTAGAGAACGGAAAGTGCAACACTTTTTAGATGTTGTAATTGGTAAAAAACTACTCCTTGTAGTAGCGCTGTTCTGGGAAGCGAGGAGAAAGCAAGTTTTCAAACCAACCACCTCAATTTGGGCTTATTCCCAAATGCACCTAAAGCAGAGCACGAGGATAGAAAAGTATTCCACTGCCCTTCAATAATAAAGAAGGTAGGTCAGTATGACCTCGTCCTGTTTCCTGACATGTTCATGCTGGCCAACTATTGCAGACAACAAGGGAGAAAATTAAAATATATATCCATCAGAAGCTTTTCCATATGTTTGCTATACCATTACATATAGAGACAGAGGAAGCAAGCAGAGGTGAGAAACTGAAAATGTAAATGCAGAACTTTCATTTATTTATATCTAAATTATCCCTGCCCCAATCCTAATCTAGATAATTTCCCCTTGCCAGACCAATATAATGCAGATGAATGTTTAAAAAATAAAATTGTATTTCCTTAATTTTTGCTTCTTACTATACTGAATACCTTAGCTTTTTAAAAGCAAAAGGCAAAAATAAGCCTTTTTTTTCCCCCCTTTTATGAGATGGCAGCTTCCATATGCTTTTAATATTAAAACTACATCACTAACACTCTTTTCATAAACATTTGCATAAAGTTTTGTTTTTCAGCAGGAAAATGAGATTAGGGCAAAAAGTCTGAAAATCCTGTGTGTGTTCATTTTAGGTCGAACACAAATACAGAAAGTTCATGCAAGGAAAGATCAGCAGAGGACTAAAACTTCAAAGCATACCTGAAGAGTGGGTTGTAACAGGATATAAATTCTTCCACCTCTCAATCATTTGTTTAATCTCAATTTAGGTGCATAGTGGTTGAAATTGGATTCTTTGAATGTTCTTCTGTAGCCTACAGTATAATCAACGAGTACACTCACGGCAAATCCTACCATGTGTGTCCACATAACAAATAGCTGGACAATCTGTTTGGCAGAAACATCGAGAAAGCTAACACTCTCTAACTTAATCCACAGTTCAGTTAAGGGTAAAGTTATTTTCTGGTTAGGAAATATTACTAAAATTCAAATATTCTAAACTAAAATTTAGAGACTGTATTTAACTGTGCAAAGATTCAATCTGTCACAACTTGAAGTCAATATTTAGTACAGATAAAAGACTCAATTATAAATATGACCTCTAATGTAAATGAAGGATCATACATACGCTTACAGAAGGAAATAACTTTGTAAATCATAGTAACTGTTTTTCTATTTTCTGTTCTACTACCAAGCGCAAAAACAGAAGAGTTCAAGGAAAGAGCTGAATCCTTTTGGTATGCTGAAGGAAATCTGCCCTGAGGTACAGATTACATGGCAGGAATCTTGTAATCCTTACATTGTGCCTACTTGAAAAATATCAGTATATCAATTTAATAAAATTTCAGTCAAGTTCTTCAGAATCCATCCTAATATCTGCCTTCAATCACTCGCCCATCCAGACTAAGGTCTAAGTAGATAACAGTAACTACAGTATTTGAGGCTCACAATCTGACAACTTTCATGAGGACTGTCTGGATATTATCTTTTTGCAGATAAAGAAGTTCAGTTTGCTTCAAGCAATAAATTCACTTACCATAAAGAATGCATACGGTTAGATACCAATATGATGAATGCTGTACCAGCCTTACATGAAAAATGTAAGCAAGCAGTTACTCTATTCATCAGTTATGAAAGAAATTAAATTCTTTCAGCATTTAAAGTTAATTTACAAGAGGATATTTATTAATATGGCATCACACCTCTACATATGACAAATATTTTACTGTGCTAGTATGTTTGTATGCTTATGCTACCCTTACCTCAATTTACCAGAAAAAGTGCATTAAAAATAATCAATCATGAAACCATGCCAACACTTTTAAATGTAGTTTAAGACTTTCCATCCCTGAACTGTACAACAAATACTGAGACCACATCCTTAACTTTCTGTAGAATGGATGTTATTACATTCACTCTAAAAAATCACACAATACCACCAAAAAAAAAAATCTGTTAAACTGGAATCCTTTTCCCACATTTTCATAACTACCTTCCAGTAAAGCATTATAAGTGACTAAATACTGTATGCTCTGCAGCTAACTTGGATCATTGTTACCATACTTTGAGTCACTTGATAACTGCATGTATTTGTACTTCTTCCAGTGACAGAAGCAACCATGATAATGTACTTCTAATCAAACTGCCAACACCAAAATCAGTTCCAAATGGAAACTCATTAGCCTACAAGACTTAAAGACACAGAGGAAAGAACAGGATTCAGAAATGTTCTTTAAAATATTATGTCTCAACAAAGTTACTTTTACTGTAGTGTTGGGGAATATTTTTGCAATTGTTTCACACGTACTCATTCAGACTTCAGAAATCCACAGCTGGAAGGTCTGAGCCCAAAAGTCCCAGTGGTTTGCTAAAATGTGTTCTTCCATTAAAAGAATTCAAAACTGAGACAAGTCGGGAGGCTGCGACTGTTAATTCACAGTATATCAATGCCAGTTCATCTAGTAGTAAAAATTTCAATTCACATCAGACATGGCCCACGATCATGTATCTCTTCAATTATTCATAGCATGTAATATGGAGCTTACACAAGTTTTTGACAGCTATAGTAAGTCAGATGATCCCTAAACCAGAACAAGACCTAGTAGGCCAAAGATACAATAACCTGCACTCTATTAAGTGTCAATGAAAAGTGTATCTACTGAAAAAATATTAAGCAAACTTGAAACAGCTACACATATTTACATGAGTTCAGAATGCTACACCATGTGTATATGGCATTTCTGGTTTAGTACTTTCAGCCTCTACTTTGGCTTAACCGCTAGGTTTTCCACATTTTACATTAGTTCTATGTACAGTTAAATACCTGTGGTTTTAGGTCTAGTCTGCTATAGGATAAGAAAAGCAGGGAAGGGCACTGACAAGCCTTTTTTTCCAGCAGGGGTACTGGATTAAACCGAGCATTTTTCTCATTTTCCATCTTGACCCTCTTTCTCACAAAGCCAACACCATTTCAGCCATGTGAGAACAACTACTGGGCATGTATTGATACAGTTAATTAAAAAAGTTTAATAAGAATTGTGGGGAGGGGCCATTTTAACACAAATTTGTTCATTGATCTGTCTCAACACAGCTGCACACAGAGTCACACCAGCACAACTGAAGCAGCAGAAACATACACTGGAGGATGAAGGCAATGCTCAAGCAAGCAGTGAAACTGAAAATGGTTCTTCAAGCTAAAATCTTAGACCTTCTGCCTTTTGGGGGGGGGGGGGGGGGGGGGGGGNGGGAGGAGCTGTTTACAGAAGATAGAGTTCATATAAAAAATAAAATGACACAGGAAACCATAACTGAAGACATATCATCTAGCAGGGGAATTGTTGAATAAGTATCAAAAGCTGGATCCTTGAAGTAACTTCAGCACAAGAAGAAAGGAAGAAAACAAAGCTAGCTTGACACCAGATTTCATCTTCCAGGAATCTGAAGATGAGACCACAGAAGTTACTGATAACGGCAATAGAGCTATAAAACCAAGCAGAAATCATTGTTATCTGATCTCCCATATGACAAAAGCCTAGATTGGTTTTGCCTCTGGCCAGCCTGAAACAATGACTGCCACAGCAAGCCAGGGAAATGTTTTTTAATCAGACTTGAATTTATAGCGACAAAAACAGGACAGTGATTCAGCTCAATGAATAAAAGCTTCTCCCTTCCTTCAAGCCAAAAAGCAGTGCCCTTCAATCAACCTAGAGGAAAGAAATTAATCTATGAATAAAGAAGTGCTCTTTAATAAGTTCAGTAACTCCATTATGCCCTCAAAACATACCTCTGACCTTCTCTGCTCTTTCTTGGCTGAGACCCTATGTAAACTTGTCAGAAGAAAACCACAACACATGAAACTGAGTTTAAGTATTAGGAGTGAATACTCAAGCCTTGTGTCATTCACTGGAGAGCTGGGTCAAAAGCTCTGACAGCTCCCTAAACAAATCTTGTGTACAATTCCAAAACCATAAAATTCCCTTCTGCCTTCTTTGAGGGGCATGCCAATCAGCAAAGAGCATCCCATCCCAACTTTTACAACGGTCAGATGCATGTGGAGCATCTACTATAATCCCTGTCAAACTGTTGTAGCGTTATTTATGCCACTTGTTCAAAATTTTCACCTTATATCTCAGAGTTTGTTTAGCTTCAGCTTCCAGCATTAAGACATGTAGGATCATGTACCTGAGACATTTAGGATTTGGATGAAAAAAGTAATAATACAGTTCAAGTGTTTCATAGACTATCCAGAACTCTTTCAGTCCTCTTATATGTAGACATTGACATATTTTGATAAAATGTCCTTAGTTACTCTAAATCAGATTACTCTGAAAATGCATAACAAGACATAATAACCTATCTAAAAACACATGAAGTGAATTACAAGATTAGCAAAGAGTTGCATGTTAAAATGAGGGGTGATGAAATTACAATTAAAGAGGATACAACTATCTCTAGCTAGACTAACAAGAAAAAATCCGATTAGCAAAACAAAATTTGATGAATTAACACAGTTAACAGTAGTCACAACTAAGACAGCCTACACAAAAGTAAGTTCAGAAAAACTGAGCAAGTCTACCATAATTTCACAGACAGTAATTTGCACTAGGCAGAGTCATGAGATCTAATGCATAATGGGAACAAATTAGATTATCACCAATTGCATAGCAATGAAACGTAAGAGTACTCAAGGAAAGAGAAAGGCATGCAAATTGCTTTCATAGACTATGATTTTCTTTGGGACTGCAGAGACTAACCCAGCTTGTTTTGGTAACTGAAGGGAAAGTGACTTATCAGTAGTTTTAAATAAAATAACCGATTTTCAATGAATGAAAGTGAGAAGTATTTTTTAGGAAGCCTTTTAACTGTATATTTAAGAGAACACGATGGGAAAGATTTTTACAGCCCAGGTAGAAAGCAAAAATTAGATCAAATGATTTTTTTTTTTCTCCAAATTGTATTTCATTTTTCCACAGAATTCCTTCAGGTTCTCTTTGCCCCTACAGGTATATCTGTAGCTTATGGAGGTAACCTTGTTCAATTTTCTAATCTCACAAGGTATAGCTAAGCAAAAGTTCCACTGTACCCAAACACAGTTCTCTGCTTCATATTCGCTATATTTAGTAAAACGGCACTAACAACAACAACAAAAACAATGGCATGTGTTGCATGATCTCATTCCAAACAAATTTTGCACTGGAGTATTTTTCTGTAACAAGTTTCTTTAAAGGCATGATGAAATAATCATATGTTTCTAGTGCACTGAGAAATAGCTTGCAGCTTGGTTATATGTTACTGAAATTTTTTTTAAACCTAACAAAAACTGCATTCAAAAAAAAATCACTAGATTCATGCTAAGGAGACTGGAAAGGGGAGTTTAAGAATGCAAAGCCAAATTAGTTTTAACTGTTTATATTAATGCATCAATATTTATGTCAAATGGCCTGAAGAAAGTATAGCTTACTTTGTTCAATAGTTCGTATTATTTAAGCCACCAGAGATGCTTTAGTTAGTGATTTAAATTTTATTCATCTTTACTGAAGTTTGAGGTTCTTCTAGCTATATAGTTTTTTTGAAAAACTCTTTCAATGCAGATATTTTAAGTAAGACAGGGGACTACCTATCAAGGACCCAAAACCAGAAATATAAAATTCACAATTTATCAGAATGTATTTCATTCATATCACCACACCATTAAAATATTAGGTTTCTAATGTTGTTTCTTCTTACTATCTGAACACCTAAGTACAAATAATCAGAAAGATCTGCTCACATATTTAATCAACACCTTCCTGATAGTTTGGTGCTATGAAAAAAAAAAAGTCAGTCTCTAGAGGCTTTGCCAAACAGTAAAATCTGCAGAAAAATATGGAAATTACCTGTCCTCAGAAATTATTTGTACCATTTTTTTAAAGCTCATTGCTTTAAAAACAGCAGGCTAATAAAGCCCCCTCAGGAAAAACATGTAAATCACCTTCTGCTCCCGGAGGCCTCTATTCTCATGCATCAGGATTCTTAATTCCCTCCTTACAACCATGGAATAACTTTCTAACTAGAATTCTGGCAGGACTTTAGAAGGTCATCAGCCTCAAACTATTTCTTGTTGACTACAGACGTGTTGCTCAAAGGAAAGTAACACATTCTCCACTGTGATCACAGTCCCTTCTAAGGAAATGATTGAGAACATGATGGAATCCTAAAATATTTAACAAGGATGTATTTTAGAAGCTGCTGCTGACAACTTTACTATTTCTGTGAGTATGTTTTACAGCATGACTTTCTTCCAGTTTTGAAATATTACTACCTTATTTGGGAATACTGAGATCAAAATCTTACACAAGAGAAAAGCTCATAAATTGTACAGAATGGAATGTAGGTAAATGCTGAATATTCTTTCATTACCTGTTATGATATGATCTTTAATTTACAGCATGATGACAGACTAAGATAAAGTAAAAGCTTCAATGTTCTGAAGAACATCAGCACAAATTAGTGCAACACCAAACTGAGGAAAAGCACCCAAAAGCCTGTTCTTTCAGGACAATGGCAGTGCAAGGAAATACACTTCTACCAACCCAGTTGAAGCAAGACAATGTATCTGTTAAGCCAGTATTCATTTAATGATACCAATAAAACCCGAACACTGCATATTGTGCCCTTGTGGCCAAGAAGGCCAATGGTACCCTGGGGTGCATTAAGAAGAGCGTGGCCAGCAAGTCAAGGGAGGTTATCCTCCCCCTCTACTCTGCCCTGGTGAGGCCACATCTGGAGTACTGTGTCCAGTTCTTGCCCTCCCAGTTCAAGAAAGACAAGGAACTACCAGAGAGAGTCCAGCGGAGGGCTACAGAGATGATCAGAGGACTGGAGCATCTCTCTTACAAGGAAAGGCTAAGCAGACCCAGGTCCCTCAGCCTAGAGAAGACTGAAGAGGGATCTCATCAATGCTTATCAATATCTAAAGGGCAG
>RSEF01000012.1:7871052-7892785 GCA_003993805.1 Himantopus leucocephalus | reverse complement strand
TGCTCCAGCCCTCAGATCATCTTTGTGGCCCTCCTCTGGACTCACTCCAACAGGTACATGTCCTTCTGCTTTATTTTAACAGGAAAATATTTTTATACCTCCATAAATAGTATCTGTTACTGAATAAATACTATCTGTTACATGCTAAATGAGACCAGAAAGCCTTCAAAGGCAGGAAAAACAAAACCAGAATATTCTAGTAACCCGCATCACTACTTGGTAAATACTGGGTCAGAATCAATTTGATACAATACTGAATTATGATACACTATACATGACTGCATCTCAGACCACCTTTCCAAGGAATCCAAGTGTCATCATGCCATGAACAGTTCTGGTTCAAAAAATTATTTCTGAATACCTCTGCAGCAGCAATCACTACATTCTTAAATTTTACTTCCTTACAGGTGCAGAAAAAAGAAAAAGCAAAAATATCTACTACAGTGACATAAAAGAATAAAATAACTTGTTAAAGGAGCAATGGAAAGAGTAACAAAAAAATTGCTGGTGAGTGGGAGATTGCTCCATAATGGAAGGGTTGGGTTGGTTTTTTTTTTTTAATGGGGGAAATGTTAGAAAATTTATCTCAGCCGAAACAATTTTAGAAAAAATTGAGAACAATTAATAACAAAGCACAATGACCAGATGATGCTCTCTCAAAACATTTAAAGAAAGTACAGCATGAAACTACTGAATTATTAACTGTGAAGCATACTGTCTCATTTCAAGCCATTAAACACAAAGACCTTACCTCTGCCCCAGAAAGTTCTTGAGATGACAACTGCTGGATCCAGTACTATGCATTTATTTCATCCCCTATTGGTTGGTGTTAGAGCTAGGACTGGGGGCTTGATGCTGTGACCCAGTACAGCTGTTAAAATTTGCTGTTCCTACATTAAGGAAAATCTTTTAACACAGAGTTGCTTCTAGCATGACCAAGTTAATTTTGGGGCACATCCAAACTGGAAAAAAAATCTTGACATTTAACTTCCAACTAATTATGATGCTTAAATTATCGATAAAAATAACATCTAGGCCTTTTTAGAGGCACGTATGCTTGTCAAATTTACATAAAAAACAATGCAGACTAGAAATCTATAGCTCAGAACAAACACATTGCTCTGTCTTAGGCTGATATATATATACACAGTATTGTAAAATAAAACCAAAACTGAGTGCTTGATTGTGCCCTTTGAAAGATCTGTGTCTGTCCAAGCTGAAAAGGTCTCCAATCACTATGCACAATTAGGACAGCAGAATACAGGCCAGATTTAGCCCTCCAAACAAAGAATTTCTAAGCATGTCTTAGATATTTTTTTCTTACAGTTATTCCCAGCAATGAAGGTCACTGTAAACCACATAGCACACATTTTACTGCTTGTTACCACTTATAGTTGCTAGCTGTGATTTTGTATAAGCTAAAATATGTGATATTTTTCTTAACTCATGCACAGCATGCTTCAATAGATATAGCATCAAATTATCAAGTAATCATTGCGTGTGTTAATGGAAAATATAGCAGCAGCAAACTATTACTGAAGTTGAGGGAAACCATTCACCAATTTTAATGTATTTTGAAGTGTTATTTTCAGCATTGAAATCTCACTATTTATAAAAATCTATTAGTATGGGAATAAAAACTGTATTAGGAAAAGCTATAGAATAAAATGCGCCAGAACCCAATTATTTTGGTAGAGTGAATATACATGTAACACATGACTAACTTATGAATTAGGGACTCAATTCTCAAATTTTTATCAAACTAACAGTTACTGACACAATAAACTCCATCATGAAGCCATGACATTTATCAAAAATTAATCCACTGTGACTTTTCCCTCTGATTTTTTGACGATTTTGCTGTAACATGTACTTATCCATAGGTTTTCAAAGGTGAGTGAATTCTTCAATCTTCTTCTGGGGAGCACAGCCTTTGTTATTTAGACTTTAGCCTTAGGAAAGAGTTAATTAGATGCAACAAAGTATCCACAATAGACTTAATACTACAAATGGCAAAATACAAACTTAAATAAGCTTCTTCTGATTTGAAGAGAGGAACAGTAGTTGCATTATGAAGTCAGCTTAAAAAAGTACAATCCCTTGAGACTCTATATCCTACTCAGAGTTGTAAGAATTCTAACATTTAACTAACTACAACCTGAAAGCTGAAAACTTGTCTCCTGCATGGCAGTCCGGTATTTTCATGTGATCATAAGACCACAGCAGCTTATCACTCATTAGCTAAGTCATTATACTTTAAGTGTTCATGTTTAACACGTCTTAACTGCAACAGAAATGAATTAATTTAAAACACAAGCAGCCATCAAAAAAGGGGCATAAGATGATTCACTCCACAACTGGGGTTGTCTAAGAGCATCACCCAATCATTTCTAATCATATCAATACAGGAAGAGATATAAAGACTGACTGATATTTAGTTGAAGGATAAACAATAATTTCAAAATTAACATTTCAGTCCGTCTTATCTTCTAGATAGAATGATAAAATTCTTTAATGTTTTAATGCTCTTCATGAAATTTCTTTTTTTACCTACAAACCAAAGCTATAAAATCCATTTCTAGTGAAGCATCAAGCACCATTACTGCTGCTAAGCTGTCACATTGTTAAAATGCAGAAGAGACTCAAATCTTCAAGCAATGCAGCTTCATCCATGACACACATGGATGTCCAGAACCTTTGACTTCTTCAAAAGAGCTTTACATCTCAAAACAGAATAAGCCCTTTTAACTTCCCATTCTATGTCAAGACAAACACCTACAGTTACCCCTTTTCAGAGATTTTTAGAGATATTCTACCCCAAACTTAAAAAATACAGTAACATTCAAATTCAAGGATTCAACAAGGATTTTCTTTCATTCCAGTAAGGCTTTAACATGCACTATTCATGACTGGAGTAACAGCAAGTAAAAGTGTTTGCAGCTTTGCAAGTCTTTGCTAAAATACATGATCACAGCTTCGTAGGATGTGTCCTGAAATGCCCCTGCATACAGTAAACCCAGGGACATTAAGGTCATGGACTTTTTTACTCACGGTTACTCCTCCAGAGCTTTAGAGAAAGAGCAGGAAAAGTTGTGCTCTTATACCCTAAGATTTTCCTGNAAGCAGGGTATAAGAGCACAACTTTTCCTAAGATTTCCCTGCCTTGTCTTCACATACTGAAGTCACCTTACATGCCCCGTGCTGACCCTGTGTTGGGAGTGTCTGGCACACTGAATGCTGCTTGTCAGTTGAGGAAATGCCTCCTCCAGACAAATTTGAGCCCACATATCCACCCCTTGCCCAGGAAACTGAAGTATATCTGTTTTCAGTGACCTCCCTAATAGTTTAGTAAAGAGCAGGCATCAGCACTACTCTATAATTATGCAGACTGTGAGTGTGCAGACAATGACTATGAAGAGATACCAAAACCCTGTAAGTTCATTGATAGCTGATGAGGTTACCCATCAGTTCATATCCTTCAAGATTTAGTTCACAGAAGAAAGATGACCTTCCACCACTTGCCAAGATAAAAAGTTCATTATTATGGTGGAAATACCAGCTTGGAGCTTCCACTACCAGCTTTCTTCTCATGAAGAATGAGAAAAAGTGGAAGAAGGGAATGAGTAAACAACTAAGTGGAAAATAGCCTGAGTACCTGGACCTCTAGCACCCTAATTTGTCCTTCATATTTGCCAGAGACTTATTTTGAGATTACTGGCTAATAATAGGCACTCTTCAAAATGCCAAACTGGAAACAATAGTCTGATACAATGTATTAAAGTTTTGTGGTATGAAATGGCCATACTCACTTGCATTTTTAAAAGTTTGAAGAAGATTTAAAGAAGATTTTTCTTCCACATTCAGCAAAAGTGTGGTTTACACATTTGATAGAAAAGTCTGATGATCTCTTCTAGAAACTAAATCCTCTTCACAGGACTTATGCCTTCTGGCATGCACTTGGGCACATAGGTTTGTTCTTTCTTTTCCCTGACTCAAACAAAATTAAACATGCACACATTCATCTNATTAAACATGCACACGTTCATCTTACAAAAATAAATAAATTCTGCTCTCCAAAGATCCCAAATCCAAGTAATTAACTATCTGCATGTAAAATTTGTTTTTTGTTGGAGATGAAACTTCTGAGTAAGGAATGTTAAAAGTTTTGTACTTCTGTAAAAGCAAATTCAGAAGTATTTTATGGTTTTAGTAGTATTGCAGAAAGTCACATATCAAAGAAAATAACATTACTGTTTATGCCCCCTCCCTGGTAGCGTTCAAGGCCAGGTTGGATGAGGCTTTGAACAACATGATCTAGTGGAAGGAAATGCTGCCCGTGGCAGGGGGGTTGAAACAAGGTATCTTTAAGGTCCCTTCCAACCCAAGCCATTCTGTGATTCTATCTTTTTTATACTAAGTGATGGAATACGGAATTTAAACTAACCCTTCTGAACAGAATCTTGCTGAACAAAAAGACTGCATTGGTCTTGCAACTTGAGACTGACAGATAGGCTAATTAGGCCTTTTTCAGCATCACCACCTCAACTTAAAGATACTCTCTTTATAGGCAAAATAGTCATTTTCAAAGTACACTTTTACAAAGTAATCCAGCTACAAAATAACACATCTAATTTTCTTAGATGTGTAACCATATTCTTCAGAAATACATTTATATTGATAAATGTTCTATGAAGGATATTGATGCATCCCTGACAATTTATCACTTCTCTAACCATTAGAAAACAGCTATTGCACAGGACTCTTAAGCATAGAGCTTTAATCCACCTCTTTAAATACTACCAGTATCCTCAGCCCAGAAATCCATAGTTTTCTTAACTCAGTCATCGTGATCAATTTGCCTGAAGGTTACCTGCTAACACATTTGTATTTTATTACCTCTACACTTGTTTAAAGGCAAGAAAAAGACAGTTCTAATGTGCTTACAATCTGTATTACTTAACTCTTCACTGGAAGCCCTCCATTCACTGAACACCCACTCGTGTCAAGGCCTCCAAATCATCTGCAAATCTTCACCCTATTTTCACTGGAACAGAACTAAGCATGTGCAAGACAGTCTAGCATAGCCTTACCTTTGTTCAAAGAATGGGTCAAGCTCATTCAGATTATTTATTAAAACATGCTATGTCATACCACACTAAAATATACTAAAATATATCATCTTTGTGAAGTTGCTCTTTTAAGTTCACTTTCTTTCCATTAGCCTTTCCAATTGTTGCTTTCCTTCTGATAGTTTCTGAAGCAGTCTCAGTCCCAAACACAGACAAAGGGGATGAGATAAACCCCTGCACTGAGTCCCTGTGTGGACACTAATTCCAACAGTCAGTGCTCTTCATCCCCACCCCCATCACCCTTACTGTGCAACGTTTCAGAAGACAGTTTATCTAATCCATGAGCTAACTTTCCTGAAAGTTTCAATGTAAAAAAGTCTCCAGAATTCTATTTCTCCCACAACTTTTGTCTGAAATTGATTTCCTACCCTGCACTCAATGCCCTATTCTTCCTACTTCACACTTTATTTCAAACAATTATTATTACAAAAATGAAACTTTTATCCACCTAGTTATTTGCTTAGTCCACAAGCTAAAGTCCTTACATGATTCCAGAATTTGCACTGACCAGTACACAGAGAGGTACGCAGAACTTTGTGCAATGCCTCAGCCCTAGTGCTCATTGAGTAAAATGAGTACTAAGGTCCTGTATTTGAGCTTTCATACATATATTTAAAATAATTACTTGGGGCTAAGAAGTATGTAATATTTGGATCATAGAATCATTCTATGATTATGTGATTCTATGATCCAAATATTACATACTTCTTTACCCAAGTAGAATCAATAGTAACACTGCTGCAAGGATTTCCAGAAATACTTTTATCATCCATGTGTCACACGGTCATGCTAAAAACACCTTCAGCGGTACCATTCCCACCAGCTGGACAGTTCACATGAGCCTATTTGTGAACACTCAAAATATCAGGCTTTCTTTTGCTATGTGCAATTTCTGCTGAATGGGATGTTGCCTGCCTTGGTTTCATTCACAGATCACCTGTTCAAGGAAGTCACTGAACTTCCCACCAAACAAGCATCAAGGGATGCTTGTGCTACTAATATAACAAATAGAAGCTTAACATTAGCATTTTCAGATACACATGAAACACCGTATGGAAGCTTACTGTATCTTCTGAGACATCTAACATTAACTCCCCCAAATTTCCTCTCCTACTGCTGTTTACCTAAATGTCACTGCTTTTGCTGTATCACTATGGGAACAGTGGCTGTTCCTTCTGTTCCTATATTGCTACTACCAATCACTTTTTCTTCACCAAAATTTGCTGCCAAAACAGTCTACGTTCTCAAACTTAAAATATAGCCTCTGACAACAAAATTCACCAGAAAGTGTTCACCAGAAAGTCAGGCAAACCATTTCCAAATAAAGACAAAATAAGAAACTGCTTTAAGAGAACTCCCTAGATCTCATTCTACTGTTCACATGAGCCCTATCACCACATCTGAATGTTTCATAGCCTCAAACTTAGTTTTCCTTTTGATATCATTTTTAAAGCAGAAAACTATTTTATAGGTGAGAAACTAAATGACTTAAAAGGTAAACAGCCTGTCCAAGAACTTACGGGCAAACTAAAAAATTCAATGCTCATTTCTGAAGTTCCTGGTTAGCACCTTACCTACCTTCTCTTAGCCTTTCCACTACAGCAAACCATTTTACTTCCTTAACCCACATAATTCAGTGTTCCTCTTAGATGAGACAAGTAGTTGTGTAAGCATGAAAATTAGTAAAGCCTTATCCCTACAGCCTGCTATTGGTTGATGAGTTTTGGTATGACATGTGGACTCCTGCTGCAGCCTGCCTTTGAGGGAAAGAGGGAACACAAAGTTTCTCTTCCTGTTCTCAAAGAACACGTAAAAATAACTTTGAAATCTTTGTTTCTGCTGTATTTGGTTGAAATCAGATGCTCCTTTTTTTTTTTTTTTGCCTTTTCCCCCCCTTTTTAATAGGAAGCTCATGGAAGAACAGCCTTAGCTGTATCACAACGTGTGGCCCATATATTTTTTCAACCACATCAATAAACGCTCTCAGCCATACAGTGCTTCAGGAAAACATAGATGTGAGAACCAGCCCACAGTCTTTTACTACAGGAGACAGAGTCCTTTAAAAAAAAAGTCACAAATCTAACCTATGCTGACAAAGGTCTGTGCATGCTCAGTCTACTTATGCTCAATCTGCATTAACTATGGGCTTTAAGCTTTCAAAGCATCCAGCAAGTTTCAGAGGTTCAGGGTAAGGTCTTCTAATTGTATTAAGAATACAGCTGGCATGCATGCCTGGTCTTTAGACAGGCTTACACCAACACACCCATGACAATGCAAACATAAAACTGAACCATTAGCCAGTAAAATGACAGGCCCTCTTCCAAAACCATGTTTCAACCACGTGTGATAGTTTCATTAAGCGTAAAAAATTTTTAAGTACCATTCAGTTTGGTACTAGAAGGTAGTTCTATGCTATGCCTCAAGAATTACGGCAGCTGAGGCACCTCAACAGGAGACAGAGGTAGCTGCATTGTACTACGAATGCAGGCCAGTAACAGAGACTTTGTACCTGGAAGTATTAATCTTTCCTCTAGCAAGAAATCAGAGTAGAGACTGTAGTAAGCATCATTTAATACCATGAGACTTTTAGATACATTTGGGTTAAACATTCTTCCTTTTTATTACTGATTTTTTTCCCCACTTACTTTTTCTGAAGTCAGTGGTGTCAAGAGATTTTGAGACCTTATTTTAACAAATATGTAAGATTTATGTAATTTTGGTAGGCTGTTTTCTTTCAGCTTTTTCCTTTGCTATCGCAAGAAATAAATTATTGAACAATAAAAGCTACCTGAACTCAGAACTATTAAGTCTTCTTGGGATGAAGATAAGCACATAATTACTTAAATTTCATTTCATGAAGAATAACTGACTTATGCCATACATCATTGGTATGTGTTGTAAAGGATTCTGGATGAGTGTTTGAAAAAAATAAGTAATGGCATCATAATAAATCCATCAGAATAAAAACTGCACTAACAAAATGTCTGATAAACATAATACAGCTTTGGGGTATTTGCTACTCAGTACCTTGGAAAGACTGCATTTTTCTGATTAGCTGAGTGGCATAAGATCCGATCTTGCTGGAGGCTGCTGCACTGCTGCAGTATCATCAGCCAACCCAGAAAAAATATAATTATTAAACTACCGAACCTTATTAACAAACATTTCTTATGTTTATGTTCTTACATTGCAAAAAGCTTTTCAGCCTTTATGCCATACAAATGTAACTGGTTCTATACGCTCCTTTGTTCCACAAAATTTTACTGAAATGCAGTAGTTCAGCACGACATATTTAAGCTGTCAAGTGTGATAAAATTCAACATACTACCTGTTTTGTATTGTATGATAAGAGGACAACTAAAACAATTGGCCAAATGAATCTTTGGGCTGAACCACCTTCCTCAGTTAAGATAAATCAAATATTAGTTCCTTAGAAAATATGCAATAAAAATAAATCTGAAGATAAAATTCTGTTCTTCTGCAAGTTCTTTGTCTAGCAACACCCCTTCTGCTCTACGGACCAACACTAATCAGTTTGTATTATGTGATTTTCCACAGTAACAAAGAGCAAGATTCACACATTATTAAAAGGTACAATTCTACAAGTCTTCAAACTTGTAAGCAGCTCTCTACCCATATGAATAGTGACCACTCTGAAAACCATCACATAATTGCAACAGAGGAGTTAGACACTGCCCAAGCTTTTAGCCATGCAACAAAACTGAAAATGTACTCACATATTATCTTTTAATATTAAATAAGAGGAAAAAATCTTGGTTCATGACTGTATAAATAAATCCATGCAAATCGATCTACTCATCATTTCCATGTTTTACGGTATTATTCTAGAATAATACTCCCTAACACTGAGCAGGCAAATGATGTAGCCTGGTCAGCTGTGTTGATTTCATTGAAAATGTTACTTCATAGTTAGATTTATTTAAATTTATTTAAATTTTGACTTTTATTTAAAGTTTGGTTTTAAGCACTGAAGTCAAACACCTAGGTTTCTGAGAAGAATCACATTCTGTTTCATCAAGGCATTCCTCAAGCATTCCAAAAGCATTTTTCTTCATAAAATTTACTATGAAAAAACACAAACAGTAAGCTGCTAATTGGTGCTACCAAGTGAAATTTATACAAGCAGGAACTAAGGGCATGCTTTCAATCTCCTCTGAAGGGGGAGGAGGGGGAATGATACTGTATTTGCAATTCATTAAATGAAAATTTTATTGCTGAGGATTATACAATAACAAAAAACCACAACCTAACATTGAAAAGCAAATCCACCTTAATTAACATTCTCCCACTATCACTATGTATTCGTTTAACCTTTCTTCATGGCCCTGTCCTTCCAGATGGCCCAGCAAAAGAAAGGTTTTAGTGCATGACAGCAGGATAAAGAAACTTGAATTCTTGCAAAATGAATAGTAAACAAAGTCATACATTGAATTGACCACCACTGCAGTTTGTCATTAAAGCTCACCAGATTAGAAAATACATTTTAGTTCATCTTAACAGCTACATGAATCTTTTGAAGTACCCAGGGACCAGCTTTTCAAAAGCACCCAGAACTTCTGTTTCTGCTCAAATTAAGCAAACAAGCCAGCCTTGACCAGCACTTTAAAAGCCATGGATCCCAACTCTTTGGTATTTCAAGACATATCACTCGCATACACACAGACCATATTTAAAAAAAAACAAAAAACCCAACCCACAGTTTTCAATACATAATATGCTGCTTATACGAATCATGTCTTTAAAAGAAAAAAAACATATTATGCATAACGTAGATTTTTAAAACCGGTTTTATAAAGCAAGTGCAAGTAACATTTATGGTAATCTACTTTTGGTGTGGCACTGATACACATCAACATGTAAAGACTCTCAATTTTGTGATCTTTTTTGAATAAAAACTTCAGAAACAATTTTCAGGGTTTCCTTTAGCATAGCAGCTATTGTCAACAAATAAAACTGTAGATCAGTATGTTGTTAAATTTACATGCTCAACATTGGAGGAAATTAGTAATTCACATTGTTTACATACAGTCAAGTAAAATGGTTTTATAACCTAGGTTTATGTTTTTTTCAGAGCACTTAAAAATCAACTTTTACTCTATTCCAATAGTTTGTATGAAAAGTAAAAACTCCTCCCACTCATCTTAAATGCTCCCTTTAGATTTGAATCACAACAGTTTTAATGTCAAATCTAACTACTTTCCCACCGATCATTCAACTGATATAGTAACTAATAAGATTATTCTGTGTATTTGGAATTACACAGACTTACTTTTATTGTGACCAGTCTATACTTTAAAATTTTGCAGGCATAGCTTTATCAAGCAGGAAGGAAGGGAAAAGAAGGGTGGGGAATCACTACTCTTCACAGCACAATTAAAATAGAAAAAAAAAGCCTTCTACCAGTGCAGCACAATTCTCTTTTTCTATTACAGCCTAAAGTCAGTCTCACAAAGAACTCTTTCTGGTGTATGCTGTATCTCCCTAGGCAGCTTGCCAGTAATGCACTACAAGCAAATCTTTTTAAGGAGAGACAAGCCCTTAGTAGGAATTCCCCACAGGAATAAGCTTGCAACTTTGAACACGGAAAAAACATTTCCTTTCAAATGGGAATGATTAAGTACATCTTTTTGTAAGGCCTTCTGGTTTGGATAACTGAGAAGCTACCCCCTGCATTAAAAAAAATGGGAAATTATCTGCAATGTCATTAACTGAAACCTGTAAAACTAAGTTGTGGACCTTCTACTCATACCCTTGCACTCCAAACAGCCATTTTTATCTGTGCTGAAGTAGCTAGATCCTAAGTTGTACTGGGGCACACAAAAGAAGAACAAGGACTAGTCTGTGTTCTTCCCAAACCCCCTACAAACCCAAGTGACCTTTCTACTAGTTGGAAATTGCCAGCCACCTTAGTCACATCTTTCTTTCAGGAATGTCCCTTTTCCAAAGCCAGAGTGTGAAATAAAATTTCTGTTTCATTAAGACCTACAGATGGACTTGACATATGCAATTTTGTTTACCAAGAAAATTCAAGAGCTATTTCACTCTACTGATACAGTGCAAAGCAGACAGAATAGGCCTAGGAACTAGCTGCAGGACAGAATGGGTGTAAAACACTACCAGCTCTGATTTTTCATCTGTTTTGCAGAGGTGTGCGTTACAACACAAAGGAAAAAAGTTTTCTAAATACATGATCTACACTGATAACAGTCAAGGCAATCCATAATAATTAGCTAATGCATACTACTGAAGTTTTGGGCTGCTCATAATATTAGCAAATTGAAGTATGAAGATAGGGCTGAGTACAGCCTTATAATATTTTTTTAATAATCCCCCTGCAGAAATGTCATCTATTAAAGAATTCATTCAGTTGTGCAAAGGTTACTTACTGATGCATACTGTCTCACCTAATAACCATCAAACAGCTTTACTATTAATTTTCAGAAAGATAAGTCACACTGCTCCAGTAGTTAAATAGTCACCTCCAGTGCCTTTAGTACCAGTAGTTAGGTGCTTAGCTAAAATAAATACAATACACTGCAATGTCTCCATCATGTTCTCCTGTATACAAAATTAAGTATTTTCAGTAGAGTCCAAATTATCTTGCAACTTTCATGAAAAATTTATTTGGGTGACTTTTATGCCAGTTTGCAGGTACATTAGGAGAGAGCATTAGCTAGGAATCCAAAGGTAGAAAGAGGTCAGAAACACAGAACATCATCTAATCTAAATAACTTTTTGATACTAAGTGAGGAGAGAGAGACCCAGGCCTCAAAGACCCCTGAACTGAAAAAGTAAACACAGCAAAGGCAGTAGATACACATAGAAGTCTTTCTAAAATACATCATAGAACATTCAGCAATTAAACAAAAATCTTTAGAATTATTTACTAAACATGGTTAAAATTAGTAACATTCTACAACCGTATTTTCAGATAAGCTACATAAAGAAGATAACTGGGTGCAAGGTAAAAACCAACAACTTTTTCAATGGATGGATTAATTAGTCACATGGCCTTAGAACTGAATGAGTCATGGGGTTACTAATGAGATAAGGATAGGAAGCCTGACACCTCTTAGGTCAAGAGTTCAACTGGTTCTTCTGAGAGTACTCTCCTGCTGTGCCCTAGATTGAAGGCACACCTGAATTCAGGGACAACACTGGCTTTTCTACTGCTGGAGGCACTGAAAGATCCACCTAAATCTACTCACAGAGGAAACCCTTGCGTGAAAGATAGGACAGAAACATTACCTTTCTGTAGCAGTGTCCCCCACTATGGCTCTCCCAGTCTAAACTGCCTAGGAGAAAGAAGATGTCCAGGACCATCACCTGACCATCTCTGTAAGCACAGGCTGGAAAGACCTTCTTTTAAGGCCGAACCTCACTCCTTGAGAGGGTTCCCCACTGACAATGGTAGTCAGAAATAAGGCTGAAGAATCCAGCTATCAGGGGCATAGAGTCTTTAATTATCATTAGGTTCGAGCCCTTTATGCATTATGGTCATGCCCTTTACTCACATGACTTTGCACTTGCCAATTTGGTGTAAGTCAGTCTCTCAAAATGCACAGGCTGTCAACCTCTTCTCAAGTAGAACACTGTCACCAACAAAAACCTGCAGGGTCTAGTCACAAGAGATGCAGTATGCCCAAAGCAGACTCAACTCAAACTTCAGGGGGGTAGTTTTCATAGACTCTGTATGGATGGATGCCTTCTTATAGTTCACATTTACTTATTAAAAATAGAAAGAAAAAGAGTAACCAAAAATGTCTTGATCGTGGCCAAAATCCAGACTGGTATTGTGCCAGTCTGCCTGCACATTGTAAAGTAAGCAGCCCACTGCTAGTCAGACCAGTGAGAAAGTCAATAGGAGGCAAAGCACAGGAGAACAGAACATGGTACAGCAGGATGATACAAGAAAGAAAAATTGAGGTAGGAGAGAGAGATACAGCAAAGCATGCTGCAGGAGAGGACAAACAGAAGAGTAAACACAGAGGGAAGCCAGAGGGCAGAGACAAAAGATAACAAAAAGAAAGAAGTGAGTGGGAAGTTAACGAAGACGAAAGACATGAAGGGAAATAACATACCACAGATGGGGGGAAAAAACAGAAAAGACAGAAACAGAAGATAGATATATACAGGAAACCCTTCCTGCCAGAAACTGCTTCTTATCAAGCTTAGACAAGAAACACTGCCAAATGAAGAGCTGAATCAAGCATGGAAAGTTCAGATCACCTGAAACTTCTGAAAGCAGATGAAAGAAACTAAATTAAAATATGAAGTAGTGAGCTTATGAGGATTTCATCCCAGTGTACCCTGCCCCTGTTCTTCTGTGAGAGAAAAATAACTTCTCTGGTTCAACAATAATTTCACCCATCTGCTTGCAGAAGAACTGGGCCCACTTGTGAAAGAATATTAACCGATTAGGGACTAATTATTAATTAAGTAGAATTCAGAATCAAGTTAAATAACTGTTTTTAAAAGGTCATTAGTCTGTATTATACTCAGTGCAGTATGGAAAAGCATGAGAGAACTACTCCATTCAAAATACAGAAAATGGAGATCCCTTCCCCCACCTCTCCTGGCACACACCAGACACACACCTCAAGGTGTTTTAGACAAAGGATTTGATAAACTTTCCCACAGAACACAGGACTGTAACACTGGAAAGAGGTCAAGCATAGTCCAGTCTGAATTTAACTCTGCACTTCTGCTTTGTTTGAAATGCATTGTTTTATAATCAGCCAGTACTAACACATCATTCATGAGAGAGAATAAGGATGACCACGAATCCACTGTGCAAGAAGATAGCTGTAGTGCACCCTCTGCTCTCAGAGAAAGGCAAAACAGAAATTTAAGCTTGTCTACTCAGAAGATGAAAAGACGGACAAAAAACTAGTAATGAAAGGGACTCCTATCCTACAACATCAGTGATTACTGTCTGCTTAATTGAGTCACTGATATCACGAAGAAACCTTTTCTTGCTTCCTTAAGTTATCATAAATATCTCATATCACACTGCTGGCCCCATCACAAAAACTTCAATAATCACAACTTGCATATCAGCAAAGGTAAGTGACCAGCACAGAAACACACAATTGTCCCATCCTTACACTTAGCTTGCACTGTCAATTTCTATAAACAGTCTACTGTTCCAAAAACAAGGGGGTGTGGAACCTTCTCACAGACAGCTACCTTAAGGTACTTAAGATTGAAAATCGACTCATATTCAAGAATAACAAATACCCAAGACATATCCTATTTTTTAAGAAATACAGAAATATGCATACATTTGATTTGCTATTTCTTTTAAGACACATCTACCTGTTTCTTAAAATGTTTGTTATATTTCTGGTTAATGTGTGCTAAATTTTTTTTCGCCATTGCTACTGTAACATATAACTGACTTTGCGTTGACTAGACACCACACGTTGAAACATTCATGAGAAAGTAAGAAAAGGGCTCACAACTCAGCCAGTGGTTAGACGGCTGACATATGGTCAGTGTTTCACTGGCTCAGTCACAGGTGAAGACGGAGTCAGAAATTGTACCTCAGGTTTCTCTTAAAAGTCTTGGAAATTCCATCATACAGAAGCAGTCTTTGAACATCCCATCACAAAGAAGGAGTACCTGTTCTACATGTACACCCTTGGATTAAGGTTGCCATTGCAGACTTCCTGAAGTCATAAAGAATGAACACCTCAAATTCTCATATATGCAAACAGTCTTCTCTCTAGCCCAAGCAAAACTGCAAAAGTTTCCATTGCTAGTTCCCACTTACCAGTGTTCCACTGGCTTTTGCACTCTTGTACCATTGCTTCCTCTTTCCATGGCTGATTATAAATTATGTCTATTTTGTATTTGCAAAAAAAATCCACAAGCATAAATATTTAATTTTTCTGTTTACAAATTTTAAAAAGTATGAGCCAGCTCAGCTAGCTGATGGAAAGCAATTAATCTATTAAACTCAATGAAGCAACTAGGATTTACTCACTGAGAACCAAGCCCTAAATATAATATCCATATGCAAACTAAAGTTAATAAAGCTGAACTTTTAGGGTTTACAAAGTGAGGAAATCAAGGCTCTGGAGGCAGACCATGTTCCTGTTCCTCACTCTGGTGTCTCCCTCAAAGGCACTAAATGCTACAAGCGCTGCAATCTGAACAGTGCCAATGGATGCCTGCGTCCAGAGAGAGGGAAGGGGGGAGAACAGACTGTGGGGTTGATAGGACCAAACACCTGGGCTGGAAGGAGAGAGGAGATTATCTTATTTCCCTCAACTTCTGAACTTGAATTAAAGCCAGAGTGGGGTACAGTCTCCCAGCAAGATCAAACTGGCAGTGTAGGGCTCTTAGAAGACCAACATATCTACATGCAGGGGCCAAAATCCTACTAAACCTATTCGTAAGATTTAATACTGATTTTTAAGATTTGGTCCTATTTTTAGAGCAGTATCACAGAAGATCTTAACATTACTCAACAGAATAATCCCTACTTCCACTATAAGACAACTGACAGCCCTCTCTCTCAAATATGTATCTATACATACACCTCAGGCATCAGGAAATGCATGTTCAAGCAGGTTCCCAAGCCAAGTCCGAAGATTCCTAACTCAGTTCTTCTATGATATTCCCTCACAGCACAATTTAATCCACACTAGGAGTTCAACAAAAGAAATGGGTCTCCACTAGGAAAAATATCAGTGAAATACCAGAGGAAGGGACATGAACCCAGACCACTGGTTAGTGTGTTTCAGGATGTAGAATCTTAGTCATAAGAAAAGCCAATGCTGCTCATTCCAGAACTATTTATTAGCTCAGGTACACAGATTGTGCTTGTGTGATCCCTCAGTCTGCTTAAATCAGTCCCAGCACCTGAAAGTACATTGTCAGGATAAATTCTGTTCTTTGAGTAAACTTAGTGGAATTACTCAACACCAGTAAAAAAAGGATGCCAATTTAAATGGGAATTTGGAAGAATTTAAATAGCCAAGTAAAGTTTATATATGTATAACTGGGGGTGTTCAAGACCCTTTCTAGTTAAAATTGATAAGGATCTCTAACTGAAAAAAAAAAGTAATTTATTTTTGCTTAGACTAACCTGGCCACAAAAAAAAACCACAACAAAAACCACCAAGGATGAAAATGTCCATTTCTAAATACTAGCGCATTGTAGAATTAGGTCAGCAATACCAGACGTTAGCCGAACAAAATTAATGCTAAAAACATTTCTTTCAAAACGATTAGCCTCTGACACAAGTAACTGCTTTACCCTTTTCATGTAATGCTTTATGAAATTAGTTATTAGCAGATCTCTTGGTGGATTGACAGCTATGGAGATTTGTGCCCTGAATTTCTCAGGGGGGGAAAAAAAAAAAAGAAAGAGACCATTGGTTGGCTAGATACACAGCTGCAGAAATCATTCTTTACATTGACCTGAATTATTCTGCCTTTCGCCAGCATTTTTTTTGTCCATATTTGCTTAATCTTGATAAACAAAAAATATATATATAAAATGGGTCATATGCACAGAATAATTAATTTTAGGAAAATAAACAAGCTTATACACTACAAATTACATAAACGTGTTCATAAATAGTAAACCTCATATCAACCTAAATTTTCCAGGTAACTTAATCCAAAGTTACCTACTTACTGGTATCCAGTTCCTTATTTCATGAACAAACCTCCCCTCCTCCCAAAAAAGTCACACACAGATTTTGAGTGCACAGGACCACTGAACTCCATTAACTATTTCAAGATGGTGTTTAATATAAACAGTGAAATTATTACAATGTAATTCAATATTACCCTTGCGTGTGATGCCTTTATAAGTTTTAATAGAGAATTAAAAATTAGTTTTCATTATATTTTCAAGCACAACACTAGTACACTATTTTCAAAGAAATACATCTCTACACACTACTTATGGCAGTACATCCCTTTTTTGAAAGATCACTTATACCAGCAGTGACTGCTTTTAAAATTCACCTTCATGTTCCTATGATTTTAAAACATATTAACATAAAATTTCCCACCATCCTTTCATTAAAAACTAAAATATCCAGTAAGATGTACAGCTAAATAACACCATTAAAAATTGAAAACAGACTAGACAAGTATACTAGGAAAGGCAGCAAGTGTATATTTAATCAGTATAAGCGATAGAAATTCAAATTAAAGTTTTTATACCACACAAATATACATATACATGCAGCATAATATTAATGTACGTTCCCCTCCAAAGAATTGCATTGCTGAAAAAAATTATTTTAAACACATGACATAAGGAAGCACACATTAAAAATGAAAAAACCAAAGTAATTCCATATACATTTTCTTTTAAAGTATCACCATATACCAATTTTATTTTTCTTACTAGAATTATCTATACTTAATACAGTCTCAAATACTAGCAGCTAATCATGACCATCAAGTTAAAAGTATAGCAAACAAATATAAAATAAAAGCTCAAGAGTACTTACCAAATTATGATTAGTTGAATTAGAATCATCTTCTGGGAACGGGATGTAAACAGCTAAGGCCACACAATTGGCAAAAATAGACAGTAGTATAAATATGTCAAATGGTCTGGAAAATCTTGTTAAGGAATTCATGAATTATGAGTATCTACAAACTTTTAAGTCCAGCTCTCCTTTCAGCATCAACACTTGTAAAACAAGACTTACTTTTAAGGCAATCTTTTGACTGATAACTGTGATAAACACTTCATCACCTTTAGTTATATCACTATACCATATTATTTTCCATCACAATGATCTTTCAATGTCCTCTTCTTTTTGGGAAAAAAAAAAAGAGAAAACTATTACTCTTGCTGCCGCAGAGCACTTTATATTAAATTCCAGAGATGAATACAATTATACGCTCTTAAATCAATACGTGGGTCATCATGACGGGTAAGGAATACTTATTGAGCTGCTCTGTCCTTATAAGCTCACGTAAGTCTCATTAATGTTAACAGAAATGTGTTTGTCCAAAGGAGAAAAATCATGTGGGGTCTAGTTTGTAGTAGGATACGAGAAAGATTCCCAGCAAATCACAACTGTTCTCCTGCATTAGAGCTGGAAAGCTGTACAATGGACACAGGAAAATTCTGAGCCCCTCTTCACGTCTCTGACAGCTGGACTCCTAAACAACTTTGCTTTGGCCAGGACTGATGAAAGTTTAGGTGAGTAGACTGGGGAATAGAATATCATTCCTGGCTTGGCAGCCAGGCATACTGAGAGGCTATGGGCTTTCACACTGACAACAGCATGAATTGCAGCTACACTTTTTATACTGTACCTGGATGACAGCAGTTGAAACCTGGAGATACCTTTTGTCTTCCAGAAAGAAAAGTATTTCTTACAATTCATGCCTATGAAGTTCATCCTTCAGTTTATCATTAATTTGCCTTTCGTCCAAAGTATTTCATTGTTTTCTTGTAACCACAAACATGGAGGTACTCAGATGAACCTATTGGAAGATTGGAAAGGGAGTATTTTGGGCTTTAGCTATGATTTTTGACATCCTTTCCTCAATTCAATGCACAACTTCCTGATACACATCCATAACAGTCCCATAAAAGACTGAGAGAAGAGTACTGAATATACTCAACGGAAGAGTACTGAATATACTCAGACCCGTATTTTTGTCAGTTTAAAATATTTTTCCTGAAAAAACCTCCTACAAAGCCCATATGCCCAATAAGATCTGTTAAATTTTGTTTGTTGGCCTACAAAAAATTTGTCACCTCAAGGGCTGAGTTTACGTTCACAAAGCCCAACAACATCAACAGCTGCTATGCTGTGTACAAAATAAAGTTACAACACACATCTTAACACACAGCATTCTCCAGACTGAAATGAACAAAAGATACCAGCGCAAGACTGACAACCTTGTTTTATGATGTGCTATTGGGACAAATTCTTCCCTGAGTTATTCCACTCTAGATCCATAGTGATTTCATTTAACTGACCTTAGCCAAGGAGAGGCCAATTTACTGAAATTACTTGGACTTCTACCAGTTTAACTGAAAGAAGAATCTATTTCACTATCTTTAATTTGCAATTGAATTATGTTCAAAGAAATGAAAAAAACAAGCCCTATAAATGAGTAACAGTTCCTATTGCCAGGTTGGCTGTTCTGTTTTAAGTAACAAAATGACTTTTACTTCAGTAATCTACTCTCCTGAACAGCTGTTTCCCATTACAGGGATGTTGCCATGGCTAACAGGCTAACAGTTTTCTCCTCATACCTCAACAAAACTATTTTCTATTTCAAACCTTTTCTTGAGAATTAAATAATATACCACATCAACATGCTATCAGTTCTGCCAAATTCACATACTTCCACATCACAACCGCTGAACTAAAGATAAAGCAATCCTTCCCAGTATACAAGTCATCATGAATACAGGCCAGTGTATCTGATCCCCTGTCTACAGATGTAGATGCTTCCAAATACGTTTAGTGGTAGACATATATTGTAAAAGTTCAGAATATTAATCTCTCAAATGCTTGTATGTACTTAGAGTGAGCCCCTGGCTTAATTAAAAATCTTCCCTACTTTTAGTACTTGGAAAAATAATCTTTCAAAAAGGATTTCTACATCTGACTCATTTGCCCTAATAACAATACATCAAACTGCAATATAGAAGGTACAGGCCTGACATCTTAGGTCACCTCCCAATTAACACTGCTAGATGCACTCCTACCCATTCAACAAAATGCAACACAGATTTCCTGGAATATAATGTAAGTTTGTAACTTTAAAAAGTTTTGAAAGTGTTCCCCCATCTCCTCCAAGAAAAAAGGAACAGATATGAGCTCTTCTCTGACTTTGAACTACTTCAGTAAAATCATATCCTACGTCACTATGACACAAATTAGGAGGCTATCTTTAACAATTTAAGCAAAATTAACTACCATCAACATTAATGACAGTTACCCACATGCACAAGTGAACTAGTGTGTTAGCTGTGATGCTGTAAAACAATCCCCTTGATACATTCAGAAAACACAAGGAACAGAGTGTAAAAAAGAAAACTGCATCGAAGGATACTTCCATTCTACTAGACTAATGCAGGCTCTTCGTATTGGGTTGTTGAGGGATAAACAGAAAAGGGCACGGGGTGGCCGACTATTAGACGTATTACCCTGTTTTTTGCTCTTGGCATATTGCTGGCGTTTTCTTTGGGACAGAGATCCTACAGGCTGGGCTGTGGTGGTACTCATATTTTGGGCAGCCTTTGCTTGTCTAGCAGCATCAATTGCAGCTTGCCAAGATAGAACAGTTTGCTTGGGTGGTGCTGAACTGTTTGACTGAATAGCTGGTCCGTCACCAGGGAGAGGAATTCTGGTGCTACTTGCATAGTTCGCCTCTGTGGGACAAAAGGAAAAAGTACTTGGTTATAATTTTTTAATGCTAAAATGTGTCACAGTATTTCTGACGAAAAGATTATTTTAAGACCTCTTGGCAGTTATGATGCTTCCATTACACACACTACAGAGCACAAGTGTATGTGCATATACATATGTGATTGAACAGTAGCAAAAAATGCTCAGGAATCAATATTATAACTTCAAGTTTAATGCCAGCGTCAAAACACAAACACTTCACATTTTGAGTCTTCCACTTACTGCATTTTTTCCTAACTGGATGGCAGCTTGCCTGTCACCATGTTTATCCAAGAAAACATAGCTACTCCTTAAGATCAACTTTGGTGTAGGACCTTAGCATTTACTATTTTCTCACTTCATTCAGGTAAAAAAAAAAGTAATTGTTTAAAATTCTTACGCATTGTTCAATTGAGAATAACCAACACGGCAGGAGGGGAGGGGGAAGTCCTGTAAGCAAGTGAAATCTTGCCCTATTCTGCATTCTCAAAGAAAAACGCGTGGATGCCTCCCACAAGTGAAAAATCCAATACTGTCTGCTGATAAACATGTTTATAAAGCACTGGTATCTTTCACACTAGAAATTACAACCGTGAAGCCACTGTAAAGGGATGGGGTTTGGTTTCGTGTTTTCACAAGGATTTCAAAAATAAACTGCACCTTCCAAATAATAACAAAGTCCTCTTTATATCCAGATGACAGCAAGGAAGGCATAACACCACCTCCTCGCAAGGATCTGTCCTCGCGAGCTCTTTGACTAGAGCAACAGAGTCTACTCCTACATGCACCTGTAGGAAGGAGAGACTCCTAAGTGGAATTCAAAACTTGAAGATGCCTTGGGGGGGGGGAATAAATAAAAATGGAGGAATGGCACAATATACGTGCTGGGAATTAAGGCTGGCGGGCGGGATGACTGTGCCGTGGATCTACCCAGGCAGGAGAGGAAAACGGCTCCCCAGCGATCGCCGCTCGTCAAACAGGGGAGAGCCGCAAAAAGCACACCCCCTTTTTTTTTTTTTATTAGACGGGGGAGGCGCGGGGAAACAGGCAACGAGAAAGACGCGAGAGCCGCGAACACGCGTGGATGCGGACGAGCCCGGCCTCAGCCGCCGCTTCCCGCCGCCCCGCTCCGCTCGCGCCCCTGCCTGCGCGAGGGGCGGCAGCGCGCGGCGGGGGCACTAAGATGGCTCC
>RSEF01000012.1:7851110-7861269 GCA_003993805.1 Himantopus leucocephalus | reverse complement strand
CCAAGCAGACAACAACATAGAGTACAATCTCAAAATTTATTTTCAGCTTCTAGCCGATTTAGTGTATAGGGCTTTTTTGTTTTGCTCTGTAGAAAGGCCAGCGATTGAGCTTATTTATGGGTATATTTTAATTCTCTAAAGATACAGAATGCTTCCTATTGTCTCATACTGAATTTAGAAAATTGTAAACAAACCAAATGGTGAATTTCACTTGGAAGTTCAATTTAGATTAAGTTGATTTAGGTTTAAGGGCTCTGCTTAGCTGTAGCACATTTTGACCTACTTTGTGTACTG
Organism: Himantopus leucocephalus; assembly: GCA_003993805.1. Lineage (NCBI taxonomy): Eukaryota > Metazoa > Chordata > Aves > Charadriiformes > Recurvirostridae > Himantopus > Himantopus leucocephalus. Next base: position 7,860,975 of record RSEF01000012.1, on the reverse strand, counting down.
TACAGTGGGTAAAACAACACTTGATGAGAGAGAAATGATGTTTAGTATGCCCCCTGACAGCTAATATAGCTTATATAGGTACCTAGCTATATAAAACACATTTGAGTGCCTTAGGCATACAAAATCCTATTCTAAAGTCACACAGTGTGGGCATGTTACAGCTGTACCTTGTATGTTACACAGTCTTTCATAAATTCCAGCGCAATTTTGATAAAAAATTCAAGGTTTAAACAAAGTTGAAAGAGACAAACACAATTATTTAAAAAATCCTAGCAAAGACTTTGTCTCGACCATCACTATTTTTGAAGTTTTGATGTCTCAAAGGAACCTCAGAACTGCTTTAGCCCTCAGTACATGGTGTTCTCAATGGAAATACAAATGATTGTGACCTTTGCCAAGGAGATCCCTGGCTAACGATACAGTTTCTTAGCATCTTGCAGTCAGGCATATACTTAAAGAGCCTCCAAGGTAAATTAATGTATGTCAGATATTAGACTAGCCCCTAGTCTTGGATTGACAGAATGTAAAGACATCTGCAAAGTACCCATTTCCATCAGTGCCATCTCTCCACAGAGCAATTCTAATTGAAGAACAAATTGTAGTTGAATGTTTTCTTTCAGAGTGGAAAGGAGAAAAAAGAGCTCAAATATTTCAGGCAGTTTTGACAACAATGAGAAAAAAAAAATAGACTGCATATATTACTTTTAGTATCTGACGCAAGAAAAGGAGGCTAATGCTGACATTCCTACTGCCCGAATTCTTGAACAGTAGATCTCATCTGGAAATGCACTGCAGGCAGGTACTGAGGTACACACAACATACATATGCCCACACATGAACACTCACCCTAGTTAGGGAGTGGCTTATTATAATGAGGCATTAAAATGTTCCTCGTTGGTGGCAGTGAGGCACGGTGCCGAGGTGCCCGCGAGATACAGCTTTGGAACTATGGAGAGACCAAATGTAACAGGGACTTCAAAAAAGAGTTATTGTGGACCTTTTTTTTTTTTTTAATGATGAGCTGTTAAACTACTTAGAAAACATGGGGAATCAAGCTATATGAAAATGGACAGGAGTGCTTCTTCAGTAGGCTGGATTTTTGTCAAATAGTCTACACTGTAAACCCATGTGGAATATTCTTTTTCTCCATCCTTCAATTCTAAAATCTGTTTTCAGATACAGTGTTTCACTTTTATAACTTCATCAGAAACACTACTTAAATGGCATTCAAACATGAAGGTTTGGGGTTGGAGTATGTGTATAGAAAACAGATTTGATCTTGCCTCTGCTGCACAGGTGCCCACTGTAAAACCAGATGCCGTGTATGCGTAGTGCATTAGCTGGTACACTCTACAGAAGGACTTTTTCTGGCTTCCTCGAAATTCAGCACATTATCTGACAAGCGCAGCAATTTAAGTTTATTTTTTACCTCTGCCTAAGCATCCTGCTTCCATACAGATTTACCTTTTGGCAAGCAAAATCTGTGTCTGTTCAGTCTGCGCCTGTTGCATCACCAAGCACCACCTTCTCTGCTGTTCAAATGAGCCAGCAGTGCGGCAGCGGCCCGGGGGCAAAGGCTGACTCAGAACCACTGAAGCTAAACATCAATGCTTCCCCTAAATAGGCAGACACTTCAATATCATTGACTTCCACGAGATCTGGTATTTCTTTCAATCCAGCCACATCCAGTGCTAAATAATGAACAAAACAGGAGTTGGAGCAAGGGGGGAGGTCAAGGGATTGTGAGAGCACGAGCAAGATCGGCTATTCTAGGCATAAAAGAAGGATAAGACTGATGCGGATGACTAAGAATGTCAGAAGAGCTCTTGAGGAAAAATAGAGGGTATATGACAGATATAAGAACATGAAATCTGAAGAGGATTAAGAGAATTATGAACTGAAACTGAAAGGCTGTAAAAAAAACCCCAAACCCAACAACAGCACTGTTTAAGGCTGCCAGAATTTGCCAAAGTGAGAAGATTGCTCAGAAAGGAAAGAAAAACAATAAAGGATCTCAAGATATTTAAGTGATGTGAAGATCAAGGAATTAGCTACTGAGCTGTTAACAGAACCTGTGCCCGAGACTTAACAAAACGACAAGATAAACCCAGAAATGTAAATGCACACTTCTCTTCGATATCCATGCAGTAAAGAAAAGTGAAATGCCAGAAAAGAGAACACAACTTCCAGAGGAGGATACTGTAAAAATAAGATTCTTAGGAGCAATAAAATAAGAACTAACCTTTGTATCATCTAGAATAAATAATAATACAGAGAAGCTGTCAGGCTAGATTATTTGTCACCAAGATACTTGAAAGAAAATTTCAAACAACAGTGACCCTTGAACAGTGATTTTGCAGAAAGAGCTCAAGATGAACACAAAACTAAGCGAATGTTACTCCAGCCTTCAGAAACCAAATCTGAAAGAGCTAGGACAGCAGAGATGACTCATTATAACCCGAGTGGCCGGAGTGATCCTACCAACGTTAAAGCAGGAGAGCAGTAACCATGTTTAGCATTAGGAAGAAATAAAAAGCATTTCATAGCAATCCACAATGGGACAACCTTTGCAAGTACAGTATGTTTGCGACTTTGTTTTCCATTACTTTGAAGTGAAGTCAGTCTGAGACAATGGTCTGCAACCTCCCCCCAGTTTCTGTCCTTGTTTTTTCACTAGTGTCTCGCTACGTAGGCAGAACCATTGGAGAGTGGCAGCACCCGTATTCACAATGTCAGGCAAACCTGAAGATCGATTCTATTAAGATCTGATGGCAGATGTGAAAGAACGGGTATTTCAGGATCAGTCACGAGCCCTATTTCAGCACTGTAAAATAACCCCAAAGCTGGAAGACCTTCGCACCAGGGTATTTACCTCCTATTCTACCAGCTCTTTGTATGAAAGGTCAGCAGGCCCACTCGGCATCCAGTCACTGGGCCTAGATTTAGCAGCAAGCAGGAAGGAACTCACTGGCCCTCTTAGATTCAAAAGATATTATCAGACAAAATTAAAGAACGTAATGTTTTGTTGTAACTTAAAGTTACTTTAATTAAACCTTTTCTATCAAGTAATTTAGTCAACCACAGAAAAAGAGAGAAGCTAGTGCCTTCTTGGCTTCTCTACACGTGAGTATGCAGTAACACTGTTTACTCTCTTTGATTAAATAACACATTTTCTGCCATGAAGAGGTTATTGAACTAATGCCTGAAGCCTAAGAACTGCCAAAATAGGCCGCAAAATACATTTTATCCAACTATTCTCTTCATCAGAACACTGCTGCCCAGATTTTGCACACTAAGTGAACTCACCGCTATGCAGTTGGCATTTCTTTATCTCTGTAGAGACCGGCCTTTCTAAGTGCACATTCAAACAACCTTGTGTTTTTTTCCCCTTTATGTCATTGAATGCTGCTTAATTTAAATGTCTGATATGCTTCTTACCTACTTACTGACCTTCCCCTAATAGCCTACACTATCCCGTGTTTCAGGCTGTACTGAACCTACTATGGATGCTCTATTTGATGACATTACATTAAAGAGATTCATGCCAAAACTCTTTGGCCACCACCATCATTGCTGATGTCAGCGTAGCTTTAAGAACAAGGCTAGTTAGCTAATTGCTTTACAGAGCAATCACAGGCAACACAGAACTTGGAGCCAAGTGTTTTGCTGGAGCAAGCAGGCAAAACGCCATTGAAGACATCTATTCCATCAGGCCAAAAGTCACCCTTGCAATGACAGCCAGCACAAAGGTTTATGTATGTACTTATGAAACCAAAGAATAAGGTTTCCGTAGGCTTGCATCCCACATAAGCACAACACTAATTGTCTGTATTAGACTGAAGTTTAATTACAATCAATCTGATGATTTGTAGACACCCCAAAACAGTAGCCTTCATTGCTTTATATTGATTTTATCAACATCAGGAAAGGTTATGCATTTAGGACAAAACCATGGAGTCACTGAAACCAGAGGGAGCTCTGCTGTTAATTTCAATAGCGTTAGGACTGAACTTTTTGCTGCAGAAACTGTTCTGGTGATGTCATGAAGATGAAATGGAAGAAAACTCACCGATTTTAGGTAGCAAGCCAGTGACAATGCAGTGTACAAGCAGGAAGAATTCACATCCATATTTTTAATAGTCTTATTTGTATCAAAGAACTTGTTACATTAGATTTGTCACAAGAGATTCTACACACTATAAAATATACATTGGTCCCACGGTTTCCAGTAGAATCACTACTAAAACTAGTTGCAAATAAAATAAACCATGGCAAAATTTACTATCTGAAGAGATGAAAATGGCACATTTTAATATTAAGTGATCTTTCATGGAAAAGGAGAAGGAAAAATTTAAATACCTCCATAATATAGTAAAATTGTGAAAAATTAAGTAATACTATTGAAGTAACTTACAACAATTTAATGCCATTAAAACGGGCACTGAAATAAAATGGACATATATAGAATCAAATTTGTAAAGATAAACCAACAAATCTTCAGGAAAGTACATTGTATTGAATAGCGTAATACTTTTTAATGGAAAAACAGCCTTCAAATCACAGTATTTTTGCAATGAAGTTGCAGCCAGGAGAAACATTAGAGCTCAGTTTTAATCATCATCTGCTATTTAGTATGGGACGCAAAGTATTAAAGTAGTAAATCTCTGGAAGCCTACAGAGAAATCTAAGAGACTAGCATATTAATTTTTAAGTTTCCTAAACAATTTTTTTCCTTTTCCTTTCACAGAGCTTTAGTAATGTAAAGACTTTACTCACTCGCTATCCGTGATGATATAGTTACTTTAAGCACTACTAAAACTAACGTTTGATTTTGTCTGTGTGTCTGCAACAAAGAAAGAATGAATGTGGCCATTCCAGAAAAGCTCTCAAGTGTCTTTTACTTCTTTGATATTTAAAAATGTAGTACAGTAGTTTGGTAAACCAGAATGCTCTCTTGAAGGACATGCACACTGAATTCATAATCAACCCATGATGGTTTTGAGTTCTCCTGAAGATTAATTTGCTCTTGTGAATTACTTAATAACTAGCAAGATGGTCCTTTTCTGTTTTAACTTGGCACCATTTGACCTGTAACTAAAGCATTATAAATCTTTAGGTAGTAATACAACCTATCATCTCAACTTGCACTTCTGTGTGCAGAAATTCCAGTGCTGCAAAGTCATCCCATGCTCACTGACCACTGAATTAAACACTTCAAGAGAATAAGTATTCAAATTCTTACTCCAGAAAAGTTAATTCTTAAAAAAAAAAGTATCATATTTTAAGTTGTCCTCCACTGCTACGGGGTTGGGGATTTTTAGATATAAAGCTTAAATATTTAGAAAACAGTTTTATATCTCAACAACATATGCTGGTGGTTTCATGATGTGCACAATACAGTGTCAGTTATTATTTTTAAAATTTCCAAGGACAATTTCCTAACTTGGAAGGAGAACTCAACACTAAAATTCAGCTTGACAGAAAAGAACGTGAAATTGTGCCAAATTTGAACAGAGTAAATGGAAGGATAGGTAATTATAGGTCTGTCAGCCTGACAGCGATCCTGGGCAAAATAATAGAAAAGCCAGCACTGGAATTTTTAAGTAACAAAAAATTAAAGGAAGGTAATACAACCCATGCAAGTCAGCATAGGACAATGGAAAATAAATCTTTCAGACCACCTTGCCACTTTTTTTCTTTTGAAAGTAACAGATGTTTTGATGAAATAACTCAATTAATGTATTATATTTAGACTTCTCTATGGTAATTGACCTGCCCTTTTGTTTACTAAAACAGGATGATAAAACATCAGTGTGGCATACAATGTATTAAAAATTGTCTGATGTACCTTGTGAAGAAGGTTTATACTGTGGGCCTGCAAAGGACTTAGCATCACTGAAAATCTTCAAATCAAAGTTGGGTATTTTTCTAAAGTCTCAGTTCTCTTCCAGTCATAGCTGTTGGACGTGATACAATGATTCATTCATAAAATTACATAGATTGAAATAGACAGTCACAATGGTTTCTTATGGTTTTAAAATCTGCAGCTCTATACTTTATATACTGTCATGTAGAATCACTGTTAAGCGAAGATCATTCTTTCAACATCTTTCCAAGGCACAAATTAATGGTTCATATATCTCCACATATTCAAAAGCTGTTACTGAAAACAGGAAAGACTATTAATGGGTAGGTGGGATTGTGGCATTTTTATAAAAGACACTGAAATTTCTTCTTTAAACCAAACATGAATTCCTTTGATTTGTGTTTTAAGTTTCAAAAAATAAATAAACTCAGTAATGGCATGAATTCAAGCAGAAAAGTGAGAATTTTTTTTTTATAGATCAGTATAGGAAATTCTGTAAGTCTGATAGACGTGTAGACCTTCCTTTGCGTTATATTAATGCATCAGTATCTCAACAGAAATCTTATGTTCTATTACAAGCAGGCATATTTATCTTACAGAAAGCACGAATCCTGGATTTTATAAGATTTTATGGAAAGTATTCAAAAATTTCTAGGGAAACAAGGAAGTCAGCTCTTGACCAGAGCTCCTCTTAGAAAGATGCAATAAAATTTTTCACCTTCACCTTTAATCATTTCATTTCGGCTAAGCAATCAAATATTTGTCTCAGTCTGTGAAACTCTGGTATTACACCAGTTGCCGATTAAGAAAGCCAAGCATATAAAACAGCATGAGAAACTATTTAAAAGTCATTTCAACATGTATATAGAAGCTGACAGTGCAAGGACCTATAGGAAGCGCAGGTCTCGGACAGACCTCATTGCAGTCAGCTAAGCTCGGAGGAAGTGGAACAGCTACAAAGCATCAGAAGCAAGAAGCTAAAGAATTAGCAGTGTCAGCATAAATAAACCCGGCTGCAAATGACAAAATAGATGTATTTGCACGCCCTGTTAGGTTAGAGTAACTTTAGATTTGTGAAAAGATAATAAGAGCTTTGCTGTGAGATGGTGTTTTTCTCATGTGAATTACCATTGTTGGAGAGGTTTCCATCTGGAAGGCGTAGACCTTCTTGAGAGCTTTCTCTCCAATTCTTCAGCTGGGTAAACTTTCCTTCTGACAGGCTGGCAGCCTCTTACACAATCCTGTTTGACATTGGTAGGTGTGCGAGTTTTGTACTTTAGTCACACATAATTTATTTATAGAGTATCTATACTGCATTGTACTTTATTTACTCTTTGTCTCCTTTTTTAAATAGATTTTCTTTAAAGTTCCTCTAAATTTACTGTGATGATTGCGTAGTTCATTTAGGGCAGATGCCTCGGAAGTAATTTATTCCCAGCTCTGGAAGTCAGGATATGAATGGGATTTTTGCATGTGCCTGCAGCTAAAGGTATGGCTAGTGGCTTTGCTGGAGACTGCCTGCATCAGTGACCCAGCGGCAGCAGGATTTACAATTAAAAAATGCATTGAAAGACAAGGAAAGATATCATATGATGGTGGGCTGGGAGGTTCTACTATTATGTGTTTAAATTGGCCACTTCACTCACAGCGCTGAAGACACAAACTAATATATCTGTGTGAATTCATGCCGAGCTAAATTAAACTGATTTTTAAAAGATCACACACTATGTATTATACATATTATACTTTTCTTAAAATAATATTCAAACATAATTTTTACCAGAATCATGACCACACATTTAGTGCAAAACTGAGCAGAAACAGCTTCTTTATATATAACTAGGACATGCTTTTAATTCCCTTTACTCCTGAAACTACAATAGCCAGAACAATATAGTGATTAGACTTCCAAAAAGTAGGGAATTGTCACTTTGTGATCACATCTTTTTCCAGTTCCCAAAACAGCAGTAATGGTACCCCATCTGCCACTGCCCACTCTTGTTTCCAGACTCACATTTTAGTGGTCATAGCAGTACACATTTGCAGAGAAAGTAAAAGACTTTTCCCTGAAGGCATCTTTTAGAAAAAGCTTGTCGCTGCACAAATCCATTAAAAATCTGGAAAAAGAAGCAACTATTGAACTTCCCATCATTTCTTCAGAAATGTTATTTAGTACTGAAAAACTGAAGTAATAAAACTTTAGAAATAGGCTTAGACGAAAGCAGTTAAATATGTACAGGAAGAACAAAATTTTACCAAACTATTCCCTTAGTTCCTTAAGAGTCTCTTTCTGACAATTTCTGACACAATAAACACTCCTTTCTCCAAGAAGTAGTTTCATTTATGTTAGGGAGTCAATCCGTGTGAATAGGGTTAATGAAGTGGATGCCAAGATAGGGCTGATCAGTCCACTACCCTTCCGTTTCTGAATTGTTGTGGCTGCATTGTTCACCTTTTTCAAACACAGGAATGTCCCGCCAAGCAATCTCTGTCATCTGGATACATCGTCAGTTGTTTCCCATTAACTGCAGTTCTTTAAATCTGGGAATTAACTCAAGATTGCAGGGTTTCAATTCTCCATCAGCTGTTAATTAGTATCTATTGTGAGTATCTAATAATTTTAGAGTATTTTTAAAATAGATGTTGTCTATGTGTTTTCCCTCCTCTTTTTCCACTCTTTCTCACACTACACAAGGTTCTCATTCAGTTTACGTGTCACTGACATTACTGAGTGTAAAGGACAATGAGGGAGATAATAATCCAGATTATCATGTAGCCAGATCTCAACAGAAAAATGTCTCCCAGCTAAAGGCACATAGATGAATCAACTTTTGTTACCAATGAAATGGTTTCAGAAACATTAATTACCTATTTCTCTATTTTTCCTGCCCCTCAACTCCTCTCTAGTCATTGTGGTTCTTTGTTAAGTCATTCCTCAAATTGCATTCACAACAGCACGTACAATTCGCATTTCACGGTATGTGTGAGATTTTGATGCTTATTTATCACAAGAAAATTATTTCGTCTGTTTGCTTCTCTGAACATTGCTTCATGACCATAAAGAGAAGGCTTTATTGAAGAAACTAAATGTCCTTTCTCAGCACAGTCTCTACCAGGTTTCATCTCGACTAAGAGTTCATGCAGAAACTTACAGTTAGCTCTGACATCAGTGAAGCCAGTTGCAGCATTGGCCATTTTCATTTGTCCTCATTCTGAACTGGGTGAAGAACTAAGCTTAAAATCCCAGTGAGCATTTGACTTCGGGCTCACTCTGCACATTAGTCTCAAATGGAAATACAACATGCAAAGCTGTGCAGCAGTCATAATAATGAAACTTTTCGTAACTACCTTACAGGAATGTCTCAAAATGCTCCCTGAGATGTTTTTTGAGCTCAGCTGGTGAAATTATTGCCTGACCTGAATAAAGCTGTTGTTCATAATGAAGCAAATGTTAGAGTCTTAAAGAATTGTATCTCCTAGGAGACTAGCTGACTCTCCCTTCAGCAGCAGAGTGACCACAACCCATCACTATAAACAACGGCACTGAAACGTCCACCAAGTGTAAGAAATAAATGTATCAAATAATCTTTTGTGTCACTGGCTGCTTAGAGAATATATTTGTATGTCCCCCCATTAACACACAAGTGTAAAGCAAAGTTCCACAGAGAAATGAAACAGGTATTTGTAAGTTGGCCAGATGTATAGCTTGAGCGCTATTGTCAAAATACATTTTTAGTTTTACGGCCCAGGAAAATAAGAGTAACTTGAAAGGTGCACCATCACGTTCTGTGAGGTTTCCAGTCAGTATACTACACAATGTGTATAAAAGATATAACCGGAGTTAAAGGTATTATGTTTTCTCAAACATAAAGCACTAAGCCTTTTCTGTTAAAGAATGGCATCATTGGGAAAATGATGTGGGTTTATTCCTTTAGAGTTGAGCCAAAAATGACATACCATTTGTATGAACGCAACACAGCATTCCAAACCCTTCTGCAC
>RSEF01000012.1:7832329-7842568 GCA_003993805.1 Himantopus leucocephalus | reverse complement strand
AAAACCAAAAAAACCCAACAACCAACAAACCCAAACCTTGGATGAATGCCCATTCCAGTCGCTGAGAACAGCTAAAGCAGCTGCTGGTTAGCCATGTACTCGCAGGAGGGCTTTGAAGCTGGCCACTAGCCTGGTGGCTTTCCCAGGAAGATGCCTAATGGTGGAGGCAGCGGCAGGTTCTGATGTGGTCATGGGGGCACCATCCTGCTAACTGTCCCCAGGGCAGGACACTGGGGGCTGAGGAAATGCTCTGCACTGTCACGAAATGTTTTTTTAATGTCAGTAGGTACATGTGCTCATGAGTGACAGAGAAGACATGGGAAGATATTGGGAAGATATGAATGCTGATTTGTAGCACGAGCTGTGAAACAAAATTAGTGTTGGCATCTTCAGGGACAGGGCGTTGCGGCGAGGGCGATGCTGGCAGGAGGGAACGGTAACGAATGAAATGCCTTGTGACTAATGTCCTTTGGCTTCTAACTCCAAGGTCTCCGGTCCCTCCCCTTGGAGGCTAATGAGTCCTGGCAGGGCTGGCTGTGCTTGCCGACACCAAAAGGCCGAGCGCATGTGCCCCGAGCACGTTTTAGGGCCTGTAGTTGAAGGAGGGGAGGATGCGTGGGGTTCTCTGCTAATTGATACAAAGCCTTCTGAAGGGAAAAAACCGTGAATCTCTTTGAGTTGTTGTAACGAAGGAAAATGCCTTGTTTGATTTTGGGTCTTGTGACTTTTATCCTTAATTAAAAAAAAAAAAAGGACATCTTGATTAACTACACCTTTGTTGTTTTTATTGGGCGTTTGGGTTCTATTTAATTTTTGATGGATAAACCCCTTTTTCACTGGAAGTGCAGCAAATGATAGCCACCTAAAAGAGACAGGTTCTGCAAATCCTGCTTGATTTTCAGCAGAGAAGAAACTGAAACGCATCTACTAGAGTGCTCCCAAACTGCAGACAAGCACCTCTGTTGTGTGTTTACTTTAGTGATGGTATGTACATGATACTGCTCTCCTGGTGCACGAACGCGGGCATTGCTCTGCTTTTCAGACTTTATTGAGAAAGGCAAGGGATTATTTTCAGTCAAGCGCTCTTTTATCACTTTTCTCCCCTATCTATGCATGCTTTTCAATTCAATGAGCTTGAAACAAATTCCTCTCCTTTTTAACATGCCTCTTGGAGGAAGACATTGTGCACAGGATATGGTAATGTGACTTCAGCCCTTAAACATCCCTGGATGAGTGAAAGCAAGGGTTAATGCCTCATGTCAGTTCATCTGCTGAGTACAATTAGCTTCATCTAGCAGTGTTTTGCTGCAGAGAAAAGGGCAGCCTGGCATTTATTAAAGACTGTGCCTTCACTGCTTGACATTTCAGCATCACGTGTGGCGGGATGCGCAGCCTGGAAAATGGGGAGAAATGTGCTTCTTGGCTGGGTTAACACTGCTGGGGGACCTGCACCGACCACAGAGGTTTCACTTGAGCAGAAATGAGCATGAGGGACACTCGTGTCCTATTTTCCCCCCTGCACAATGCCATTATGAAGAGGTTAGAGGGGAAAAACATGCACACTTGGGTGTGCAGGCCGTAGGCAGTTGGTGATGCCTCGTCTCTCCCTTCTAACTGACCGTGCTTAATTAGGGTCTGGGCAGGAGTTGTGTAGTTTACTGCCAGCATCCTTTATCGTGCTGGATTGATCCTGTTTTTCAAACCCCTCTTATACTTCTGAAGATTACCTTTTAATCTCGGAAAAGTGGTTATTGAAGTAATTGTCTGGGGAATTAGGGAGAGTGGTGACTAACAGAAATCCGTTGGTTTTCATGAGCATCGTGGTGCTGTTTGCAGGACAGAGGATCAAATGAGAATGGAAAAAATACTCTCTTGTATAATTGCTTTCCATTCTGTCGTCTGATTCTGCATGTAATAACGTAAGGCCCCATCCCTGGAGGTGTTCAAGGCCAGGTTGGACGGGGCTTGGAGCAACCTGGGCTGGTGGGAGGTGTCCCTGCCCAGGGCAGGGGGGTTGGAATGAGATGATCTTTAAGGTCCCTTTTAACCTAAACCATTCTATGGTTCTGTGAAATGTGCTCGTTCTGTAGATTATGATTCTGAAGAGATGGCCCTTGGCCAGTGGTGTGATGATATGGAAATATGTGGGGAAATACTAGTCGTGACCCAGGGTGCAAGTCAGGAGTGAGCATGAGCTTCTCACCTTCATTATGAAGTCCACAAGTAAGTGCTCTTCCTAGCAAACTGAGTTTAGAACAAAGTTAAACGAAGAAAACTTACTAATGTAAAGATTGCCTTTGAAAACTGCTGCAAAGTGCTGGGGCGTTATCACGGATGAAGTTTGTCCTCCCTCCTGTGTTGGCTGTGTGAATCTCTTCTTGAGAAAAGTACATCTTGGGACGAGAGCTTAGGTTGGTTTCACCTGCTTCTTCATGTAATGAGAGAGTGCAATAAGGGAAGTATAAACCTGAAACTTGTTTATTGTGTTCCTGCCCTCCTTTTTCTGTAGATCTCTCCTGTACTTGACAGGGCATTGGGACTGTTGTTTCCCTACTGTAGGTCAGGAAACTGAAGCAGAAAGTGATGAAATGGCTGTCTAACCAGTCCTACAAGAAATTTACTGAAGAGCTGGGAGTAAGACCACTCTCCTGGAGATTTATAGCTGTTAATACTTACCTTTCTTACTTAACAAAGACTGTCTGCAGGGAAGCAATTGCAAAAATTAGATTCCACATTGAATATTAGCAGGCAGTTTTATGAGCAAGGGATGTTTGGCTTTTTGTTTGTTGTTTGTTTGTGTTTTTTTTTTCTTTTTTCTTTTCAGAGACGTATTTCCTTTAATCTCTGGGAGGGATGAAATTGGGATGAGGACAGGAAAATTCTTATTTTTTGGCAGGACAGATGAAGCTTGTGGGTTTCCTCTGCGCCTGCAGGTGACCAGGCTGGGAAAAGGCAGTCCCTAAACACAGCATCACCAGCATAGGAGGATTTTTCTCTCCATTCCTTTTTGCCCACTCTTTCTTTTTCTTGTGTAGATCTTTGTACCTGTGCAAATTGTGGGTTAGATTTGTGTTGGCGATCTTGTTTTATGCAAGCTGGTTGTGTTATTGACTGGTGTTTTGACCTCTGAAGTGAAATCGTCCTCCTGGCATCATTCTCTAATTCATTCTCTGTTCTTCAGCATAAGATTTGATGAACAAGGAAGACAAAAAAAAGACCCCCCCGTAAGATAGGACTGAACTAGGTCACACAGAGGGAATGTGTGTAGGAAGAAAACTACTATTTTTTTTTTTCTGGAACTGTTTATCAAGCTATTTTGGAAAAAAGCTTTTTTGGTTTGTATCCAAATTTGGATTGCCACGTACATTGTATTTTACTAATTTTATTGTCAGATCAGGTGATTCCTTCGCCCCTGTTTTTCTTCTGAGATTTTTTTTTTGAAGTGTATTGACTTAATTTTGAAGAAACCCGTTTGATACTTCCTCACAGATCCTTTTATATATCCCCTTTTCTACATGTTACACACTGTTCAATGCTGTGGTGACCAGGCATGGGCGATAAAGTGTGCCAGCAGGAATAAATTCTCAATTGTAGGTAGTTGCTTGTAGGGAGGCAGAGTAATGAAGTTGAAGGTTGCCTGGTTAGGAGACTCTGCAGGCTTTGGGTTTATTCCTTTTCTTGTTGACTGATATTTAACCTTGGGTAGGGCATTTAACTTCTTTGTGTCTCAGTTTCTCTCAAGAAAAATGGGTCGTAGTGCTTCTGCCTTTCTGTGAGAGATGAATTTCCAGCATGAGAAAGAGCATAAAAATGTTACAGGTAATGCACAAAGCCTCATTGCTTGTTACTTCACTTCCAGCATCTGCTGAGAGCAGCAGAAATCCAAGACGTATGTGTCAATCCTTACCTGGTGTTACATGTGTGTATTACAGTAAATGGAGAGTTTTCCGAAGTTTAATGCAAGCATTGCTCATGCAGGGCTTCTCTCAGAAAATAGACCTGACATACTAAAGTCTGCAGCATGAATTTGTTAACTTGAGCTTGTTTTTTTCTTCCCTGTGACATCTTGGAGACGCTTAATGCTCCTGAAGTCTCTTACCTTGTGTGAAATCCAAAAGCCTTTCTTAAAATGTGTTTCATTACTTACCACTGTTTTTGGTGTAGCAGTATATCTCATGCAATCCCTCACGGTCTGTGCATGAGTGTACATGTTTGTTGCAGGTGGAACGGTACCGTGTGAGGAATTGGTGACAAGTTCTTGATTTTATTCTTCATAATAGCATATAGCTGCAGGCTAGCAGCGTCTGCCTTAATCATACCAGATTAATGGGAAGCTCCTATGAATTCTGCATGATAGCCTGACCCGTTTGCAGGCTGTTGGCGATTGCCAGGCAGGTCGCCAACCCATGCAGTCGGTGGGATTGCCTTTGCCATCAAGGCTGATGGCTGCTCCCGCTGGTGGTCTGGCATGGTTTGCCTGTCCAGCCTGCCTTCTGCGTTCCCCTCCAGGGAACGGTGTTCACATCACCTGATCCCTGCCGGTCTGAAGGTGCAGTTTCAGCAGCATGTGGTGAATCTAGGGGTAGTTTGATAGCTGATGCTTGTTTTTCTCTTTGCACTGGAGCAAAAGTGTTGCTCTATCCCTGTGGTGTTAGTGGGGCCATTCTGTGGGATGACACATCAAGCAGATGTTTTAAATGACAGAGAGCAACCTTTTCCCCTCCTTAGCATGTTTTATCAGTATACCATGAAGAGGATAGGAGCTGCCTCAAATTTTAACTTGACAATGGGGTAATGGGATGGGACAGCCCAAGAAATTTCACCTTGGGTCAAGAATGTCTAGAAATAATTGCTACTTCGTACCTGGTATGTGGCCTTTATGAAACAAAGGGATGCTTTTGGCCTGGGCAGGTGTCCATATCATGAAAACTTTGAAATTGAGAAAGCAGTTGGAATGTCTGAGACTAGTGGGGAATCAGTGCCAAAGGAGCACCGCCGCAAGTGTCCAAAGAAATTTCTAGTTTCTTTCTTCAGGAAAAAATCTCAAAATCGCACTTTTCTAGTCCTGAAGTATCTAGCTACTATCCTTTTTGTGTTTTAAAAAAAAAAAAAAACAACCCAGAAAAAGCATGACTGGGTTGTTTTGCAGTGCAATCCTCTGATTTGCCTGTGCTTATTAAGGTGGTCCCAATTCTAACACTTTGCTTGCTACTGGAGTCCGAGCTTTATTGCTGGACGAGGGAGCAGAAGGGCAAGAATTGAAATGGCTAAGAATAATTTCCAGATTGACTCACTAGTGAGGCTGCTAGCCTTCCGGAGGAGAGAGCGGGCAGAGGAGCAGCTCTCCATCACACCTGAGCTGTCGTCTGCAAGGAGGAGAGCGTGTTGGGAGAAACTCATGCTGCCGATGCTCCTCATGCTGGGTCTTGTGTGCGTTTCTAAATCTCCTGCCTCAAGAGCTGTCATGTTAACACCTTTTCACATGAATTCACTTTGGAAGCAAACTGATTCTTTGCTGCTTCAGCAATTTCCACACCTGAAGCCAAACTCTCAGCTTCAGTAATCCCTTTGGAGCCTCTAGACCCCTCGGTTCAAGCCTGTAGGAAGATCCTACATACCAAATCACAAAAGCAATGGAAATGGAGCACTCATGCCTGTGAACAAAAGAAGTCAAGCGCTGGTGATTTTAATTGGAGTGTCTCCTGCATTGCTCTGAGCCATTTCCGCCACCTTCATTCAGTCTGTTTTATTCCTCAGTTTTTAGTTTGGTTTTTTTTGGTGGGTCATATCAAAGGAGTATTTATTGAGGGAGGAGAGGAGGCTACAGCCCTTTCCCAGCTGTGTCCAGTGTGGCCAACATCTGGCCACTAGCTGTCATAACAATATGTAGAGTTGCTGCTTAGCTATTGATTTAGGCACAACTGCATTTAGCCCTCCGGACAGTGCAAGTTAATACAGTTTAAGTGTCTAGCTGACTAAGCTGACAGGCTAAATTAGACTTTTATCATCAAATCCTTTCATCCCAGTACACTGAACCAGTATGTTCCAAATATAGGCTCCAGTGTGTTTTTACCATTAGAAAAAAAAAAAAAAATCCCTCTAAATCATCTGTGGAATGCCCCTCTAATCTGTGAGGGAGAACATTGTGATCTTATAAGGCATTTGCATTTCTTCCTGCCTAACCTGAAACCTTGTTAAATCTCGTGTAAGTCTGATGATCACACTGGCTCAGCTGTAATGGAAGCAAAGGAGCTTCGGAGTTTGATCGCGCTGCTGCTGGCCTGTCCCTCCTGGCTTGTTCTTTTCTGGCATTGCCAGAGCATCCCTTCTTGTCTGCTGTGGCTGGTGGTTTGGGGCAGGGAAGCTGGACAGCTGACTTCTCTGCCATGCTGCCTCCTATCGCTGAGGAGAACACATGGGAGCCTGCATGGGAATGACTCATGTCAAGACCCAGAAGTCATCTGAACCTTTTGTTGTGGTATCAAAACCTCATGTTTGTTTTTGGGAGGTTTTCTTTTCTTTTTTTCTTCTCAAGTTTCAGTCTCTTCAAGCATGAGGTCCCGTAGGGCACTTTCTTCTAGTGATGTGATGGCAGAAAAAGCCTGGTGTGTTTGGGCTGCAGCTTCCCCGTGCTGCTGAGGGTCTAACAGCAGTGAGGTCTGTGAGATGAAGCAAGGCTTCGGTTAAAGGTACTGGAGCCATTTGGAAGCAATGTGAAGGAGCTCAGTTGCTGTGCCGGCGTTAAGGGCTTCGGTCTCAGCGGGGCAGCAGAGCTGACTGTTGCTGGGAGGAGGGATGAGTGTCTTCTGGCCCCGGTTCATGCACCTCCATCCTTCCATCCATTCCCCCCCTCCGTCATGCCGGTGCTGCTGTCAGCCCTGGTCACCCAGCTGAAGGAGCTGGGAGCTGAGAGGGACTGAGTCAGTGGGAGCACAGGATTAGGTCACGCTCAAAGGATTATCATGTTTATGGGAGCACATGAAAATGCTTGTATCACTGCAGCTTTAGGCTTCTGACACGAGTCTAGTGTGTTCATTTAAGGACTTAGCTGGAAAGCTGTTAGTTCAAGCACTGGTCTGTTAACTGAAGAATGCACGAATGGCCATTTTACAGGAAAACTTAAAATGAAAATACGTGAATGCAATGCACAAGAGGAATATAATACCTCCTGTTATTAAATTTCTTGCTACCTGTAAAGAGGCATCAATCTCTTCAGAACAGTGTTTTTGCACTTTGCTATCGCTATTTTAGATCATTATGGTCATAATGAATTTGTTATTATGAAAAATGTGCAGTGCTTGGCGAAGCCACAGAAAACATCTTTTATTTTGAATAATAAGCAGAAAGAATTAGGAGCTGAACTGGCACTAAATTTTTTTAATTAAATTCAGACTGACAATGCAGAAAAATGAACAAAAATTCGAGTGGCTTTTAGTGCTAATTAATCTTCTGATGCATATGAACATATTCTGATTAGTTTAATGTTGATGAGACATATTGATAATTAAAATGAAGTCAAGTTGCTAGGAGCAAAATATGAAAACGAGGGATTTCTGTGTAGAGGGAGGAGAATACCAGTATTACATGGTACCATTTGAAAACTGCTCGCAAAGGTAACTGTAGCTTGTCTTGTTACCTGGCTGTCTCTCCCAACGAGGAATGCTTCTCCGAGTAAGAGTGAGAGGCATATTTAAACTCAAATTGCAAGTTGGGTTTACACACAGCTCTGCAGAAAAGCTGCAGTCTGCACTTTTGCAGGTAAAACTGGCTGATACAGCTTAAACTCCCCCAAATCACATAATGGGGGGGGGGGAAGGGGTAGGGGGCTAGAGGCTGAGGAGAGGTGGGGACTGAGCAGGAGGCTTCTTATGCCCTTTGGCCACCATTGTCACCACCGGCCTGTTTGCAGGATGCGTGGCTTAATTAAAGCCTTTCTCCTCTCCTGCTCTCTTGTGCCTGTTTTGGGGTTTTTTTTTGCATGGTGCTGGGGTAGGAGGTTTTAAGAGCAGCTGGTCACTGACAAAAAAAAAGCCAAGGTTGCTGTTGAGTATGAGAGGGTAAGAGTACAAATAAATAGCCAGATTGAAGCAGATCTGTCGTCTCTTCAGTCCAACGTGTTTCCACCAATGACCAGCATCTGAAAAGAGGCAGTAGGAAGATGCAGGATTACCCTACCATCACAAGGTAGCAACGCCCAACGACTAGAGACCATCTGAAGCCCTGCCTGAACTTTAACAACTTTTCCAGAAAAGAATCATAGAATTGTCTGGGTTGGAAGGGACCTTTAAGATCAAGTCCAGCCATCAACCTAACACTGCCAAAATCACTTCTGCACTCGCATGTTGTGCAAAATGTTTATGTGCACATGTTTATGTCCAAAAATGGCCGATGTCTTGCTGGTGTTTTCATGCCAGTGCTCTGATTCTATGTCCTGTAGCATTGTACTATGGTTTATTCTTTGTATTTTTATTGAAACACTTCTCTCTTCCTTTTTTTTTACCAGTTAGCCATTTGATAAAAACAAGTTTGTAGTCACTCCAGAAATGCACATAACTTTCATTCCAAGCTGGATGTAAAATGTTAATTGCTTTACTGCAAATACATTACTAACATCTTGACTCTCCTTCAGTTGAAGGATTTGTGGTTAAACATTCACTTGAAGCTAGCATTTCTTTTTCTTTTCCATTGCAGTGATAGTTCTGTTTTCCCTGATTCATTTTCAGTTACAGATAACTGGCAGGATTGAAGAATTGATTTTTGACTTTTTTTTTTTTTAAAAAAAGTCTCTTTTTGCTTTTTTGTTACCATACCAGGTTTGTGGAATAAGCAGAGAAACATCCTCAAAATTCAATATCAATAGCAAGAAATGTCTGCAAGAGACTTAGGATTTTTATATGCTGTTGATCTTATTCAGAGCTTTTACCAAACGTTAATGCTGGCTGGGAATCTGTGATAAGCAGAGGGCATGTAACTAAATCTGTTTTCCTAGCACTATGTTTATGTGAATAGAGGAATCTGACCTCTCAGGAAAGCAAAATAACCTACAGTACAATGAAGAAGGCTCAAACAGAGCAGTACGGAGAACAAAGGAAGGCCGAGCACCTCTGGGTTTAGACTCTCTGTAGTGGGGAAAATTAAGTCTTAGCCTCTAAAGCACGTAATCTTGAAAACTGCAATACTAGAGTATTGTCATGTCTAAAGCAAGCTGGAGCTTGAAGTTGCTGGGTGGTTTGTAATCCGGATGATGTTTGTAATGCATGTTCATGAAGGTTTTTTGAAAAACTGGGACTGCTGGAGCTAGCACCCTGTCTGCCAGCTGGGGATGCCAGGGCCAGGCATCATTACTATCATGCATTATAAAAGAAAGGAAATAGAAACTTTTCTTAGTAGCAAAGGCATCCAGTTACCCAACACTTTGAAAAATGGTATGAATGCTAAAAGTGGCGTTTGTTTTATCCTCAGCAGTTTCAGGTGATTTCATTTGTGTGGCTCCTTCTGAGTCCCTGGTCCTAATCAGTATGTGAGGGTTAGATGTTTTGAGGTTTTGTTTTTCCTATCTGAGATGAGTTAGGGACAATGCTAGCAGTCTTTGGTGCAGTCTTGTTTTCCAGATGACTGCTTTTCTGTTGTTTCTGTCCAGCTTGGAGCATTGCAGCTGTAAAGCCGGAGTGTGTCATTTGCTCCCAGCATTATGCTCAGGGCCTAAATATCTACAGATACATCAGTAGCTGCAACCAGTGACACCTTTTACACCCTGTGTTTGTAGTCCGTGTTAGCGAACCCTTTGGCCCAGGCAACTGTAGTTCTGGACTGGCAATGCCACAGGCTTATTGCTTTGGGCAGGAGATTGTTAAACATGACACAAAAGTGCCTCTTTCCTTTATCCCATAAGGAGGATGGGCTGTGCACCATCAGTTCTAACCAGGTGTGTGATTGATCGATGCACAGGCCAAAGACTAGCTGGATGGCCATCATTCACCTTCTGGTACTGCTTCTTACTTCCTCTCTCCATTGTGATGCTGTGGCATGCAATACCACCTTTCCTTGGGAGGCTTTTTGTAGCTAAATCCCACTGACACATGTATTTGTAAACCGATGAAGGTTTTTCATAGAATCATAGAAAGGTTTAGGTTGGAAGCAACCTTAAAGATCATCCCATTCCAACCCCCCTGCTATGGGCAGGGATACCTCCCACTAGACCACATTGCTCCAAGCCCCGTCCAACCTGGCCTTGAACAC
>RSEF01000012.1:7788256-7807594 GCA_003993805.1 Himantopus leucocephalus | reverse complement strand
GAGCTGGACACAGTATTCCAGGTGTGGTCTCCCCAGAGCAGAGGGGCAGAATCACCTCCCTATGGGCAGAGTCACCCCCCAGCAAGGTGATAATGAAACGCATTGCTGGCTGTTCAAATTCCGATAACTATGAGGGTCTCTGAGAAAGAATTTATTTGCCAGTTTTGCTGGGTGCACGCCAGCCGCCAAGAGCATCCTTTGCTTTGTTTGAATTCAGAATTTGAAATATTATTTCCAACCAAATACATTTGTTCTCAGAAGTAAATCTTCACATAGCGCAGGCTCTTTTTAACCTCCTGACCTTCACCATCTGTGACTCAGTTTATATTTCCAAAAAACTTGCTGACATCTGCTTAAATACCAAACAAGGGCTGAACAGACTCTCAGCTTGAGCTCGGTTTTAAAGAGCGACTCTATCTTCGGTTGCTGTCTCTGCTAGTGGCAGAGATAGGCATGTTTTTCAGACTAATTTGCAACACATCTGCCTTTCAATGGACATAACATTTTAAACGAAATAGCAGATTAATTGAACGTGAGGCATTCCCATTCTTCTAACCTTACTTTGCTCCATGGCAGGACAGCTTTAACAAAGCCTGAGCCGTAATTCAGTTCACTATGATCAAGGTACTTCACGGTCTGTGTTTCTAAAGGAAGAGTAAAACAAATTTGCAAACTCAAAGGTGGATTATATTCCTCACGTAACAGTCTTATTTAGGCCTTTAAGTCACACCAGTGAAGCGTATTTAACCTTACTAACGCAGCCCTGGAAAAAGAATGTGCCATTTGCAAGGCACATAAATGACATAGAAATGTAAAATATTTGTAGCCTTCCACCCTATGCGGATTTTACGCTGTTCCATTCTCGTAAATATATTTCCCTCCTGCTTTGCCTAATGCGCCGATGGCCACGGCACGTTAGGACTGTCCTCCACAGCCATATGTTACGACTGTACATCGCCGGCAGGGTCTTGTTCAAACAGCTTAGCTGGCGGGGCAACAAGAAAGATGCAAAAAGGGAAGCGGTAGGTGTTGACTTCACGACACAGGAAGCTCACTCCAGCGCTCGCAGCAGCACTCGCACGACGCTCTTTCACTTCTTTGTGGAAAGGTTCAAAAATTCATTGCCAGCTGTAATTGCCCGTAAAACATTTTAAAGAAAAAGGAAATGCCAGCCTGAAAGCAAACAGAACCAGCTTCTCATAAAGGTCAGACCCACATCTGTGGTGGGAATAGGTTCTCACCTGAAATACCCCCACCCCTGATACAGATTGGGGACTGGCACATGCCGGGATGATTTAAGCGGCCCCGAGTGCATCACTGCTTCCTGCCAACCCAATCCCTGAGCCGGCCGGGTGCCCGCCCAGCACACCTGGGCCACGGATTCATGGACCTGGCTATCAAGAAAAGCAAATTTGAAATGAAAATTTAAAGTGAAAAACAAAGGCTTGCTATGAGAAAACTTGGGCAATACCCTGCAGCAACCATTTTTCACACAGCCGGTTGTGCACAACCCTAGTTAGTTAGCATCTCTATCGCAAGAGGCTTTCAGTGAATCTTGCAAGAAAGCTGCTGGGATACAGCTTAGATTAAAATCATATACGGTTATGCTTTAAAACCCCACCAGTCACCCCTACAAAGAACGCAGAAAGTCCCAGAAAGATTATAGACAACTTCCTACTCAAAAATGCTGACAACAACATGGTAAAGTTATCCTACGCTTGGTTGCTGCCTCTGTCGTATTGAGATCTTATTTACCTTAGGGTATTTTAAAAAAAAAAAAAAAAAAAAAAAAAAGGATGATGAGAACATATCTCATTTTTCTTAACCAGCATTATGACTAAAACATTGACCTATGCAATTTTTTTTTCCAGAATATACCCGGAGATAATCTCACCCGAAGGTCTGACTTGCAGCACTGCAGGCCAAACTTCCCAACACAAACCATACAATGAAGTCAGAAGCGAAATTCCAGCTTCGTACAGGCAGAATGGAAGTGTGTGTCAGTGACTGTATAAGGCCCACGTGGGACTTCATTATTACTGTTTTACCCAGCAGGAAGCAGGACAGATGGAGAAAGGCATTTTTTGGTGATTACTAACAAGCACATATTACTCCCAGTGAAAAATACCTAAATAAAAAGATATGAGGAAGTGTTAGCTATCTCAGAAGCATTACTCCGTCGCTCCCAGGCAGTCGGCAAAGGCCTCAGGTATATGACTACAGAGCATGACAGCCCTTCAGTCTCACTTTTATGTAATTTCTTTTTTTTTTTTGTAACCATCAAGGCTAACATGCCTCAGTTCTTGGAGCTCCTGACATTTTCTGAGACATTATCAAAACTAATAAGCTCCCCGTGTTCATTTTCATTTTGATAAAAGATAACTGGAAATCCCAGCAAGTCACTCCTGAGATTTTAAAACATATTGCAATAATTCTGTGCTAATAGCGGGACCTGTTAGACTGAGCTGCAGACTCCCAAAGGAAGCCACATCATGCCGCAGAGCTAAAGCTAGACTAAATAAAACAATACGAGTCATACAACAGGCAATGTTACTTCACTAGCCATGGGATGTGTGAAAGCTCGGGTGGCGGACAGAGAGATATCTGAAGTAGAAAATTAGAGAACAAAAAAGCAAATCTGACTATTTTTTTCCTGCTTATGTTTATTCATGAGCTTCACTTAACTTGATATCCTAGGATTTACTGAGCCATCATTAAATCATTCTGCAGCTGTACTTCTTATGCATCCTCCTCCAACTGTAACAAAGCTTTCTGGAAACTTGCATATTCAATGAGAGCCCTGGTTACCTCCGGCGTGCAGCTGCAAAGCCTGGTACGAGGGGTGGGAAGGGGGAAAGCAGGAAAAAGACGCTGGCTCTGGAGACAAAGCTTCCTGGAGGGGCTGGGGTCTCTGGGGCAGGTACCTTGTTTTCTGGAAAATTACTGGTTTTGTCAAAGGTGGTGTGAACTTCCAGCCTAAGAATAACCACTGAACAAGTCAACTTTGAACTGGAAGCTACGGCCCTTTACCCTAACGCTTAGTCCATAGTGCCCCAAATCTGCCACAGAACCAAAGTGGAGAGAGTGGGAGGACGGTGTGGACACCTAACACACAAATTGGCTTCACACGCCGCATCCCCAGAAGAGGGCACAATCCTTACGCTACAGAAGAGGCAGCAGATCTCTAAGCCTTCCCCCTCCACGTGGCTGCAAAAACAAGCTAACTTAGCATAGCCTGGTCAGTGTCAAAAATTCCTTTTTGAAGGTGAAATCAAGTCAAAATCCAAGGGAGAACCTGAAGTGCATCACATAAATGAAGTGCATCGCATAAATGCACTTCAGGAAGACGACTGGCAAAAGAAAACAAAAAAAAATCTTCCACTAGTGATCTCTCTCTTTTATAAATTCACCAAGCAAGCTACAAGAGAAGTATGACCTCGTAACTCTGTGTTTTATCAGCCAGCTTTTATTTGAGATGTAAACAAGCTTTCACCTGCAGACTACTGAAGAGATACCAGATGTCAAGGGATGGATTAGACATGTTAAATAGATGCTAATATACAGACGTTAATTGGAGTCTCCACCACTAAGATGTTTCCTGTCCCCCCGCCCCCTTAAAATTCTTGCATACAAGATAAGAGGCAGATATTGCTATGGATTTACTCCTGCGCAAGCCCAAGGCAATCTGCACTGCAGCCTTCCATGCACAGGCAGTTATCTCTCAGGTACGCAGTTCCAAGGCAAGGGTGTCCTCCCTGGCTCGCAAGGAGGTGGGACAGCCTGATGGTTGTCCAGTTCTGGGCTCCCCAGTTCAAGAAAGACAAGGAACTGCTGGAGATGGTCCAGCAAAGGGCTACAAAGACAATCAGGGGCCTGGAGCATCTCTCTGCTGATGAAAGGCTGCGAGACCCGGGGCTGTTCAACCTGGAGAAGAGAAGGCTGAGAGGGGATCCTCAATGCTGATCAATATCTAAAGGGTGAGTGGCAAGAGGACGGGGCCAGACTCTTTTCAGTGGTGCCCAGCAACAGGAAAAGGGGCAAAGGGCACAAACTGGAACACGGGAAATTCCATCTGAACATGAGGAAAAACTTCTTTACTTTGAGGGTGGCAGAGCACTGGCACAGGCTGCCCACAGAGGCTGTGGAGTCTCCTTCGCTGGAGATCTTCAAAACCTGCCTGGATGCGATCCCCTCCAACCTGCTCATGGCGAATGTACTTTGGCAGGGGGGTTGGACTACATGATCTCTGAAGATCCCTTCCAACTTCTACCATTCTGTGATTCTGTGACGGGTTCCTCCTCCTGAATCCGCATCAGCTGTCATGTGGGACTGCAGACTGGTAGAGAGGCGAACGAGATCACATCCTCCCCATCTACAGAAAGCAGTTGAGTTTGGCCAAACACATCTGGTTCATGCAGCCCTCACTGCTTCCTAGTCTACTGGGTCCTCTCCACCTTCCTCTGACTAACCTCATGCTAGCACCTGGTGGGATCGACATTCATCAAATTTGCAGACGGAGCAGCACGGCAATGAGGTACTGGAGAGTCCCAGGCTACAACGGCAGTGTCTGAATGGCATGAATGGGAGGCAAGTCCAGTCACACCAGGCAGCATAAAGCAATGCACTCATGAGAGAAAGCCTGGGGCTTTTTCATACCTTCCTGTAGGTACGTTTGCCTCATCAGGCTGTCTTCTATTCGTGGAAAAAAAGAGGACACCACAGAGCATTAGTCGTACTCTGAAACCGTACTTGTCAACTCTGAGAGACAGAACTTCTTGCACACCACCTACCTGCGTGCATTTTTCATCACTCTTCAATAGTCACTGGCCAATTTGACCCAGAAGCTACTGAATGAGTTTTAACTGCTGCATTTCCCATGGGACAGGCTCTTGACATACACAAATCAGGATATATTTGGTGATTTCAACAGAGCCACGCGATTTGCACAAACTGAGATGTGAACACTGCAGTTCACTAGCTACAGTTTATTAGTTGCTAGCGCTCATCGTATTCTTTAAAAAAACAAAAATCCAGTACATTAAACTTTACTGTCATGATGGCTGAGGAGGAAAAAAGAAAAAAGCCCAAAACATCCCCAAACACAAACAAAAAAACCCATCAAACAAAAAGTGGAACACTTTGCAGGCATTTTGCTCAAAGCATCTTCTGTTTTCTTTTTCTCGAAAAATCTAACCCATTCTGTCATCACTATTTCTAAAAATAACTGTCTTGATAAATAATCAAAGGAATATGTCATTAATCTTACACAGCTGCAGCAAATACACAACAGCCTGGACTACATTACTCTGGATTCAAAGAAAATCTCTTCTAGCTACAGTTTCCTGAAGAGTAATTTCATATGACGACCCTCAAAACAACTTCTTTGCACTCACAAGTAGTCACACCAACTGAAGCACAGGCTTTGTGTAAAAAAATGATTAAATTACCGTTAGAAGAGATTTCCATCATGCATGTCCTACTAGGATGCAAGGCCCTGACCCCGCAAGATGTGCTGGCCGATTAGCCCTCCGCATATTGTGGAGCCCCACGGAAAACAACATGATCTAACAACTAGAAGCTGAACGTAAAGAAGCTCAAACAAGAAACACAAGGTGTGAGTCTTTACCTACAAAAGCACTTAAGCTTCAACAACTTACCCCTGGCTGTGATGGATTCTCTTATACAAAACCTTTTAAATCAAGACTGGGGACCTTTCTATAAGATACCGTCTAGGTCAGGAACAAGTTATGATGTGCATCAAGCAGGAAATTGTAGTGACTGTCATGATCCTTTGACGTAAAACCAACCAAACAAAAAACCCAAAACAACGTATGAAAGTGATGCAAGGGATCTCTGGCCAGAGTCAGGAACTGGTTTCAGAGCACTTAACAGTAACGAATAAACTACCTTACCTTGTTTACATCCAAATATTCTACCTTTGGCACTTCTGCTGTCTCTTGTTCCTCGCTGCTTCCTTCATCTATGTCACTGTCTTCATCCTGGGTGGAGTCTCTCTTCTGCTCTGCGGAGGAAGGTTTGGTGCCCTTTTTGTCAGGTTCCATTTCCCCTGGGTTCCCAGCCACGCTGGGCTTTTTTTGCTCTGCACCGTCTTCGCTAGGGAAAGTTTCCCCTGCCACGCTACAAGAAGGACTGTCGATGCCACTGTCTCTGTTGGGAATTTTACCGTTACCGTTCAGTTCTGCAGTTGAGTCTTTATTGCCAAGCTCTCCAGAGGGCTCTTTGCTCACAGTCACAGCAGTACAGTCTTCATGGCTTTTGTTATCGCCTATGCTTAGCTCTTTAATTTTCATTATGTCTGTGTTAGATAGATCTGCACCGCATGGTACATCTGGCTCATTTTCATCCGGTTCACTTTTTTCATTTGTGGAAGAGCCGCTGGAAGCCACCATGTCACAGTCACACGAGCTCGGTTGTTTGGAGGAGTCCAGGCCAGGTTCCATCTTAAGAGCTAAATTTAGCTGGTTTCTTTGAAGAATATGTACAGGTTGCCTGCGGGTGGAGAGAAAGCACCACAGTCATTCATATTAACACTCAGAGGTTTCAAAAGTGCCCAAAAGAGAGAGGGCCCGATTATCATTTGATTCAAATTGTATTTCTTGCGCCCCCTTTACAATCTTAGGAGGCAAGTGTGTGCATATTGCTGTCATAATATTCACCCAACAATTTCAGACAGAACCACACCACCCCTAAGCCAGAAGTTTTACTGAAACAGCACCACCAGCATCCCGGCCCCTTCCTACTCCCCACGCTGCCTTGAATTAACCGTCTGGTTTGGAGGTTCGGGGAGGGAGGAATCATCTTTTAAAAGAAGCATTTGGTTGTGGGTTTGTTTAAACAGGAACTCACGTTCTTCAACAGAACAAAGCTTTTGGGCCGAGGCAGTTTCTGCCAGAGACAGGATGTTTTTGAAGCACAAGAAGGCATGACTTTTTCTTTTCAAAAGACACGTTACCAGGTTCCCCCAGGTGATAATATGCTCCAAGGCACAGTACCGTGTCTTTGTCTCCATCCCCCTCTTTACAAAAAAAACCCTGCTTAGCTCCATCAGGCAGATTTGGTCGTCAGAGAGAGTTTTCATGTGTTTGTAAAATGAGCTGGTTTTACAGCAAAATACATATATTTCATCCTATTTAATGTCTCTCATACATAGTTTCACATAAAGCTGTTCTCCACGACGCTGTTTCACAGTACGTTGCCATTTAACTCTCCCCTTCCTCCAGGAAGCAAGCTAACAGTATGTCTGAAGTTTACTGAATCTCAGACAGAAAACTCAATTATTTTATATCACAATCATCAAGTTCCCATAATGCAAAAACCAGTCCCGACATCAAGTCAACTTACTGAAAGCAGACTCTGGGCTACTTGTTTCTGGTAGAACACTTACCAAACTCAGCAGGTCTCAAGCTCCTTAAGAACAACTCTATGTTACAAACTAGAAGTTGCTGAAATACATGGTTTTATAAAAAATATAAAATAATTGTGTAGTCAGTCAAGTTTTACACTTCCAGTAGAAAACATCCCAAGAGGAGTTTCTATATGATAATTACAATTGTTTTCTACTGTTATATTCTAAGTTAAAAATGCAGAAAAGGGAGATTGGAGCAGAACTCACAAAGCCATATTTACCTAATACTTTCAAATTTCTCAATGAGCGTGTTGACTCCTGCCGATATCGGTATTTCTTCCTCTCCAGGTGCTAAGCTCCTCGATGACTTGGGATCAGCTGGCAAAGGCCGAGAAGGTGCAGGAGGAATTCTTTCCTGCCCAGGTTTGAGATGGACAGGCTTAGGAGGTACTAATAACAGAGAGGGGAAAAAACAGGAGGATAAATCTCCATCTTCTTTATCCTAAACTGGGAACAAAATCCAAGTGCTCAATGCAGAAAGAGGGGTATCCATTCCTTCACCATCCTTTACGAACTGCACAGGTGCAGTCCCAAAGCGTTTCTTACACCAAAGCGAGCTGCTGTACGCTAAAGAAATATGATGGGCTTCTATTTTGTATTTCCAGAGCCGTATCAGACATGTTAACGAACCGAGCGGCTCGCAGAACTTTACCGCTTCCTTGTTACCAAACAGGATGCACAGCTCACGCTTCGTTTTTGCAAATGTGCTCACCATCTCAATCACACTAACGAGTTTCCCCTCCCATGACTTTTCAAAACTCAGGCACTCTGTTCAATCTCTTATACTGGGGGGGTAAAAAAACAAAACCACAACCCAAAACAAACCATCAAAAAACAATCCCACCACGGATTTCAGTGCCTTGTGTTTGCTTGGTCAAAAACGCCACAGGCAGAACATAATAGCTTTTCTTCCTTTTGTTCTCCCTCCCCCATCTCTTCTGTGGTGTAGTCTTCATAAATTTCCTTCCTCTTTTGGTTCTACGTTGCGTTATATACGATATAAATAAAACCCACGTTTTAAGAACGCATCTGTTCTGCTTAAGGATTCACTAGGAGGTGAAGGTACAAAGTTTAATACAGTATTTTAAAAAAGTGTAACGTAATTTAAATGCAATGTAATTTTAAAAAATTTATTCAGACCTTATATTGATTGCAGAATAAATGGTTTTGGAAATACGCAAGCAGTAACCCTGGCAACAGGTTCACGTGCTGTTCTAGTTTCATGCAGTGAAAGCAAGCTCACTGAGGCAGACCTGGTGCTAGAAGGTTGGAAAACCGACTGCGCGATTACTCCCAAAGCACACGCCACTTGGGTCGGCGCTGCCAACTATCCCCGCCGGTCTAGACTATCCAATGAGTTAACATATTAAATGAGGAAACTCTAAATACGCGTTTTATTAAACAACATTTTCAAGAACAATTTATTTCAAGCGTTTCCAATTTTTAAATGGGCCATATGGCACATCAGCATAATGTGATTAACATTGTAATGGAGCTTTAATTAGCAACTGTTCCGAATGTAATTTCAGGGTTACTTTCTTTAGGAGGCTAAACGGAGGCATATGCCCCCAAAAAAGCCAATTCCTGTTGGCCCTACCCTGCAGAAGGCTCTGCATCTGTTCTAAGCTCCATGTCAGCCCAGATGTCCTCCCTGCTCCAGCGGATGGGGAGCTGCTTTGGACGGTCCTTGTCTGAGGTCAGCGATGAAGGACTGTTAAAGAGTTTTTGAGCTCTGAGTATAGGTCAGATTCTAACCTACCTGCATTACTGAGTTTATTTCAGCACCAAAGAATAAAATTAGATCTTCTAAGGATTTGAGCTTTGATGAGACACTTCCTATAAAAGGACTGATTTGCCCAGTCTCCAAAACCATCAGAAATTCCTGTCTTAAAATGAGGGTGTTAGAGTTCAATTTTGAAAACACCACCACAAAACCTATCTCACGCAAGACTAACAGGGAAGCAGAAAAAGAAAACCATCGTGCGTATAAATGGGATGCTGGAGCTCTATGTTTTGTTCACCAGGTTTTCACTCGCACGCCGCTTGATGAGTGAATACTCGGCCACGTTTCTCCTTGTAAAAACCAACTGGAACAACCTACAAAAAGTATCCATGCAGCCATCTGGCTCATCTAGCCAGAAAAGGCAAACTCGAAGGTCTTTACAGAAGGTGTGTAAGGCAGCAGGCAGACAGACCAGAACCCACCCCACACTATCAGGCCCCTCACAGTTTCAGACTGGTGCACGACACTCAAAAGCTCACTGCCAAAGCATTTACTCTAAGAGTCTCACTGCAGTCCGTGCGAACAGTTTGTCTTTCCTGTTAGTGGAGTCCACCTGAATCACCCGAGACAACGCACTCTGCACTGGACAAAAAGGAAGGAGGAAACCACTTTTGTTAGTTCTGAATTTTCACTTGCTGAAATAATTTGGAGAAATGGCGACATCAGCACAGAGGCAAAGACGTTTGACCTTAGCAAGCACTACTTAAGAAACAAAATTTAAACCACGCAAGATGTCTACTCCAGAGCTGACACAAAAAGCCTACATCCAGAACTGACGAGGAAGCGGTGTTACATATCGCAACACGGACTTTCAAACTCATAACCGTTCCAGACTTCTACAAAAGAGTGAATCAAAGATCTGCACGCTAAAACCAAGCAACACCAGATGAGCTCATCTCTATGTGCACCATCATCGTCAGTGCTAAATGAACAGTCAGCCCCGAGAAAAAAGTAGATGCTGCTTTGAGGTAGGGATCTGGGACCCGAAGTGGGAGCCCGAGCAGAACCCCTGTCCATGCTTGGAAGCCACTTTCCACGAGTCCCAGCTCATGCAGGAACCAATGCTGCTATTTTTGTGCTCCAGGTCCTAGGCATAAAGCAGCAGGACCTTGGATGCAGCTTCCAGAGCCCATCCTGCACACAGACAAGTAAACTGATGGTGAAAAGAAAACAAGCCCAAAAGAGATATGAGTATTATGGAGCCTGTTTCGGGTGGTGCCTGAAGGCTGCTGGAATGGCATTTCCCTGTTCCTCCTCCTGAAGGTTTTACATAGCAGCCCATGGCTATGTGGAGGAGGGCAGAAACCAAGACACAAAATCTTTATTGCAGAATCACAGAATTGTCTAGGTTGGAAGGGACCTTTACGATGATTAAGTCCAACCATCAACCTAACACTTCCAAAACCACCACTAAACCATGCCCCTCAGCACCACGTCCACCCATCTTTTAAATCCCTCCAGGGATGGTGACTCCACCACTTCCCTGGGCAGCCTGTTCCAATGCTTGACAACCCTTTTGCTGAAGAAGTTTTTCCTAATATCCATCCTAAACATCCCCTGGCACAACTTGAGGCCACTTCCTCTTGTCCTATCGCCTATTACTGGGGAGAAGAGATCGACCCCCCCTATTGCTACACCCTCCTTTCAGGTAGTCGTAGAGAGCGATCAGGTCTCCCCTCAGCCTCCTTTCCTCCAGACTAAGGAACAAGTGAAATAACAACAAGCAGCAGGACAGGATTAGAAAAGAGAAAGGCACAGTTAAATATGTGGGAGAAGGCACAGTCCAGGCTTGACCCTGGGTGTGTAAACCAGCAGGGAATAAGGACCCTTCCCTCACCGCAAAATGAGCCTCTGCATTACTTCAGCGCCCCCGCCGCCATGAGTTTCCCTCTCCCCAGTGCCTCCTCTACAGTAATGCAAACAGTCAACACACATTTATGAGCGACTTGATGGAGGCATTCCCATCAATCATTCCAGTGGTGGTGGGTCTGCTGTGACTCGCTGGGAAAGCTGGGGAGGACCTAATAAAGACAAATTCAACTGGTGTTGAGTCATACTTGCAGATTTACTTACTTCAGTTAAGGTCCCTTGACAAGAAGAGACCAAAAAAGTACACATTAGGCAGCAGACTATGAAGGGTTATCCCCTGGGAAGTGAATATACTCAAAAGTACAATAAATGACCCAACAGCACAGCCTCGGGTGGGGGTAGAGAGCTGCTCCTAGAGTCTCAGGTGGTGATGCCAGCACATCCCACCTAACAAATCAACCAGAAACAGGCCTTAATGAGGCATCCAAGTGGCTCTAGGGAGAAAGCCCTAGGAAGAAAGGTTCTTGCATAAAAATACCAACAAAAAACTGAGGAAAAAATTTATGTCTGCTGCAAGGACATGAACCACACTGTCACAACTACTTTTTTTTGGACACGGCCACCAAGAGGAAGCAAGGATGGTTTACAGGAAAAGTGTCAACTTCAATACCAGTCAATTTAATAAAAACAACTTTTTTTTATTTATTTATTTTGACAATTTAATTTTCCTGGAGAGGCATGAAGTGTTTTCCTTTCTTTACTGTGTATTCAAGCCATACAGTAACAGGAGATCAATGAACTATACAAGGGACAAAAGCCATTTCAAATTACAAAGTCAATAAAAGTGAAGAGAAAAAAAATGGTACCATCTTCCCTTCCTTGCAAAGTATTGTACATATTGTTCTGTACTGTCATATGTAAGCTCATTGCAGGTACTTTTTAAAAGTAGTTTTATTATAAAGAAGTGAAGTGAAATAATAAAAACATTTAAAATTTATGACAAAGTGTCTTTCCGGAAAACGACTGGCACATCCACAACCAAGACTTGTAACACCAATTTGTAGCTTTGGTTGACCTGGCTCAGTCTGAGACAACATTAGGTGGTGTGATTTTCGAGTACTGGGTACTACGCAACAGCCTCTCATGGGTTTTCATTGGGACTCCTGTTTCTTCTTGGACTACTTTTATAGTGACATCAAGAAGCCCAACAAACTGAGTTCTGTCAAAAAAAGTATTAGCAAGAATAACTAGTCAAGAAAGCATTTTACCTTTGGGCATTTATTTCAGCTCATTAACAAATTCCCATCCTTTTCAGAGCATTAACCAGCCAGTAAGACACACTGACTTCTTTGGTTCTAAGCTTATGGCTGTAATGGGAGAGAGAGCTTGGACGTGTGTGAGCAGCAGAAAGAAGAAGTAGATAGTACTTATCTCAGTGATGGAAGCAGATCATACTAATCTACTTGAGTAATTTTTAAGCATGATTTGAATCAAGCTAAGTAAGCTCCCTCCAACTTTTCTGGAACACTTACATATGAAAACCAAGCTAGGTCCTCAGTAATTGGAAATCAGGGCAATAAATACAACAGGAAAGTATCTCCACCAGTCGAATTCATTCCATTTCTTACCGAACAGACACTTCTGCTATTCCTTTTTATTGTTAGTATTAACAACATTCACGAAACACTCACTAATTAAACCTGGACAACCAAGACCTGAAAGCGAAAGCTCCATAAATACACGGACCTCATGAGATATTTCAAGCATGAGCTAGCATACTAACATTTAAGGCCTACTTCCAGAATCAGAAAATACATTACTTTCTTTGCAGTTGTTTAAGGCTGAATGCGTAGCAGAAAATTGCTTTCATATAGGCATTTGAATCGAGAGGGGTGGGGGTGCAGAGGCTCAGTATGTACAACACACCCTAACGGTGACCAAAATATCTTTTCTGTTTTTCTCACATGACAATGACCGTCTATCACATGGACGTGCTTCTTAAAAAAAAATTTGATTTATGACCTTAATAGCTTCTTTGGGCTCACCCTCCTTTGCTTCAAATGCCTCTCAAACTACATGCTTTCTGCATCCGCAATTACCTTAAGGCAAGCACCCATTATATACAATATTTTAACTAATTCTACAAAGCAGGGGGTGGTGGCAGTGGAGGCACTTGACAAACTGACGTTACAAAGAGCAACCACGTGTCATTTCACTGATGGAGAAACATGAAAACAATTTATCCTCTTTCATGAAATTTACTGCAGTCCTTTTTTAGCATTCAGAAGCTTTAGGGAAGAAAAGCCTGGGGAGACCAGAAGACCTGCCTGGAGACCAGCTGCAACATGCTTCTTCCTGGCTTCTCTTCTACCGTACTTTAGGATTGCCACCTATTTGACTATGAGCCTGGCAGGTCTGTGGAATTACCGCAGCCCACATGCTACACTTGCATGCGAATGGTTTAGCTTCTATTTCTCATTTTTAAAATACATTCGTTCCATTTAGGCATTTCCTGTTGCTATGCATAGTTCTTACAATAAATGGAAAACAGACCAGATTTAAACAATAAGCTATTCTTACCTAAATACTTTAAAAAAAATTAATAAAGAATGAAAACAATATTGCTAAATTAAACTTACACTTCACAGCTGCGTGAGGCATAACAACAGTACAGGAAATATAAATTGACAAGCGAAGTAATCTCTTATTCCTGAATCGATTTTTTCTTGAAGACTTCCCTAAGAGGTTATCTAACATTGGAAAAAAATGAAGATAATAAAACCCTACCAGCTGTACTTGAACCTTAGAACGTAAAAATAACCCTTTTGCTGTGACCTACAATTAAAACAATTCATTTAAAAGTATTCTACGTGCCATAGAAGCTTGTATGATTGCTAGAAGGACAAAGCCACTTGCCTTGGGGTTTCTGCAGAGGATGCATTTTGGCCAGTGGAGTTTTGGTTTTGGGCTTCCTTCCAGTTTGATGGATACATTGCGCCGGGCTGATGTGCTGCAGTTCCCCACATGCTTCCAACGCCGGATTTGAGTCAATGTGACATTTGATTTGAAAAGGAGAACAAGGGCAACCTGAGGGAGAGGGGAAAAAAAAGTCAAGAGTTATTTCGTTCTATTAATCCTGAAGAAAATTTGTGCTACTTCTGGAAGCGTATCACTCATTCCAGTTCCTGCGGAAAGTGATGGGGGGTAGAAGAGGGGTGAGCCATTCACTCACAAGTTATTACAGTCAATATATCCAGCTTTAATAATCACGTCAAACTAGCTGACTGATAAGACAGATGGAATTTCAATAATCCTATCTTTAATTACTTACTTGCTTTTTTACTACGGACACCCAAAATAAGAGTAAAAAGAAAAGATAAAACCCATTTCAACAGGATTTCTCCAAACAAATACAAGTGCCCCAGCATACAACATCATGTTATTTGGTAAAATACACCTAAATTACAGTGAATTAGAAATGTGTCCCGCATGGGGGGAACGCTACAAGCATCATTCCTGCAGGAGATCTAATCATTCAAGCTGCATTTTACTGCTATTTATTATTCCTCCTTACATAAAATATTAACATTCCTTCAAAAGACTCCGGTCTAGAAGATGCCATTAAGATATGATCCAGTGTGAAAACAGAGAAAGAAGTGATTAATATGTTTGTTTGTCTTTTAATTTAACATTCTTGATTCATTTCTGTGGGTGCTGCGGAAATAAACCCATATATCCACTTTCACATAGTGGATTTGGGGGTTTTTTTGGACTTGTGGCAAGTCTACAGCTCCATGAAATCCTCATGCCAGCTTTACTAGTGTGTCATAAGAAGGTAAAAAAAAGAGTTTAAGAAGGACTGTGGTTTAAAATTGCTGCATACGAACACATGAATGTATATGCTTCCGGCAGTGCTGAGAATGGGAAAACATATCAAATGTAGAAATTGGAACGCTAATCCATAAAAAGAAAAGGCAAAGAAAACATTACAAACATTCTTTCCATATTCCCATTTTAAAGTGGACTAGCTGAAATTACCAGCATCTTGCTGGAGCGAGAGGTGACCTGCATCATGTAGAAAGGATTCATCTAAATGTGAAAAAAATCAATCTTCACCTTCCTGTGATGCATTCAAGAACGTGGCATTAGCTTCACAACTGCAACCTACTCTTGGCCAGATTTATATTAAGATCAAAAAACTGAAATGACAAGCACCTCCATCCACATCAACTAAATTATCCTGGGTTTATACTAATGGCATTAAATCAGGATGTGACCTTTTGAATAAAGACTTTGAAATCGGAGCGGTACAGACTGCTTGGGAAGATTAGCTGAGAGCTGCCCTCAAAATGCAGAGACTTTCACAGGGATACAGATTTTTATTTTTTTTTAACTAAGCATAAAATATTAAACTCAATTTTGGTGACAAAAATAGATTCAGATGGCACGAATCTAGTTACTGATCTCTGCCACCCAAACATACAACCCCTGAATTCCTCGGTACGGCTGCCAGTTGTTGCTGTTGAAACTTCATTAGCATTTCTACCACAAAATCTGCTTTTCGGCAGATTTGAGACCAGCTATTAAAACATCCTTCCAGCTGACACCAGGAATTTATAAGTACTAGGTTTTATTCAAATATAATTTCACTTATCAGGAAAATGCAGTGCAAGTAGAGTAGATT
Source organism: Himantopus leucocephalus (assembly GCA_003993805.1). Lineage (NCBI taxonomy): Eukaryota > Metazoa > Chordata > Aves > Charadriiformes > Recurvirostridae > Himantopus > Himantopus leucocephalus. The sequence continues at coordinate 7,791,892 of RSEF01000012.1, read as the reverse complement.
ATTAGAGCAGATTAATAGATTATTGCAAACACATCATCACAGAAAGAGCTTACACAGATGCCTCAGCTTTGGGTATCGAGAGCTCCCTGTGACAGCAGCAGCAGTGCCGTGAGGGGCCAGCTTTTTAGGGAAAGGACTGAGACTTCTTCCTTATTAACAGTAAAAAATTAAAGTAGTCCACAAGGGAAAAGCTCTAATTCAAGGAAATAAAAAGGGCAGCACTCAGAAGACAGAGCTCGGTGTTTCTGCAGGTCTTCACCAGTGCCTGTGACCGGGGGGCAATGCAGCAATGTTATTTTTTCCTAAAAATTACTTTAACAATCTAATTCTCAGAGGACAAATCTCTGTACCTACAACAGCTCTAGAAGAGATCAGAAGACACCTCTAACCATGCTATGTCATTCGATCACAGAAGCATGGCACTGGCCTCCAGGAGGTGCTGGACGTGGCCGCAGTCCCCGCAGCGGCTGAGGGAGGAGAGCCACAGCTCCTCCCGTCCTTGGGTACCGCATCCTCAGGGTATCCTCAGCTGGGCACCCTAAGCCGAGCCCAGCTCCCCCTGTGCTGACCTGGGATGAGGTACTGGTTGCCCTAAAGCACTCCCTGTTCCTCTTCAAGCACTGCCACAAAAAGGGACTGTCTTGTTGGCATCGTTTTGTAAAGTTTCAAAAGGAACGAAAACCCAATTCTTTTTCTTTCCTACTGAGATTCATTGTTGGGAAAGCAGGTCCAACCACCTTTCTTTCTTACTGATAAAAATAAGAGCTAGTGGTTACTTGCTTGCTTTCAAGCGCATGGCACCACCAGACACCTCTTATGTGGAGGCTGAAAGCTCTTACGACCTGCTTACATTACTGAAGACCGGAGTGCTTTGATCCTTATTTTAGAAATCCACATACAAGTTTTTCACTACTTCTGCATAATCCTGTCAACCAATCAAGGCAGAAGATCTTCCACTGGTAATTACCCAACAGCCGCATCCATCTGGCCCAAAAGAAGCTCTGAACTTGGCCCCGAATGCTCTAGGACTTGTGCTCAGAGGCATTTGCAGAGGAAATACTTAGCGAAGCCTTATGCTACTTCCCATTAAACAAGACCTGATATTAAGGACCCCCCTCCCTCCGCCCCAATCCAGTGTCCTCTAAAAATACAATATTTTCTACCATCTTGTATATTGCATATATAGGTTAGTGCTGAAAATATATCACTGTTCACCTACTGCTGGCACGTAACTCACGCATTTAGTGACCGTACATCCAAAGAGCAAGCGGGCACAAAGCAGAAAATAAAATTGATAAGTAGTTGGAAAGAAGAGGAACTTGGAAAGCCGCAAATGCCTTAAACACCAAATGTAGTGCTGGTCCTAACTCAAGAAAAATATGCATGGGTGAAACCACAGAAGTGGTTTTCATTCTTTTTTATTTAATTTAAGCCAAGATGGTTCTCTCTATTCATCTCTGATGTGGCCCCTAGGGCTGCTTTTTGCACACAAGACAAAAATCCACTTTCCTTACATATTTTTTCAAGTGCTATAAAATGATCTGTGAAAACAAGATTTACTGGATTATTTCACATGGAATTCTGTGAAAGTAAACCCCACGGTCTGCTGAGCACGCTCCAGGGTGCTCCTGGGCACGGAAAACGAGAGGGACAACATAAATAAAACCCAGGCGTAGCCCGCGTTGCCACCGCTCAGATGTCCGTGGTTCTGCCAGACGCTCCCAGAGGTGGGAGCGGGTGACGGCCCCCCCCATTGCCTGCCCCCCCCGCACCCGCCAAACGTGCAGGACCCAACACAGAAACTGCCTCCTCTCCGCTCTCCGGTCCAGCGTTGGATTGTGCAAACCCTCTGTAACTGCCACGGAGGTACTTGGGAAGTGTAGTGGTATGTGTAGTTTGAAAAAAAAAAGAAAAAGTTATTTGTGTCCAAAGATAAAAAGCTACTACTAATAAACAGTTATTCCCAGAGAGCCTGGCTGATGCCAGCTTCACTGATCCCTGGTTACCTGCGACAGCTCCTGGCAGAGAGCTACAGCCACATCTGGACGGGGAGCGTTCCAGTGCCTCCCATGCACACCTAACAGGCAAGGCTCGAAAAACCCGAGCGGGCACTTCCAAACGTGTACAACTCTGCTGTAAAACTCAGCTTTGCTACGGGCAGTCCCCGCGTCTCTAACGTATTTAAGCTCAAGTTCTTCATGGCTTGTTTGTAATTCTACTCACGTGAACAATGCTGCTTACAGTTTCTCTGTTCCAAACCAATCCAAGCCTAAAAGGACAAAGATGACGCTTTCCAGAGACAACTTTTTGCATTATATTAATAAAATATTATGTATTTAAGGCTCCTCCTAAGGTAAAACTTAAATGAAACTTCTGAAAATGCCTAAGATAATGTACAATTTATATGCTCACTGAAATGGAAGAATAACTTCAGTCTTCCTGACAGAGTTCAACACCACCAGGCAACTCTTTCATGGCACAGAGAAATTTCTCAGTTATCTCCCTTTTTCCTCCCTAAGCTGTTTGCACCCAGAAGAGAGTCTGTATTTTTTAAAAATTTCTCTTAGATGCTGTTGCCAACTTGAAGGCCATGATGTATTTTTCTATTAGACTAAGATAAAATATAAGGATTTTGGGTGCTAAAGAGTAAAGAGACCAGTTGAACCCAAGCGGCTGAACTTCAGTTCTCCCAGTGCACAAGTCAGATTCAGATCTTGCGCTTGGCACCTAGTCCCCAGGTAGCAGTGTTCAAAAATAATCCCAGTTTAAAATAAAAAAATACCTTGGGAGGCCCGTGATAGCAGGAAGAACCAGAAATGTTCTGACAAGCTACTGGTTTAGCACATCCTACGTTTGCTGATCTGATAGGACTCCTCACCCAGCTTTTTGCATTATTCCTCTGGAACGAAGAAAGCCTACACCGCACCAGGCTAGCCCACCTCCCGCAGCCCCGCACAGGGCGCGGAGAGCGCGCAGGGAGTAAAAGGGATGACAAACGCTGGACCAACAGAAAAAAAAAGCTCTACAGACTCGACACACTGGAAAGGCATTGAGAAACACCACCTACTTCAGAAGTTTGCTTTCACTGAGAATTAATACCAGTGGGGGATTTCGCCATCCATCCAGAATGATGAACTTGACTTGCCCACAAGTTAAACAAGCTCTGAGACCTTCCAGTTCCCTAATTCTTTGCTGATTTAGGCTCTCTGCAACATCACGGAAGTCAACAGCTCCAAAAGGCAACTCATTGTAATGTGATCCATCAGGTCCAAGGCTAGGCATGGGAAGATGTTCTAATTCTCTCAGCTTTCTTCAAGCATCTAAAAGTGAAAGTATTCCAGATGGAAACTGGCTGTTGCATCCAGAAATGCATCCAGTAGTGGTGTCTCCTTTTCTAATGCTGTTTTGTAATACACATCATGCACATCACGTGGACAAGCAGCCATCACCGGCCTGATTAAAAACCTGTCTGCAGGAAAATGCACAAAGATAAATGAACTACAATCTACATAACGGTAAAAGACATTTTTGAAGCTAATAAGGAGACTGGACAACTAAGCATGTGCCCAGAACTGACCAGATTTAAAAATAACAACAACAAACCCCTCAGTTGTTAACATGTAGAGCTGTTTCAGC
>RSEF01000012.1:7771352-7788156 GCA_003993805.1 Himantopus leucocephalus | reverse complement strand
ATGAAATATTGTATTGTGCCTTTAAAGGGCATTGCGTGATGGACTCTGTTACTAATTACACTTTCGGTTTTACCTTGCCAAAGTTTACTTTGCCCTTGGATGATTATACTACAGTGACACCATCAGCGCCAGGGCGTGGAAACCTTCCGGGCTGTGACGATAAGGATTGTTACTTTTTTAAGATTGTGATTTTGTTGGTGGTGCTCCTGAACATGCTGCAGGGGTGGTTTCTTGTGAATCCTGGGTGCCGGGGTAGCTGTAGGGTAACGTGCGCTGCCGCCACTCAAACCCCAGCGGCGCAAACCACGGCCCCCCCCAGCCCGGCACGAGCACAGCCGCCACCTGCAGCAGCACCAGCACTGCCATCAGCTGCCCCCCCCCACCGCAACAACACCGACCCGGCACCGGCTACTCCAGCCACGACACGACATTCTTTTAATCTGATTTAATTTCATTTAAAGAATTAGCTTTTCAACAGACCGACATCAGCCCCTTCCCCACAGCACACTTCTTGTCCCACTCAAGGCTGCCCGGACAGGGTACTGCAGCATGGTCCCCATTTTCTGTCCTGCATGTAAATTAAAAAAACCTCACACCCCAGACACACATTTGTCCAGCAAGAACCACTGCTGGGATTGTTGGCTCAACACGGAAGGCGGGACCACCGGTGTCAGCACGGGCTCCTCGACCTCCCAGGAGCGCTTGGTCACTACGGCTTCTCCATTAGCCGTGGGCTAGCTGGCAGCCTGCTACTCAAGACTGGCTATTAAAGTGATTCCTAAGTGTTTGCTCAACATTTATATGTATGTGTATAATTTATATACATTTATATAACATACAAGGGTCAGGAGAAGATCTCTGAGCGACAAACGAGGAGCTTCACATCTCATTCTGTATTACAGCACTACTCAACGCAGGTATGTAAACCAAATTCCTGCCGAGATCTGTATACTTATGACGTGACAAGGGAACGAAAAGGCAGAAACACAAGCACGTCTATGAAATCCTGCTGCTAGAAAGTCATTACACACAACCTCACACCGGGACAAGTTAAAAACCAGACAAAAAAACCAAGCAGGCACTCACTTCTAGTTTTAGGCTTCTTACGCTGCTCCGAATACAGCCAGCCACCACCACACCACCCACAGGCAACACAAAGCAGGGACTCTTAAAAGACCGTTCAGATATTCCAGAGTCCCACAAAAGTGGGTGCAATACAGGATCAACTCAACTCGCTGCCAACAGAGAAAATTTAAATGACTTTCCAGGACAAAAAGGCAGATTCTAGCATTAACTGGATGGAAGGCTATTTTTCCCTGGCAAAAAAAAAAAAAAAAAAAAAAAANTAAAAAAAAAAAAAAAAAAAAAAAAAAAAAAAAAAAAAAAAAGATATTCATTATTTTATTATTATTTTATAGCAGGCTGCCAAACCACTTCTTGCCAAAAATGAGGCAAAGGGGAAAAAAAGAGCAGCTGAAAGGGAGCGAGGACCAGCTCCCAACCCTGGCGATCCCAAGGGGGCTACAGGAGTAGAAGCAGTGACCAGAAAAGTGCTACTGAGAACAGAATAAAAATACGCTCACTTAAAAGGAAAATGAGAAAGAAACCGAAGTAAAGCACCACAGAATACGTTCTCAGGACTAACAATATGCACATTAAAGCGCCAAAACAAAAATATTTTCTTTTCCTGTATGAAACAGGATGTGGCATTGGTATCGCAGTCAGCAATTGCTTACCTTCGCCTCCTGAGGCTACTAGCAACATGAAAACAAACAAAAAAAAGCTGTTGTATTTTTAAACCAACCTGAGCCCTCTGTTAACATCGTAGGGATACCGAGGACACGGCTGGCTATGCTGCACAGCCTCAACCTCCCTTCGGTCACGTGAGTCAGCCCCAAAGGTCAGGGTCGTAGCGGAACCTCTCTGCAGAAGGTCCTCGGCTCTTCCAGGCTGGCACCTCGGGGACACCGTCCAGCCGCACCCACCCCGCTCAGAGGACGAAGGACTGCGGGGAAGCAGCCCCTAAGCGCGCACCGCTGTTAGCCAAGCACTGGATGGATGCCAGTCCCAAGAGTGAAAAACTCCACATGTAATTATCTCTTGGCTAATAAACTTCTAAGTGAATTTAATTTAAACTCCCTGGAGTTTAGGTGGGTGCTGATGGATTTTTTGGGGTTTGGGGGCTTTTTTTAAGTAGTCTTGTGTGCTGTCTCTTGTGGCTTAATTCAAATATTTTAATTTCTAGCTGATTTCTGTGTCTGCATCTGTAACGCTGCTATCTGAGCTGTGATAATGAACCACACAGTCAACGACCTGACCCACGCCAAGGTGAAAACGTGTGCTTCTACACCCTGTCTCAGTGGCAACTCTCTCTTTTGTAACAAACCTGTACCAAAGTAATTCCTTCTCATTTTGCCTACCTTTGGTGCCCCTCTGGGGAATAGCAGCCTGCCCTTCGCTTTCACCTCCGCAGCCAACTCTTGGTGCAGGCGCCCGCCAGTAACCTTTTCAGTGCAACAGCACTTCAATCACTTCTCAGTACTTGGACGCATCTTACCAGATCCGGTCCCAAACTTTGGCAATATAATTCCAAGCTTCAAGTGTCATTCGTGCAAGGGATGCAGGAAACAGATTTTTAATTTAAAAAAAAAACATGTTTAATCTCTCACTCTAGTGTTGGAGACTATTCATAGGTAAGTCAATTCTTGACTTTAGCTACAGTTTTCTCAAAATTTACACTCAGACTGCTTTTTTCATATAGACATACAGTGGCTAAACATTGGGGGATACTGAACATTAAATCTCTGTAACTGGAAAGCAGAGTTATAAACTTTCAGGGTTTAACAAAGTAAAAGGGAGAGGTGACGAAAAACTCACTCTTCTGGAGGAAGCGTTTAGCTGACTCTTCCCTCCAAATGGCATAATTGAATTACTCTAGGCTGAAATAATAAGCACAGTAACTTTCTGTGACACCAAGATCTAAGGTAGGAGAAAAAAACCCCAACCCTGAGACTCTTCCATCTAGTAAGGAAAGAAGGTTAAATGTCATGTAAAGATTGCGGCATGAAGAGTGACAAAGTAAAGGAGAAGCAGCCTGGGGCAGACGTCAGCCAGCGTGACACTGCAGATGACAACAGCCCTGGCAGTGACACTGCTCCCATCAGGAGATTCGGCCAGCAACGGGGCTGTCAAACGACGTTCCTCTGCAAGAGAAAGGTAGGCAAGAAAAGAAGGGCAGCCAGACTCATCTCTTTGGTGCGTACAAGTCTTGTCTTATTTTCCTGTTCTGAAGCGCTAAGCGCCTTGTTTAACTTCATCGCTAGAATTCAGACTGAATTCCTGCAGCAGGCAAAGTCCAGATATCAAAAGTCCAGCTGAAGTCATGGCAGGTGCCTAATTCAGAAGAGGGAGGGAGAACTGGATTTTCATTCATGTATTTCCTTACAATTATAATGAAACCCAGAATCCACTAATTCAGAAAACCTTGCTTTTCTTTGTTTTTCTCTTTTGCAGAAAGATTTACTGAAGATAGAAGATAATGCCCCCTTCTCCCTAATTTAATTCTGATTTCTTATTACAAAAAAATTTACTGGTATTATAGTATTGGGCAGACAACATGCCTGGAGAAAAAAAAAATTAAGGTAAGCACTTGACACAGACTAGAAAACTCTATACGGAAGTCTCATTGATAGACTTATTGACTGACAAGCATTTCTCATCATAATTTTACCATCTCGTTCTAGCGAGGTGACAAGAAGTCCGAGTCCCACATACCACAACTGCGGTGTCCTGCAGCAGCGCAGCAGTGTTTCAACTTACCTTTCCCTCTTCACAGTTCAAACTGGCTTCTCATCCCATCTTTTTCTGGTTGTTAACTCCATTTAGCTCTGGTCTCCAGGTTTAGCCTGGATGTTTTTTCTACAAGACGAGGATGCTTACCCAGGGACCACCCCTGCTCCCCCAGACGGGAACACCCTGTACAAAACTGGCTTTGATTCCTATATACGCAGTGCTCGGCTATCAGCTGAAAGGAGGGCGAAGTGCAGTATGTAGCTGCAACTATAAATGCATTTTCACTATGCAGTTCCTAAGTTAAAGCTATCATTTTGTCTATCTGACAGACTCAGAGCCCTTGCCGATGCCAGATGCCTCAACTCTCACACGCTGGACCCCCAGTGAAGGGATGCTGGCAGAACCATTAATTCAGTGTTCCTGAGGTAGTTCCTCTTAGATAAGCACAGAACTTAATTTTTTTTTTTCTCTTGACAGGTAACAGGTTTTTCATTATGATGAAAGAGTCCTGATTTATAATTACACTGATTATGCAAATCAAAGAACATATTTCAAGCTAATAACACTCCTGGGACTTCACATCTCTACTGCTTTAGCACAGGAACCGTAACACCAGAGCAATCCATTACTGTAAAAACCTAAAGAGATTTTATACCAGGTTAGACACGACCAAATTATCCTAGCTAAAGCCATTTCAATTTGTTCCTTTCAGATTACCTGCATCTGGGTTTCTCGGGGATTCTCTCCCAAGGAGAAAGAGGAAGGCGGGAGATCTGCAATTCCCAGAATTGTTTATATGGAGAGAAGGAAGAAAAAAAAGAAAAAAAGAGGGAAAAGCATTACACTGCCCACCTTCCAGTGATTTAAAGGACACAAAGGAGAGAAACAGCCAGATGCTAGTCCCTACAAGCAAGATTCCAGCCTTCATTTAAACCTGTGTCATAAAAAAAGGCTTCGTTTCTCCTTTTACTAGAAGCTTAAGAAATTTTTTTGCTAATGACAAAAGTACCATGCAAGACTCTCACGCTGCTCAGTTGATGGGCTTGTGAATTTTCTTAATGGCACACATTACAATGAGTAAACTCTCATTTAACCAGTAAGGAGAGTAAAAATTATGCTTCACTTAAGATTTAATGACAATATAATGCATCTCCAACAGCGTCCAAACCAACTGGCTTTCTTTTTTAATCTTGCATTGTTTTACTAATTTTAGTAAACCAATAATTAGCCTCTGCTCATTTAAATGTCTGTTTAGACTAAATAAAAGAAGGTAAAAAGTTAGCTCTGATTTTTTGCTATGGAACTGAGCTTTTCAGGGGAGAACTAGCTTTTCTGTGTTACCCCACAGTCACTCCATACTGTAGAAGTTAAGAAAATTCAACTTCATTATTGAAAAGCACAGTGAGTATTTTTACACAAATACATTATTTTGGTAGCAGAGCTGCACATTGCAAAATACCGAACAATTTCACAATAGTGTATTTCCAGCAGTTCACATTAATCATTAAAGGAGAACACATTTCAGCTCTTCATGGTGCTTGGTACCTCTCTAGTTGAAGTTTACTGCCTTTACAGAGCATGGCGTAGCCACAGAGTCTTTGAGGCTGGAAGGGCTTCTGTAGATCCTCCAGTCCAACCCCTCTGCTCAAAGCAGGGCCACGCAGAGCCAGTTGCTCAGGACCTGGTTTGATACCTCCAAGGAGGGACACACATAAAATGGTACGACATCTATAATAATAAAAGGTTTTTTTTTCCTTCCTATTTAATACAAATGTAATGAAAGAACAACGTCAATCGTTCTTTCTCAATAAAGAAGTACTTTATTGAGAAAAGGAGTCAGAAGAAAACAATTTCTGTCTGATGAGATTGAATGTGGGCAGGAACTGGAGAGGAGCAAACAGGTCACTGGTACCCTCTGCTGCATACTGGAAGATTGAGCGCCACACTGGGCCACAACAGTAATCACAGTTAAAAGAGCCTTTAAAAGCCTGTACAGCACCGAGAGCCTAAAAGCAAAAGCATCCTTAGTTCTGTGCCCCGTCCTCACGCCTGTCCTCCTAACAAAGCAATCCCACACGACTACTGCAAAGCCATCGTAGCGGAAGCCTCAGAGTGGTCCAGCCACCGACAGCCTCAGTACTCCTTTTTGGAGACTTTGGGCAGCCTACAAGGATGACCAAAGGTCCAAGCTACACTGCAGGGGGTTCTCAGCTAACTAGAAAGCACAATCCTCACCACTACCTATGCAGCCTCAGGCTCTGCACACTGCTTCTACCAGATACAAGGTTATTCCACAGTCCTTTACACCGGGTGCTCCCCGTGTCAAACCCCACGTCGCTTCCAACTCCCAAGGACTACACAAGCATATTCTGTACCTCACAGAGGGAGGAACCGAGAACAAAGCATTCGTTCCCTTGCACTAACATCTCCTTAGCCTAGATCAATGCTTCTTCACTCTGTGATCCACAGTCTCTAAGGTCTAAAGAGAGAGCGAGAAAAAGAACCTGGAAAGGTTAAAGGTGTTCCATGGGAACAACGCACGGATAAATAAATTGGAAGAGACTGAAAACCACTGAACCGGCTCCAGTATTTTGGATCCCAGAGCAGCCGCAGGATAGTATAAAGCATCCTTTATATTTGTATCAGCCTGGCAAGCCCCAAAGAAAGTAACAACAGCTCAGAGGCCTGTAACAGACTACGGAAAAAAAAGCTGCAGTAAAAGGAACTATTATTAGTTTCCCCAACAAAACTCCAGTTAATTTATTGTATCTGTAGCAACCGTTTCATCTCTCCTGTTATCTGTAATTGCACTTTCATCAAATCAGTAACTACAAGATGTGAAAACGAGGATCTTTTGTAAGCACCTAGGTGATTATTTGGGACAACAGTTATAAATCACAACCAATAAAATCCTTACGACTGACTGCTAAATCTTCATACGAAAGAAAAAACATATCATACTTCATCTCAAAATTGCATTACAACTCTGCGAGTAATGACTTCAAAGAAACATGGAAGAAATCTGAAGCTCAAGATGAACATACACAGGTAACAATTTCAGAATCAGATCATTAACCCCCAAATATATATTCAAATTAATACCCTGAAAATAGTATACATTTTCTCTTGCTTAGATGACAGCTTTCAATCCTGACATAAACTAAGGAAGAGTTTTGTCTATCATTACATGAAATGTAACTGGCAACTAGCATTTTCAAATATAAATGTATTCCTAATAAGGATAATTATAAACCTTGTTACTTGCACAGGACATATCTGAAAATTTGTGTTTCAAATTATATTGCATAAACCAGTATTTACTGTATGGCAGTCACTGTTCCAATAATTACTGGTTTTCATGAAATTTCTGCACCATTATTCCATATTCTCCTTTTATTAATGGAGACTACTCAATGCATACAATGTATGCTTGCTGGCAAAGCTGCATTATTAAGGAGAAAGGATGACTGGAAATAACAGAGAGATTTAAAAATAAAAGTGATTACAGAAATTTAGAAGCTATTAAGAAAAGTGCAAAGAATTTTCATTGTAGAAGAAAACCAGTAAAAAAAGAGATCATTACAAGATTATTTCAGATAATGAATGACTCCTGTAATGAATTTACAATTCTAAGCTCTTACAATTACGATAATATAAGTAAATTATACTTTTACTGTCAATGATTGTATCAGATCCTTAGAATAGGTTATGGATGAATGATTTTTGGTTTGGTTCAAGTTTTTTCATATCTGAAGCATATTGGCTTCAGCTAGCCTTAACTGCTGCAAACATCACATCACAAGGAGACGACTGAGACACTTTTTAGAGCAGTATCTTGACACCTAAAGCGAGGACCTGAGTTAGCATCAATCAATAAACAATAAAACAGCAATACTGGTACATCTCCAAATTCCCCGCTACGCTTTCGGCTTCCTTGGCAGCATGCTGCTCAGCAAACACTGTGAGCCCTCCATGGCCCTTCCGAAAAAAAAAAAAGAAAAAGAAAAAAAAGACAAAGCACATGCATACATGAATTGCAATAGAGTCTGATGATGCCCTTCTGCTTGCTCCAGTCCACCTTGCTCCTCTTCGCAAGTGACTGCCATCGACTCACCGCAGCCGCGTACCCCCCACTGCCCTCTGGCACTAGAGCTCTGCTTTTGCACATGATAAGTGATGATTGTCACCAAAGTCAGTGCTCCGAAGGCGCCTTAAGCCATGTTATCCTGCTTATAAATAAACTGGGGCTAATGAGATGCTCAGAGCTCAGGTGGCATCCCCTTTTTATCCAAATCCGGCATTCATGAACACATGCAAAGTCTGCATTAGCCATGTCTTCCCACCTCCCTTGTCAAGGAGTGACAGTTCTCTTCGCAGAAACCCAACGAGGAAGCCTGCAGGCAATTTCGAGGGTAACGCCAAGGCACTGGTGCGTACCCAGCCCAGCTCTTACCCAGTGCTGCTCACTTGGCCATGGCGTCCCTCCTCCGCGCTCCTGCCTCAGCCCCATAGCCATTCCACAGACACCCCGCAGGAACAAACACAGAGCGACCAACCCTCAGCTCCGGGTTCCCTTCGCTCAAGCTGCACTCTCAAAATGGGAAAAACTCTGGTTGGGTTTGATTGTGGACCATGGCAGAGGAAAAACCATAACCGGCACGCAAAGTAATTGCTTAGAGGAAGTTTTTAATTGAAAAGCTCATTTGCACTAATGATGAGGAAGAATCCTTTATCTCGTTCACTGCAAGATGCACGGTTGCTCACTAAACAACCAGAATAAAACTAGAGACAAGCAGAAAAAATTCTAGTTAATCTCTCCGATTTTCTGGTCACAGATCAGAGCGGATTTCTTCTTTCTCACCTCCTCTGCAACTTCTACCGCCTTATTTTCCTAACCAGGTCTCTAGGAAAACCATTCTTTGACTGAACAGATACATCTTCCTCCCCATGAAGCAGCCAGGTTTGGATGCTCAGCTGCACAAAAACGCAACATGCCTTGCAACAGGTTCACATTCGGAGAAAGGCACAGAGCACAAGAAGTACAGCTGAGGAATACTACCTGAATCTCCCCTTTCCTGAACCACAGAGATGCATTTGATAGAAGAAAAGTGTGACTGGCTTAAGTGTAACAAACATTAAGCGTGTTAATGATTGGCTCTTTTTGCATTGACAGGTTTAATTTAGTGGATACCCAATAAATGTTTTAGTAATCTTAGAATTCTGTACAGGTCATTTAGAAACCATTAAATAATATTTGAATGCCAGAGTGCATAGCATGCACAAAGTACATGCAGTTTCCCAAAGAAGTGACCCAACCAGAGATGTTCCCCAAATACTTTAGTTCACTGATCTCATTTGGCAATGGAGTTACAACGGTTAGATTACAGTTAAATCAAATAATTCATTCATGAAAACTCTATAAACTTTTTTGTATCAACTAAAATTCAATTTATCACATATTCTAAACTGCATATAAACAATAAGATATATTTTATTTCAAAACATTTTCAGAATTGCAAATATAAAAGCTAGAGCCGTAACAACACATTAGTTTCTTGGAACATAGAATTTAAATTGTAATGACATTTAACAGCATAAAATTCCAATCCACTCAGCAACCTGTTGGAAATACAGATAACGTTAAATTAAAATTACTGGGCTTTGGTATTTGGAAAAAAAAATAAAAATACCATTTTTAAACATTTAAAAAAAACACCTGAAAGGCAGATGGCAGGATTCCTGATGACTGTACAGGAAGTGACAAAGGCTGCCAAATCAAGTAGTTTTGGTGTTCAAAGAGGATGCAAACAAGTCTATTAAGAGCCATGACCATCTGGGCATTAGGGCCTGGGAACGGTGGGGCAGGAGTCTGTTCTCTCCCCAGGGAGACAGACCCCACTGCAGGGCCATCATTACCATTATTACACCGCGCTAGAGATGTTCAGTGACGTTTTACAGACAGATAAAAGACCAGAAAGCCCTGCCCTTGGGAATCAAAATCTACTAGGACAGAGCAAAGCCGTGCAAGCAGACCTTGAATAAGCCTTTTTGAGCAAGCCCAAGCAGACTACATACAGGTCGCAACCCATCCCTTCAGCACATCTGCAGAAGCAAGCGCAGAGGAGACAGTCCGGATGCTTACTCCTACCTTGTTTGACCCATTGTGCAGCACAAAGAGCTCGGGTTGTGCCTGGGAGGGAAGAACGGATCCACAGAGAAAGCCATGTGGTCCTCCCTGTGATTTGGGGATGACCAGATCTGTGGTAATGGCAGGGAGAATTTCGAGTGAAGAGGTCTAGAAATCTATTCTGGCTTGAACTGAAGGTCAGTTTTTTTCCCCATGTCTATTTTTGCCTTGTTTGATGAAGGAAGGAGACCACAAAGTTAGGAAGTTTCTGGAATAAACAGATGATGCATTGGAAACACTCAGACACAACAATGACCACCACGACATCAAACAGTTAATAACTGTGAGTTATAACAGGGTATCAAATTGATGAGAAGGAAGGTCAACCTTTGACCAACAGAGGGGCACGAGTAGGTAAGAACCAGCAACAACATGAAATACTGTGTTCCTGTTTACCTTCCTTGATGGCCTTTATTTTCCCTTGCAAGATGGCTGTAGAAATTAGTGTTTTAATTTGCCCGTGGGTGGCACTTTGCACCAGTTCACAGAGACGCAGACAGTCACCCCAGTGTGGTACCAGCCATCGAGCAACAAAGATCATTTTTTCCTTCCATTTTCTTTAGGTGCAAATCCATATTCCACCCAACATTGCATCGTAAGATGGATATCAGCAATAAGCAATGGGAAGAAATGCTTGTAAAGATTTCACATCAAGAAAAGCAACTGTCTTTCTTCCCCCTCTGACACCGACTCCAGGCGGGACAGATGCAGCACCAGCGTAACTCAGATTAACTTGGCATCCGCAGTTACTGCAGCACAGCAAATTACTGCCTCCTCCAAAGACCTGCCATCACTGCCTGGGTGATCACAGAGAACAAGAAACCTCAAACTGACACATTTTATCTCAAAATTGGGGCAGGCTAAGAGCTCGCACGTTAACCACTGAGGATCTGAGCTGACAGACGGTAACGTACTGTTCTGCCATAATTTGATCGCAAACAGTTGCATTCCTGGATTCCTAAATGGTTAAAATTCTTATTTCGGTTCAGTGCATTCCTTAATTCAGAAGAAATGAAAAAGAACAGAAAAGAAAAAAACCAACCCACCCCAAGAACCCCAAGCTTCGACAGAAGCGTAGCAAAGGCCAGTACTGGTCCCTTAACTACTTCAATTCAATTACCATTTTCAGGCTGCCTGAGAACAGATTCAAGGTCTAACAGCACAAAAGGATTCTGTATCTTGCACTGCAGAAGCTGCATTTAATCCTCTTTTCTCACTTGACTCAGAGGTTAAAATTGGGAGGGAGGAGTGGAAATCATTCCTGGAGATTTTTCAAATGTTCTGCTTTCCAATAAAAATGAGAATTTTTTTGCAGAACTTAACAGAGGGAAGCCTCATTAAGCAAAAAATAAAACTCCCTTAAGCAGCACTCATCCACAATCAGAAGCGAATCTACACTTCCCTATTTCTAAATCCACATTACATTGTAGGTACTCGGATACAGGGCCAGATCAGATGGAGAAAGACAACGTGGGTAGCGCAGTGGCTTGGTAGAAAGGTATTCCAAAATAATTCAGGCCCTAGTCTTTTCTATTAAACTATAAAGGGTAACGGTAAAATTGGTTTAAAGACCTTGCCTGTGTCACACAACCATTCACATGCACTTCTTAGACAAACAAATTTTTGAAGTTGTTATCATGTTAGAAAATAGGTCTCAAGTGAGAAGGCATTCACTAGCTGTGAAGCGGCACAACATGGCATTTGTGAGGTCAAAATCCTATTTTATATGTGCATTCATCTCCTTTCTGATAGGACGAGGGGGAATGGCTTCAAACTGAAAGAGGGGAGATTTAGATTAGATATCAGGAAGAAATTTTTCACTCTGAGGGTGGTGAGCCCCTGGCCCACGTTGCCCAGATAAATCTGTGCACTGGATTCACTGCTGCTGTTAATCGTAGCTTAAATATTGTGTGTGCATACACATATACACACAACTGTCCCCCCAGTCAAACATAAATCAACTCCCAAACTCATTCCAACATGCAGTTTACTTCAGCACAGTTCTGAGCACCGACTTCCCACCTTGCCAACACTTCTCGTATGGCACACCACCAGGCACACAAACGCTGAAATCAGTGACACTTCTGAGGAGGACTGCAAGATTCAGGCCAAGTTTTAATTAGCTTGTTTTGGGCTTGTTTTGGTTTGTTTATTTTTGTAGAAGCACATGATGCATTTTTCTTTTGTCTTTTAATATCAAGGAAGAAATAGGCTAGCATTCAGATTCACTGCGGGTAATTATCTCAAAAAGCTAAGCTCATATTTCTGCATAGTGCTTTCAAAGGTAGAGAGACAAATTATAGCAGATAGTATCAGTACCGTTCACAATGCCATATTTTGCAGCAGCTATTTATTCCTCGCTTTGTCCTTAACAATGCTTTAAAGCGATTGCTGATTTGTCTGGATAATTAACATCCAAAATCCAATTCTTCACAGATGAATTGGAGCGAGTTTGAGTACCAGAGAATGCGGCTATTCATCTGCAGACAGTCCTCACCGGGTGGACAATGGCTTAAATTTTACTGCACATTGAAGACAATGTAATTACCAAGCTTGAAAGGAATGTAATCTACACCACCAAAGAAAGCATTAATAGCGGTATGATCAGTGAAGGATAAACAAGAAAGCAATATTTTATCATTGCGTGAAACAACAGCACTGATTTGCAAAACCCAATTGCCTACATTATGCATAGCTGTGTTGAGAAACAGTAAGTACTTTGGTGGAAAACACATTACGAAGGGAGCTGGATAGCCCAGGGCTTAATGAAACCATATGAAATCTCCTATCCTTAGGTGGCTATCATTAATCCATTCACTCATATCAGTCTAATTCTCAGTATTAGTATTATTATTATTATTACAAGTAAACCTGTGGCAAAAGTATTTTTAACTCATCTCTCTAAAAGTTACGCATTCATCTGAATTATCCCTAAATTTTGGATTCCCTCGTCAAAATTTTAACCCATAAACTCGGCAAATCTGGCAGCACAGAACCCATTTTGGTCTAACGCAATAATGCAATTTGCAGCCAGTTGCCCTGTAATAACTACCAGCTAGCCCTGCTGGTGGAAAAACAGTCCAACTACTGCAGGTCCTGTCCAAGATACTCCGTTTGTTCATGGCAAACTTCCTCTACATTAAAGAGGATCGATGGTCACACCTGCTGCATTTCACTTACTGAATATGCTTCTATTTTTTCCCCTAGTTATGATTTACAGTATTATTGGGAGCTACTTTACATATAGCAGCAATCTGCCCATATCCGTCAGGGGAATTATTCTCCCACCAGTAGATTTAAGGTCTTCTTTTTGCCTCACCACTGAAGCCGTTAATATCATGTTGGTAAGTCGGTGACATGTTAAACTTGTGGTTCTTGGTCCCCACTTTCCATTTCTCTGCTTTCCTCATCTGAGCTCCAAACACACCATATGGGCACACACCATAGACCATGGCAATGGGGGTAGGAGGGCAGTTGCCGTTGCTTTCAGCAGGACAACTCTTCATTTCCACAGCACAACCGTATTTTTGTCCATGGAACTGTGGGTTTTGATCCATAAACACAACACAAATGATGCAAGGATGGAAACATTATCCACTTTAAATGTAGGCTCTCAATTCTGAAGGATTCCTTAAACCCATGAGCAACACCATGGAGACAACATGATGTAGTAAAAAAAAATTTTTTTTAAATGAAGCTGAAGTCAATGAAGAGAGCACATTATACCGTTTCTCCTCTATTCGCTCCATTCAGTAACTGAGCCAACAGGTAAACCAACGTCAGACACCACCATTTCAAGCAGAAAACGTGTCTATAGAAAGTTCCCAATACGCTTTTTTGCTGACCTTTTTCAATTATTTTTTTTCTATGAGGTCAAGACAACTTTCTCTCCACCACTTACCTGCGAGCACTCTGACCAAGCCGCCCAGCGTACCACATTGCTGCCCGATCCCGCGGAGCTCATCCCTGCTTTCTGGGCATGCTTCAAACCAGCAGCAAATGTGTAGCCTGAAAGACTTGCCCTAGATATCCTCCTAGATTTAATTAAGTGGCTTAGAAATAAACCTATTTCATGTTAATTTAATAAACAGATTCCCACACTATTTGAGAGAGCTCTTTTTTTCCCTACTTTGAAATATTCTCTTAGTTTTCTCTCACCCTACCTCAGCGTAAAAATGAACATTCATCCAAACTGCTGTACTTTGGGCACACAATGTGGGACAAGTACAGGAATGTATCGGTTAGATAATTTAGCTGTCACCTGAATACTTCAGGGCACTAGATTGTCAGAGTCTATTTCTACTTTTTTGAAATAATAATGGAAAAAAGTTAATGAAACGTTGCCACCAGAATACCCTGCTCAGCACAGGCACAAGAGACTGCTGCTCAGAAAAGGCATATGGTAGAAATGACATATTTTCATGTAAAAGACAGAACAATCTTTCAAATCAAAGCTACAGATATTCTCTCAAAGCTTTTTCTTTCCAGAGCACTTAATACAGCTACATTTGAATTTTGTGAACATTTTGTGTCTCTCAGTTGCAAAGACGCCACCATTTAATCTAACCAGCAATGCCCCTGCCTTGATCTACCCATGCTAAAAATCATCGCCCAACAAAATTATTATGAAAGTAGGAAGACATGAAAGTTTCATTATCTACAGCAAAGTATATGCTATCTATTTTTATCTTGAAGTTTAAAAAAAGCATGTAATTCCACCTCCCTGGAAACAGAAGAAACCAGGAGAAAACACCTTATTAATGGGAATGTTTGCCTGTCTTTTCTTGACATTTTAAAGTTAGCTTTCTAACCATGAGTGCGGGGGCGGGGGTGTGTGTGGTGCTACTCAGGGTTTATACCAATAATAAAGTTGCTTTTCATTTCCTATGAACATTGACGATAATAGTGCCGTTTGAGAAATTCTCAACAATGCCAAGCAAAAAACCCAATTCATTCCCAAATACGGATAATCCTCTCCTGAAGCAGACACGAAGCTAATCAGGAACACCAAGTCCAGTGATAAGGGAAAAAAAATTAATTACCAAGAGTTATCCTCACTGAATGACAATTTACAAATTTGAGAACCATGACCAAAGGCGTGAAATAATCCTATTTCCAAAACTGAATCTTACCCTTTCGGAAACACGGCCACTTTTTTGCTACAGGAGCAAACGTTTCGGTGTCCCTTACTCATTGCCACCCTACTTTTCCCATGCAAATACAGACGCTAACCATAGAAGAAGTCCTGTTAACGTAGGGTTTTCACTACGCTTTATTCAGTGGATTCTTCTCCAAACCACTGACACCCAGCCCTTCTCACAATACTATTAAAAATTCTGTGCTAACCCAACTTCTTTTCTTTTCCAACCGTATTAGCATGGCTGTGCTTGCATGAAAGTCTCCTTAAGCAGAACCCTTTCATACAGGTACAGCTGCAGGCAAGCAGAGTCACACTGAGCTTCTAGCGCGTGTCTGGCCCAGAGCAGTGAGAGGACACAACAGACCAGATCTGACTCTTGCAGACCTTACCCAAGACGCTAAATTGAAGTTTTTCAAGCCTGAATGCAGACATGGCCAGACGCATAAGTAATCCCACGGATTTCAGGGGGACTGCTCACAGGACTACAATTACAACACGTACCCTGCAAACAGTCACCCACAGTCTTCCAAGCCAGGACTACCCACCTGTTTGAGAAGTGGTTTGTGGGTCAGAGCCCTGCAGAAAGTCAGTAAGACATTGAATTTTGTAAGCATTGCCTCAGAAAAGACAACAAATTACCCATATTTAATCTTCAAAACATCTACTATTATTAGGAAGTCAGCTCCGACTAGGGTTGTAGGACATGACGGAAGACACAACTAATGGTTCTAGAAAGCCCATTTAGAGACCCATTGCACACCTCACCTCTTGCAAAGCAACAGAAATGCAACTAAGAACACAAACGTGGAAGGAAGTACAAGTAGAAACTCAAAATCTAGTGTTAATACAAGACAGAAGATATTCTCCAGCCTCTCTACTACCAACTAAAACCCACCAGCTGTCAGTAATGTTCAGTCTTTCTCCAGTCTCTGTCCTCCATGACCTAAATATTCACTGATTAGTACTTCTATGCATTTAACTCTTTAAGGGCCCTGTCCTGAAGCCCTTCGTAGTTCTCCATCCAGGCTGTTCAGAGGGAACACAAGAGCCCCAGGCTGCTCCTTTGGAAGGCAGACTCAACACCTTGCAGGATCGGCCTGGGAGCTACATGAGCCCTCTGCGTGTCTTACCTATTTCTATGCTAGTATATCAACGTAATGGCAATTGCCACTCATTCAGCTTCTCACGGCAACCTTTCCAAAAAAGGACATTTTAACAAACCAGACCAAACATTCAACAGCAGAAAGAAATGGTAAATCCTGTGCTAAGGGACAGAATATAACACAGGTGCAAGACACAGATAGTGGGACTAATGGTGCAGTTTTATAGTACCCTTAACCTCCTCCAACTGAAGGAGTCCTCCTGCCCTCCTGCTCCCTCAACCACAGACACTATATTATTCTTGGTTAGAAGGGTTTTGTCAGGTCAATAAATTGGCCCAACTCTGAACTGATTCAGCACATCCCATGCATGGGGAAGTGGCGTGAAAGTAGGAAGCACTTTGGGTGGAAGCCAGCAAGCCCACAGGCAACAGAAAGTGGAACTGGACTCCAAGACATCTCCTACCATGGTACAACAGATAAGGGCAGCTATTATCATAAAATCATCAAGTCATAGAATCGTTTAGGTTGGAAGGGACCTCAAAGATCATCTCGTTCCAATCCCCCTGCCATGGGCAGGGACAC
>RSEF01000012.1:7736328-7771252 GCA_003993805.1 Himantopus leucocephalus | reverse complement strand
ATAGGAGAGGTGCTCCAGCCCTCTGATCATCTTCGTGGCCCTATTTTGACAGGTCCCGAGCTCTGCAAAACCCTGGGAACAATACGGTTTACAGCAACTCAGCTGGCCAGTAAGCAGAAGTACTGTGTCTCAATTATTTTTGCCTAATGGCATAGAAAAGAATTCAGAAACCTCCTGTTCTGCAAGAAAATACTTTTACAGAAATCAGCAGTATTGAAAGAAGTATCCAAAAATTGATGCTTTTCTTTCTTCTGAAAAACAGTCACCTTTACAAGCAAAGGAACCACGGTTCCATCTTCCCCCCTTCTCAGACCATGGCGTTTTGGCCAGCCATTCAATAAATTTAACCCAAGTTAAAACCAGCTTGTCTTTGATAACCAGAGAGGTTGAGACCTTTAGATTTTTCAGTGAAGCGTTTTTTCCAGACCTCAATCATTTTTGTGGAAAGGGGTTTTAATGCCGTATCTGCATTTATAGGGGAAATGAAACATGAACTGATCCCATGCTTAAGTGAAAATGCTCAATTTTGGTTTCCTGTTGGAACTTGCAAATGCAGAAACTTTTATTTATTTTTTTGGGGGGGCGGGGGGGGAGAACAATAGCTCTATTAAAAAAAAGGATTCAATTTTAATAAGGAACTGTGAATTTATCCACTATGATGAATTCTTCACTTTTTTGGAGGGGTCCAGGGTAGGGATCCTATATGTTGGAAAGAATTTTTGGACCTCAGATGCAGTTCTTCATGGCACTCCATACGCCAACAGTCCCCATGTGCTGGGAAAGACCAAGAAGAAGGATTACACCACAAGCTAGTGCCAGTCTCTGACACAGAGCAAAACCAGGTTGTTCCTAATAAAATACTGCAAAAGAATATAATCCTATTCCGTAGGACTGAAACCAAGTCTTTCCTTTCCCCACTTATAAATTAATAGAACAAAATTAATAGGAAAAAAAGATCGCAAATGCCTTGATTTCAGGGTCAGTGGGCTCTTAAAGCACCACTGCTAACATCAGCCGGAGTAAAAAGCATCATTTCGATCTCCAGGACACTTAAGTACCAAGAATGCTGTAATGCATCTTCACTGCCAATCTCTCCTATCCCCCTTAGGCCTTCATACATCTACAGGGATTTCTTTTGCTTTGCATTTCCTTAGAGCACCAAGCTTGGCTCAAACCTTGGGAACACGAGGGGTTTTGTTTTGTTGCTTGTGGTTGGGGAGGTTATTTTGGTTTGGTTTTTAACTACTCCTAAATTCATGACTTCGACATTTTTGCCTCTAGCATTTATGGTATGTTCCCTAACTTTAAGGATCTTGAAAGCAAGGTATGTAACTACAAAAATCTGTATAACCTAACTCCACAGACTCTTGCTCTTACTTGTTGTTCCCATCACTGATTTTTCTCATTGTTTTGAGCCGCTGGCTCAAATGAAATCTTTTCGCAGACACTCAAGATGAATTTC
The DNA here is from genome assembly GCA_003993805.1 of Himantopus leucocephalus. Lineage (NCBI taxonomy): Eukaryota > Metazoa > Chordata > Aves > Charadriiformes > Recurvirostridae > Himantopus > Himantopus leucocephalus. The sequence goes on along the minus strand of RSEF01000012.1, from coordinate 7,769,790 downwards.
CAAATGACTGGATTTTCTGCACAGTTGCTGTATTTGAAATGATAACATCAGGTAAGGTTAAGGAGAAGGGGAAATAGGCTGTGTCACGCAGACACACAGTTCTTCAAAGGACACAATCCTACCCAGCTAGATAATTCCTATTAAACTTTACTTGGAACTTCTGCTCCAGAAGACAGAACTCAACACTCTTCCAAATTAAAAAAAAAGTCATTATATTATTCTTGTGGCAGCAAGTAAAATATCAGGCTGATGGGAGTGGAGAGAAAAACGTCCCGTTTTTCACCTTCTCATGTCAAGCTTGTAGGGTAATAAGACAAAGACAAAAGTCACTATCACGTTGCATTTGCTTTTCAATTGCCTCAATACTGAAACATGCTCACAACTCTGCCACGAGGGCAAGTGAATCCATATGTTCTCAGAAGATGTCACAGACACTACACTTGTCCTCCAGGTTCACATAGGCACAAGTGACACCTGCAATGATTTTTACTTCCATTTACCCAAATTACAGTGGTTTTTTTCCCATCAAGGAGTATGATGATAAGTATGTAATTACCTTTCTCTGCTGACATTGAAACATCACATCCACAGAACATCTACTACTACTTGTTATTCCACTAAATTCACTATAAATTACATGGGTTGCTGTTATAAGTATGAAACAAACATCTTCCCTCCCATCCTACAAACCCTGCTGAGAGGAGGCAGAAGATGGCACTAGGGAGAGATCTCCAGGTAAGATGTCTACTCCCCAAAGTAAATACTCACCTAGAAGATTCCAGAGTTGGGTCACCCCAAAACACTAACGACAAAGTAAGCACCCGTCTAACTCCATGCAAGTGCCTGAAGCTGTGTGAGTGGAGACCAGAAACCAGATGCTCTCCCACTGGAAACCAGATGCTCCCCCACCACCACTCCCCAACAAAGCCTCTTCAGCACTGCACTGCAGTCCCGGCCTTTCTTGCACACCCTCTCTAACCCAGCAAGTCTTTCACTCCCTTCTAAATAGCACCAGTGCTTCAGAAGAGCTTGAAGCCCCCTGTACGGTCTAACCCTTGGCAGGTTGGAAACATTTGCGAGTGGTGGAATTTCAGTGCTTCAGACCGAGGGGAACTGAACACAAATATTGCTCCCCTCAGGCAGCGCGTCTTTAGTAAGTCCCAGTGAGTGGGAAGGAACGTCTAGCACCACATCTTGCAAAAACCTCCACCTTCTTCCTACCCGGGAGGTGCACTCAGAACCCCTTAGCAAAGAACAGTGGAAGATCTCTTTGTTTCTTGACCACAATTGGACTTTTTTCTTGCTGTCCCCAAGCCTGCCCCAAACTCCAGCCATGCCTGAACAAAGATGCGTTACACCTTAGCTCATACACAACTTTCCGAAGTCCCCAGGCTCCATGTCACACGTGGCCATGCCACAAGAACACAGGACCACGTAAGGGCTCAGCAGAAGTTTTCAGGGCTGCAATGCTGGAATCACGGGAAAGGTAGACCCTTAGCTCCTGCTGAAGGTGCTCATGTCCTTGTTTGGACTCCACCTTACTTGTACAGCAAATTATATACATTGGACTGTGCTTAATCAAAGAAAATCCTGCAAACATAATTTACTTTAAGAGCTGGCTATCGTTAAAAGTCCCATACCAACAGGAGCTGTAAGATACTCCCCTCAAACATCTCAGAGAATGCATAAATAACAAATATTTAGGAAACAACAAAACAGAAAAGGGGTGGAGGGAATATCTGATCCAGGTCCCCATGTTGCCATGGTGACTTCACAGCCATTATGTACTTCAGACACATTTAGAAGAAAGCTACATTTTTACCCCTCCCCAACCAAATAATGCAAGGAAGGAACAACAAAAATCCTGCCAGCTTGTCACAAGCCAGTTAAATGGCAACCCAGTCCTTTGATCAGGCAGCACCCCTGAAATATTTCAATCAATACTATTACTGCACTGTGATTCACGTACTCGGACAACATGGAAACAGCTATAAGCAGAAAATGAAAAATAATAGTCTGTCCAATCCATTTATCATACAAGATAAGGATACTGTTCGAAACATTTCTGACCACGCTCTCACCAGACAGGTTTCTGCTTTCTGAATATTTAAAAAATAATTACTTACAACATCATTTCATTCTTCCCCGTTTGTAGATACTGTTTGCAAGCAATTGGTTTTCTTTTACCAAGTACTACCAGTTCCACATGCTACTCTTATCACACATAGCAATCAAATAGCCTCAGCCTGCTCAAATATAACAAAATCCTCTCAACATCTACACGCAAATGCTGCATAAATATGGATTTTGGAAAGCATGCACCGTACAGATCGTAAAAATCAATCCAGCTCATTACGGCAGGAAACACAGCAAACACTTTACTCCAGCTTCTAAATTGCTCACACAGAGCACGCATTGCCAAATGCCACTAAACATCCCCACTTCTACAGCAATAAAAGGCAAACACATAACATAGTCAAAGAGCAGGCATCTGTTAAGACACCATTTTCTAAACGATACCTGAAAAGACATTAAAGCCTCCATGAGAAAGCAAGATTTGCAACAGATCACAGCATGCAAGCTTACCAGCGGCTCACCAGCACAGCCTGGCCAGCCATCTGCCCCTTTCCCCCCCCCACCTCGAAGCTGTTTCAGGAAATCGCCGCATTCGCTTCACAGAAGGATAATTCTGATAACCCCCACCCTCCAAGTTAATCAATTAATGAAGCAAGACTGGTTTTTCCTTACTAAGCAATGTGCAGACACTAGGTCACTTGAAGGTTGCCCGTTCTTTCCTGCTGTAGGGCCTCCCAAATAACAACTGCCCATCCAAATTCAGCCTTTTTTTTTTTTCCCCCTTTTTTTTTTTTTTTATTCATTCAAGGCTGTAGGAATACACTCAGCCCTTGACAATGCCAGCTTGCATGATGAAAGAGCAAAAGTAGTTTTGAGGCTGCAGAATGCCTTCCCTGGGTTACCATGGAAATAAATGTGGGAAGGGGAGGGGGCTTCGCTGATGGTAATGCTGCTACTCACTGGAGATGCTTTACAGCCAGGCTGCGTGGGACTACACCAGAAGAAAATGCGTTTTACTACTGCCCTGATAATTTTACTCACACTTACTTTCATTTTCAGCAAATTTCATTGGGTTGAAAAGCATGAAACTTCTCAGAGATGCTGGGGGGATGTTGTTTGAAACAAGCGCAGCGTTAAGAGCCCTCCAAAGAGGAGGCGGAGAACTAGAACTTTATTTACATATTGGAATTTGCACAGATAGGAATTAATGCTCCATTGCAATTAAAAATTGCTCGACAAGGATGAACCTGTTGCAGAGCTGAGGCTGTAGCAAGGATGACTAGTTTCAGGAATGCTCGATAAGGAGCATCAGCTTATCGTTCAAATACAGGGTAGCATTTCTGTTACGGACAATTATCATGCGTAGTATGAAACAGATCACCTCAATGATTTTGCTGCCGTTTGCAGAATTGAGAAAAGCCGACCAGCAAAAGCAGGGTGGGCACTGCGACACACCGCTCCACGGCTGCTCCTGTGGCGAGACCCTGAATCCATGCCAATGCCGCGCTCCTCCTCCTTGGGTCTTGTCAGAGTTCCCATTAAAAGTCAACCAAAATAATCCACGGTAAACTGAAGCCTGGCACAAAAATCCTGGCGAGGATGGCCAATACACTTTCATCAAACTGATTAAATTTGATATAAATTTAATTTGTATCAATTCAAGAGCGGCTATGTACAGTGACATTAACGTGATGCTTCTGACTGAAGCACAATACTCACTGTCTAATGTTTCCCACAAAGTAACTGCAACTTCCACAGACATCAGTTTACCATTAACTATTACTAAGGTATTTAAATTTTTCAGATGAAAAAAGTCGCCATGCACCGTCTCTAAACACATAGGCATTGCTAGAAGTTTTTTAATAACAGTTATTAAAAAGAGAGCTCCACCTTGGCACGCTAGCCAGACCTCCTCTCTCCTCAGCCTCTCCGTAGAGGACACCAAGAACCCTGCGCTACACTACAGACCGTTTTGGGTTTGCAAGCACAGCAGCTAAAGGTGACCCCCTCCAAATTCCACATGTTTACTTATCCTCTTCAGCGGGCTCGTTTAAAAAGTTAAGCCAGGAAGAGGGAAGGGAACCGAGGTGTGTGCCATACAAAAGGAGAGACGTGGAGTAAAGCCGAGGTGAAGACACCATGAGAACAGTTACAAACCAGCTGGGCACAAGGCTGGGATGACCCGTCAGGCCACAGAGTCTCCTGCAGAAAACCCTGGTGGTAGCTGCTCCGGCAGCTGCTCCAGCCAGCCCCAGCAGCTGCTGCCTTCTCCCCGGAGCCCCCTCCTCATCCTCCTCATCCCACGTAGGGGGGAAAGGAGACACCATCGGGGGTCCCTCTGCCCCTAAAGAGGTGGCTGCCATCTCCTACCCATGCGGGGCCAGGGAAGAACTAGTGGGAGAAATACCCTGAGCTGGGTCCCTTTCTGACTCCTCTCTCACTGCAGCAATCTCTGCCTTGGTTTGAGTTGACAATACGCAGTTTGTGCAAGAGCATCTTTTCTTTGAGAAGGAAAAAAAAAAAAAAAAAAAAGACTGAAAAAATGTTTTCCCCCCACAACATCTCACAGCAGGAAGATGAAGGAATATTACATTTATACATACACCATCCCTAGAAGACATACTGCTGGTGGACAAACCCCAGGGGGAAGGTAGTCCATCTTTCCGCGAAGCATAGAGCAAACAGCTTAATCCACAAATTCTACCTGTTTTCCTCCCCAGCCAAACAGGATTTCAATGCTTCTTTAATAGGCCACAAATCAAAAAGCCTAATAGATATAAAATGCAAGTCTTACTTATTTTATTACATCACAATAAAAATAAGTTTTGCTGATGACATGGTACCCGGCTCACACAGAGCGTTCTTCTCCATGCTTGCCTGGGCTCCTACAGCTGCCCCACTGTCACGTCTTTATAACCACTAATAGCAAAGCTTCACTCAAAGCAAAATCCCAATTCCTACACAAACTCAAGGAAGAGTAAAAATAAATCTGTCAATGCAAACACAGCAAAACACCATAAAACACCAACTGCTACAAACAAGCAGCGGGGAAGGGCTGAAAAGGCTTAAAAATGCAAACAGCCAGAACCCAGAGTAGCCTAGCTACTGCGGCAGCCAAAAGCCAAGGAGCAGCTCCGTGCGGCTCACCTAGCCCCTTCCTACACATTTTTGGCTGTGTCCCCTTACGCCGACACCAGCTTCCCACGGTGCCCCTCTCACGTCCCCAGCAGGAAGGCACCCGCGCAGGATGGGGCTAGTCTGGAGCAACTCATGTGTCCATTGCCCAGCTGGCAGCTGCCAAACCAATGGTTTTGCCCGCTTGTCTCCTCCTCTCTAGGGACCTGTCTATTTGGCTAATGAATTTTGGAAAAACTGAAAGGAAAAAAGAAAAAATAAAAATTATGTATTCCGGAGCTCTTCACCCCTTTCACCAACCTGCTCTGAAATGAGCTTGCAGTCTCAAGTGCAACAAGGGACAGACAGCACAATTGCATAAGCCTCACTTCCTCAGGAAACCAGATTATACAGCCACGCTGTCGACTACCAAGGAAGCTCAGCAAGATCAGGGGAATTCACATGAGAGCAGTTCAGCTGTACTATTCTTTTCTTTAAAAGGTAGCCTGCCAGGGAGAGACAAAGGTAACAACTGAGGCACAGCAGAAGGGCAAGAAATTGCAGGAATAGCATACGTGAATTATCAAAAGTCAAAGACTCTATATTTTTTTACATGTATATAAAAATCACACGTAGCCAGGTACGTCTGGGAACGATAGCCAGGAGGTTTCTTCAAAGACTCCGTGACCAAATAAAAAAGCATTACTGTTTTAGACTTTCTAACAGGTAAATAGCAATAGACTCTTAGCAGCCTACATTCCTGTGATTAAGTGGCTACCACTACTGTACTCGAGGAAAGTAACACACATATCATAGCATGTCTCCTAGTAACACAGCAAGATATCAGATGTGCAAAGCTGAGGGGAAAAAAAACCCAGACTTTTGTCTTCTATTGAGAAAGAACAAATGGAACAAAAATGACAAGTGAATGGTTATGTATTACTATGTGATCCTCCTGTAATCTTCTTGAAGCTTTTTATTAGAATTGTTCATGCTCAAAGAAATGAAGAATTAATCTCTCAGTTGCTAGTAGCTTTTAGATTATTGATAACCTTTTGCTGGAAGAAGGAAAGAGAGATAGAATTTAAAAACAAAAAAAAAAGGCCATTATTAAGGATAAACTAACACTTCAAATCATGGACACAGCAAAACAGGGAACAAGGAGATACCCGTTATTTGTTTACCCTTTAGTTAATACTCTGACAGCTACATTCACCTGTGAGTGAAACAAAGGAAAACACTGTCAGCTTGCCTAACTGCAACACTATGTATCTGATGCAGCCACTTGAATGCTGTGTATTAACAGGATCAGCAGTTGCACGCAGCAAAAATCCCCAAAACCCCTAGCGGATGCAACAAATCACTCCAGCCATACGGTAACACTATGCAAAAGACCCACTTTTTTGAATGGAGTAATGACTTTTAAATAACCAACAAAACTTTACAATTATTAATTTGTCTGAGAGCTACACAAGCGCGCTGTGGGAATATGTTAGACCTTCCCAAGTAAAACAACTAAAAGTGAAATGGTACACCAGCTCAGGAAAACGGAGGTTGATAGAGGTATCTGTTCTACACAGGGACAGCCTCTGGTTTGCAATACGTATTTTTATAATTTTCTCCTGCGCAGAGCTGACTGTGTGGGCAGACAGTCAACTCAGGCTGCTTTCTGTGAGCCACACAGGTTTTCCACACATTCTAACGCCGTCCAAGTCACTAGAAGGGAAGCTGAAGTAATTTTTTTTTCAAACGTTTTAAAACCTACCTCTGCTAATGGCCAGCATTTCCTCCTTGTACAACAGCAGAGACATTCCTCGTATGCACTAATACGGTTTAGAGATGCTACCCTAAAAACTAAGGCTGGTTTAAAATGTCAATAAAAAAAAATAAATTCATGAAACAGTGTTTATCAATTATTTTTTTTCCCCCCTGAATGTGCAGTTACTACAGGGGCACTGCAACTTTAAAGCATGACTGTTGCAATCCACTTGGAGTTTCCTTGGTGGTATTAAGCCAGCAATTGAGTTCCATCGCTGTTCAGTTGGAAGATAAATTTTTGATAATCGAATAAATTTTGAGAAAATGGAACTAGCTTTGCTGTCAGTCACTTCTGCTGCCAAAATATATTCCTTTAAGAACTCGGCACCTTTGCTTTTTTAGGCTTAAAAAAACTAAACAGAAAATTTTGCCCTGGTCATATGGATTTCTGCAACTTATTTTAGACACTTCCCCTTAAAATCCTGCAGGAAAAAGAAAGAAGTCTAAATCACTTGTAGCGTGTAACTGGTGTCAAAAGAAGGTTAAACATCCAAGTTACTTCAGCTACTTAAGTTTGTTAATTTTTCTTCTACAACAAAAAAAAAAATACTCAGCAATAAAACTAGATGAATGGGCCTTCATACAAAAAATAATCTTTGGTGCATCCATTTCATACCACGTGTTCAATAAGTGCATTAAATTTCATTGTACTAGTAATAGATCGTTATTATTATTATTGTTATCATCAACAACAGAGGACAGGCAGTGCTAATAACTAGGTAAAGCAGCGAACACGAGTTCAAGCCTCGGGCTGCGTGTCGCCAGAGTGCTCTGCTCCAGAAGCCACATCAGGAGTGGCAGGGGAAAAGGGGAAAAGCAGGAACCGACCTGGAGAGAAGTGGGGAAAGGGGGGAGCACAGTTAGACCTGGAAGTACAATTAAATGAAAGCTATCAGAAACAAAGATGAAGGTGTGAAGTGCCTTTTTTCCCATTCTAATTTTATTTCCATTGTCAACGTATGCTTTGAAAGTAAGTAGAACTTACTCCTATGAAGTCACTGATGTCAGCTTTATAATTTCTTCCAAAACATTTAGAAGAAAGGAACAAAACTGGAAAGCAGGAACAACAAACCATGACATGTACATTTATTCACAGCTGACTTTGCAATATCCAATTTGGTTTTTATCAGGACAAAACCCCATGGACTTATTTCCTCCAGTTTCCAGCAAAATTCATTATGAAAACACAGAGTTTTAAATAGACCATGACTTCACATGAAAAACAAAGATAGCCTTTGTACAAGGGGAACCACAGTTGTGTACTTAGAATGGTGCAGAACACTGAACAGCTTTAGCAAGAGCATGAGCCAGGCCAATTCTTTTTAAATTTTTATATATATAATTCTTAATTTTTTATATATATATGCACGCGTGCGCATCTATTTTACATATATGTATATATATACACCTGACAATCGTTCCCTTTAATAACTGCAAACTTACAAAGAGGCGGTTTGCTGCTGTTACCGTAATTTTTCCTGATTAACTTTACACATCATCTCTTTAAGAGCAACGGGAATAAAAACTTATTCACAAATAACACATCAGTGAACAATTTTCTTCCCAAAACTCCGATCCCTGCTGCCATAGCAAACAGTGCAAGAGAGCAGCACATGGTTAACGCTCAGGTCCGTGAAGTTCCGAAATCATCCTCGTACTAGAAAAAAGTTCAGCATTAAACACAGGCTGAAAAATGCTCATATTTATTTATTTTGCCTAGTAAGAAGAGGGGCACTTAATCCATCGACCCTTCCCAAAACAGCTCATGGGGCAAAGTGCAAGCAGACACCTTCTTTAGAAGCTGCATTTTCTAAAGCTACTTTTACTCAGCCTCCTGCCAAATCCTGGCCACAGTCATCCTGCAGGATCTCAGAGGCATATCATCCTCCCCACAGAAAAAACAAAAAAAANAAAAAAAAGATAAACCCACCACCACCAAGACACACAGGTGGTCTCCCCTGAGCCTGCACTGGTGGATGGTTACGGTCACCTCCACGCAGGCTTCTCCGGACGGGCTTCAAGGGGCACAGGAGGGCATGCGGAGAAGGAAGGGAAGAGGCAGTGAACAGAACGAAGCTCTGCAATTAGCTGAATATGTGTATGCAGATGATGTAGGTAACCCGTCATCTGCCTTTTGGTGAATTTCACACGTTTTTTGGAAAATCTGGGACATGGAATGCCAGCCCTTGCTCTTGGTGAGAGCACTTTGATAGAAGCTTGTTTGACCAGTGTCTAGTTTTAATTTTATTATTACTACAAAAGCACCTAACAATCCCAAAGGAAAGCAGAGCCCAGCGAGATAGGCACTGTACAAATACTTACTAAAAACAGTCTTTGTTCACAGTCCAAACAAAGAATGCTTCAAAATGAAAGAAAAGGAAGGAAAAAAAAAAAAAAGAAAAAAAAAGGAAAGTGTTGCCAAGGTTTCACAGCAGGAACAGAACTGGAGCACGGACTCCTGGCCAGTGGTCGTCCTACCCAGCTCCCGCGGCACGGCTGCCTCCCCCTCTGGCACTAGTGAGCTGGTATCGTTTCAGGGAAAAAAAAAAAAAAANAAGTCAACGGGAGCCTTTGTTTTCCCACTCCCCGAAGTAAATCAATGAAGTACACGTATTCTTGATGCACACAACTCCTGACTGGCACACGGGAGAGGCCAGGAAATTCTTGTGGGAATCCCCTGCTAAAACACTGGCAGAACATCACTGGCGCTACAGAAAGCAAAGCCGTCCGTTAGTCATGGTCCAACGCAAACAAAATCTGCAATTCTGCAGAAGCAAAACTCGTAAAGGAGCACGAGGAGAATAGACACCACGCAAAGAAGTTAGTACCATAATAGCATTTCATGCAAGAAGTAGTAAAAAGAACACAGCACTCTGCCATACAGATTCATTTGCACAGAGCAGTAAGTATATTTGCAAAGAAATCATTCCCTTAAAAGATTTAAATCAGTGTTTCCATGCAAAACTTCGAGTTGTTCAAAGAACGTGCTTCCTCTTCACGCTACGCTGAAGCGGGGTCAGCCCACAGCTGCCATTACAAGGTTTAACATTGGAAAGGTCTTGTCCTCCACAAATGGAGGAGCATTGGATTTACTTTCACAACTCCATTAAAAATGGCTTTTAAAGGTATCCATTGGCACATGGAAAGAGGCAGGTGGACTCATATATAGATTTATATTACAGTAATATTTTACAGAACAGAAACCATATTTTTATAAGGATCTATAGGTAAATCTGGGATGCTCTAAAACAGGGACCAATTTTCATCCACGTGCCAGAATACAACAGTCTTAGCCAAAGACATCAAAAGGTTTAACTGAATTAATTTAATTGAATAAACAGCTATTCTTCACGAGTAAAGGTGACAGAAGCCCGCAACAGGAGTCTTCTCCCCTGCGCTGGTTTCAGGCTCAGCGCAAGCATCTCCCACTGGGGCAGGCAGAACGTTACACTGCTTCCCTCGAGTTAAATAACCAACCGGACCCAGAGGTCTTCTGCTTTCTCTTACTCTGTTTTCAAATTGATTCAGAAACAACTAAAATGTTGTTAGACTCTGTGGAAATTTGCACAGTGACAAAGAGACCACGATTAGATCAGCAATTGTAGTATGGACTATTACCCTACTTCTGATTTATGAAAAAAGCTTTTGCATTCAAAGCTTTCTTCTGCAGCTTTTGCAATTATCTGTACATGTGTATGCTTTCATGTAAAACAAAGCAAAGGTCTATCTTTAATTTTCCCCTTCATTTTATCCTTTGCTGTAAAGAAAAAGGTTACAATTCACTCAATTGCTCATTTCTCTACTAGGCTTAAGAGGTACAAATGACCTAGTTTCCTTGCCAGGAACCAGCAGCAGCACACTTGCCTGGCATGGCAAATCAGTGTGTCTTGCTACACCAAGGGAAAAGTTAAAACTGTATTGATACAAATTTAAAAAATAAAAATAAAATCTGGGCGTTCTTATTCATTTCTGTGTTGCATCGATCACAAAAATCAGTGCCTGTACAAAGATCTGTAAAATTACAATCAACTCGAGCCTGCAGTTTCTAGAGCCTTCATCTTGGATTCTGGAACAGGTTCAATCATAATTAATTAGGCTGAATGATAATCTTATTAAACAAAAGACTCATTTTAAGAAAAAAAAAATCCCAAAGCACTTTATGAAGTAACATTTCTATTGACATGGAATAATATATCAATTACAGAAATTCAGTCACCTCCCAGCTGACATTTAGTAGGTTTTTGCTTAAGGGAACCAGACAAAGAAATACAAATCAGCAGACTGAATTCTTTCCTTTTTGCCAGCTGCTATTTTGCAGCATCCTTACGGGGCGCCGAGCAGGGCTATTTGGAGGAGCACTGCTGCATGACCAGAGCCCAGGCTGAGATGCTTTGGACCCAGAACAAGCTCAGTATTTGCGGGAGAAGGATTTACTTTTCTTCTCTTATTTTTCAAACAGCCATGAAACTGCAACCTGGCTTGAGGAATAAAGTTACCAGGCCCTCTTGTCTTGCACTAACTTGCCTATTTTACGGCACCCAGGGCTTCTATTTTGAATGTTGTTCTTTTAAGCACAGTCTCTTGCATAGGCTTAAATGTCTGGCACAAGACAGTCAAAAGAGTTCTTTGTTCTAGCTTGCTGCCAAAAGGTTTGGATTTGGGCTGGTTATCGTTTGTTTCGTCCATACTAATGACATGCTTTAGACAAACATTTGGCAATGCATTCTTGGCTCAAGAAACCCAATTTCTCGAGGAAATATCTTTCCATATTGTTAAATGTATACGAAAAAAGAGGATCCCTGTATGGAAAAGGTAGAACATGACTGTCCTGGTTACAAAACAAAATGCAACTTGGACCTGTTGGACTACAGGGGGGGAAAAAAAAAAAAGAAGGGCACAAGTGAAGCAAGGAAAGGCAAAACACCATATTAAAGAAATACCCAAGTTTCCCACAGTGAGAAAATGTGTGTGCTATGGAGTCAAACAAATCACCTGTGTCCCCGGGGCTATTTCCAACAGTACTAAACCAGAGCTTCACCGAACCACCACTCTTGTCCTGCTGTACTCTTCTCCAACCTGTAAAACATGATTTTCCACACAAGTAAGCTCAAGTTTGTATTAAGCTAAATATTTTGTTGCACTAGGAACTTCACAGCCTTCTGCCTCCCTTCAGGATCTGTTCCGATCCTCTTTAATCAAATAGAAAATTAAGTTTTATGCGCTATCTTTTGTCCCCTTGAGTAGTACACCTTGAGAAGATTCTGAATCTTTTGTTTTTAAATGAAACAAGTTGCTTTGATTTTAAGAAAGACAAGGGACTTGACCTAACTCTTGCAGCAAGCCTTGCACAGCAGACAGAGCCCCAGGACTGCCGATACTGTTCCCACAAACACACTGCCATGCGGCTCCTCCGGAGCCCCGCAAGCACCCAGGAACCGCATCTCAGGCAGCAATAATCTGCTGTAATTTATTAAGTTGAGCATCAACAGATGTTTAATCAGGGCTGAGGTTTATCATCAATAAATTTGTCATGCTCGCTTAGTTTTGCTTCTAATTAGGGATGCATAAACTCCCATCACCTAATTTCGAATCTCCTTTGAACACACAGTTTAAAAGTTCGGCTTGGCCGAGAATTACTGCTTTATTTTTCAGGATAACTCTTTTATGGGGTTTTGAGACAAAACTGAAGAAAAGAGTAACAAAAGAGTTGACCATATGCAATACAGGAAAAGAAAAAAAAATAAGAGTGAAAGTGAAAAACAAAGGATTTCAATACCAGATGGAAAGGGAAGAGGGAGGGGAGCAGGGAACATGACAAATGCATAGCACAGCCTGTAAACTCTTTCATCCCAGCCTAGCTTTTGTGAGATCAGATGTGGAATTCCTCTATTTTAATATACTGCCCAGGTATGAGGGGTGGAGGAAGCAAAAGGGGAGGAGAGGTGAGGATGTGTTTTTAGTCTGTGCACAAAATAAAAGACAAAGGGAAACTCAGATTTAAACAACAAAGGGTATCAATTATTGAACTCAGTTTTGCCAACCCTCCAAACACAAAATTTAATGTTTCTCCTGACATTTAAGAGCTTTCCAAGGTCTTGTAACACCTCACCCAGACAGACCACAGAGCTTTACAAGTGACCCGTTCTTAACAGTACTTCCAAACTGATCCTGGACTGACCCTTTGACTGAATTACACTACAGTTGAACTTCTGCCTGGGCTAAAGACAATGTGTATCACCTGAAAAATGCAGAATTGTAGATTTGCAAAAGTCAGCTTAAATCCTGCAACCACAAATAAAATATTGGTCATTTACACTGAACATTACAAACCTGGACCTTAGCTAAAGGGACTGCTAGGCTGACAGACAAGGCTGTTACCCGTGCACGCATGCCTTCAGCTCCAGCAGCTCTTAATCCAGCTCTGAGAAGCAGCTCTCCAGAAGACACCCATACTGCTGCTCTGCTCTGCTCTCAGGAGGTGCCTGCAGCTCCACGTGTCCAATCTTCCCCCTCTCCTTTTTTTTTTCTACAATCATTTAGAAAGAAAGCTATCACTAGGCCACGTCAATATCCATGAGCAATTCTCCAAGGCTTCTCTGTATTCTCTTCAACTTAAGGGAAAAAAAAAAAAAAAGGCAGTGGAAACCTACAGGGTGGGCCACGTAGCATAAATCTGCAGCTCCTTAAAATTAGCAATTGTGAACAGACAAGCAACCCAGTCTTTCCAACTGCGCAGACTGAACTAAATTCCCGAGCAAGGGTCCACTGATGAAAATGACCCATCCTCAATCTTCCCAAGATTAATACTGGGACAGATTTCAAACACAGGTGGACTTGCCAACACACATACTGCAATATCACTAACTGATCATGGATTTTATCAGGGGAACTCAGTTGTTATACCAAGAATGTGCATAAATCCACGAGTCACACACACACACATCTATAAGCAGAATAGCTGCAAGACTTATTTTAAACATCTGCTAAGCAGATGATTCCCAGGTCTTCAGGAAGAAATATCATTCCCCTTCACTTCTGTTTTGCAGATTTTTTGCCCTGTACTAGTTGTCCAGAAGGAGAGCAATAGATTATATTGCATTCAAATAGACAAGGTAGACTAGGTTTATCAGGTGGGTTTGGGTTTTTTTGATTCATTTTTACTAAAAAATAAAACAAACAAGAATACTCAATTCGAGGTTTCAAAATTTCCCCATAAAACCTTAAGTTCTTTAGACTTTATGCTGCTCATCAGAAAAGGTAATTTCAAAGAACAAAATACAGCACCGAGTACTCAGGATGGTGAGGTCACCCCATGGTTTGCCATCTCTCAGCTCCAACAGCGAAGCCAGCAGCCCTGGCGCACCATGGGTGCCCCTGCCCCACAGAGGGGTCTCTGCAGAGACCTCCATGGCTGCTGCCAACACTCCTGCACCTGCACCTTGGATGCTGAGCACATTTAAGTGCAAAGCATTTGGGGGGAATTACATCAGGTGAATTACAGTCACTATTTTCCAACCAGGCAAAAAAAAAACGCGAAACAACAAAAGAAAAATCCATCAGGAAATGCCTAATTTTCGCTCCAGTCAATCCAGTATAATTGCCAAATCCCTGGACCATAACCCGTGTCAGATTGAAAACACTTCCGTTAAACGCCTGTGCACGCTGTGTCTCCTTTAATCATCACGAACGGCATTAAGAGAAGAGAAACGAGAATGTCAAGTGTCTCAGAGAAAGTCACTTGAACCACTAATGCCGGGTCACAGCCACATAAAGCAAAAGCGCTGCCCAGGACTGAGGGCCTCAACGCAGACACTTTGCTGAGCAGCGCAAACCAACCACTTAATAACTAGCAAAGGAAATACAAATAAGCTACCTTGGAAAACAAGTAAGGCACAGCCACGGATTTATGTTTTCCACTGGGAGAAGAAACATAGTTCATGTGCTAGCTACTTAAGTTGCATTATTTCAAAGATAGCATCAATAAAATGTTAGATCAATCTTAAAGCTCCTGATTAAAAACACCAGTGAGGCACATTACTTCCCAAATCACGATGTCATTGCTCACATTGCTTAGGCACAGTACCTTAGTAATATGTTCAGCAGAGAGTAACAAAAAAGACATGAAGAGAGCAAAAACTGCAACAAAGTAAGTTATTTGGAAGGTGGGGGATTACTTCATATAAAATTACGCATTTTACTCACAAACCAGCCACCGGCCCTTTCTACACATCTATAAGCCTCCTAAATACTACACAGGTTGAACTGGAACAGCTAAATGCAACCCATCTCATACTTCCTGATAATTATCAATTGGTTCTTAGGATGAACAGCAGCGAGGAACTGGTGCACTGCTGAGATAAACACCACACGGCCGTGGAGCTGGGGGTGTACACACCTCCAGGATCTGTCGCGAAGGGACTGAGCCCCACTCCCCCCAGCACCTGAGAGCCTTCTGGCACTCACCCCAAGTTCAGCAGCTGATGGTGTGACTCCAGGTTGATAAAAACCGTCACCCAGAACCCTTTACAACACAGTATTTTATTGACTTATGAAATGAAATATTACGACAGCAATGTTTTCTGGCTCATTTGTCTACTCTGTTTTCTTTACACACAAAAATACACACAGGAGACGTATGCTAACACCGGGTTTCAATGCTCTGGCTCATCACGCCATTGCTGCACAGTGAGTTCAGCTCTGCATTGGTACCAAACACAGCAACCTTCCCTCGGTTTCACAGCACAGCTTGGCTTGCACGGGCAAGTACGTGTTCAAGAACATTCTGCATTGACAAAGCTGTGTCTGAACTAATTACGTATTTGTAATTACTGTCCATATCGTGGTAAAGCCTGCAAAGGCACCAGGACCCAGGACTCTGCCACACAAATGGATCACAAACACACTGCCCTTTGGAAGAGCTTAACAGTATAAGAATAAACCCTTCCGAGTGTCTTTGCTCCCACCATTAACCTCTCATTCAACAAGAGTGCCATTTCTAATAACAGTTCATCAGAAGGTGATTATGATTGTGGTTTTATCTTCTGCACGGTTTTGTTTAAAGCCTTTATAAAAAAGTCTCCCCTCGATTAATTTTTTTTAATTGGAAAAGCCCAAGTAGAGCATATAAGCATTTCTGATCATATAAGCATTTCTGATCCACACCCCTAAAATTTTACAAGCACCATATGAGAACATTTTTGATATAAATTGTTCTGAATTTTGTTTTTCTAGATCAACAAAGGAATACACAATTTTTTAATGCAAGACCACTCATCTTTTCATCTTTAAGCATCAAGTGTCATCTGGTGGATTGACACAGAACTGCACTGAAAGTAACCTCTCCTTAGAGCAAATTTTACTAGGAAAGTAAAAATAGACAGACTAAGCAGAGATAATATTTACCTATGACCTCAGAGATGCACACAGAAGTACAAACCTCTATCAGGTGCAGGTGTTTAGAAGAAGATCAGCCATAAGACTCCCATAACACATCTACAGATTTGATGGACTTACTTCCCTGATGCTCAGGAAACTCCAGTTATTAACGGCTTACCATCTGAAAGCTACTAAAAAGCATTCAGAAAGCTACTAAAAAGCTATATGGCTCCGGCAAAGACATTAAAAAACCCTTAGTGAAATTACTTACTTTTTAAAAAAAACGTAACCTGAGATCCATAAGTAATCACCTGAACCTGGAACTGGAGCTTTAAAGGAAAACAGTCACCTTTGGTGATAGGTCAAACTGTTTTCCCCCATGGGGAAAAAGAATAAAAAAATCAGATGCCTTAATCAAGGCCAATGAGTATGCTGCAGTGCTTTAAATAAAAGAGCAAATGCAAACTAGAAACCAAACTCTTTATTTGTTTCTGTGCCTTTTCAACACACATTCTGGTCTCCTCTCTCTAAAGTAAGATTAACTACCTGTGACATTATGATTTAAAAAAATATATACCTCCTTTCCTATCACTGAAGAGAAGTAGGAGACAGAGCCAAGAAGAAAGACTACAACAAAGTCCTAATGAAGCTACAGAGGTAAAAATTAAAAAAAAAAAGAAAAAAAAATCTTTGCCAGGATCACCACCAAAATATTAACTTCTATCAGTTTTAATGCTTTCACTCTAAAAGTAACACACCACACCCCCCTGAATGTATTACCTTAAAGACATCAATTTTGAACTACATTACTTAGCAAACTTGATAAGCAAACCATGGGGAAGACACCTTTGGGAAACACTCAAGTTTTAAGGAAGATGAGTGTTAATCAAGTTACAATGTAGAAAAATCAGCAGTATCTTCCTGGCCTTTCAAATGATTTCATCACTTGTTATGGAAAATCATGGCTATCAACGGCACGGAAGCAACTTTTAACTGTTTGAAACCACTGCAAAAAGCTGATCACTGGAGAAGGCTACCCAGCCTCTACGACATGGTTCTGTTTGGCAAGGTCTACAGAAGTTAGACTCCATCAAGTTCAAGTATTAATCCGAAGTTAACTTGATGAGCAAAGTACACCTTTTGGATACACAGTCAGTCCACTCTCTGACGCTCCCTTCCTGTGTGGGATCAAAGGTTTGAACACTGGCCAAGACTCAATTTGAGCTTTGGAGCCAAGGCAGCTGTCCAGCCCTGCTGTGCAGGGTTTCACCGGGGCTGATGATGTGTCACCATCCCCATTTTAGTTCTGACCAGACAGCTCCTTTGAAGCAAGTCTCCCAACTAGCCTCACCCTACTGCATTTTGGTTTGTAGCTCAGCCCAGTCTCGGAGCATGGGACCTGGATTCCCTTTGGCGGAAATGAAATTAGAAGAGGCATTCAAGGAGTGCGTCTACAACACAACGGCAGCTACGGGCATTCAGTCTGCAGCACCAAACTAGAGCTGATTTAACCTAAGAGCCCTTCAAACACACAGGGCAGATGTAGGGTCCTCAGCACCAGCTTCCTTCCATAGATCCACTTCCATAGGCTGCACTTACTGCTGATGTAGACTTAGCTGACATGAGCTATTTTTCCTTTCTTTGATATTTTTAAGCTAAGAATAGATGTTTTACCTAAGCAAAGCCTATTGCTAAACAGTAAAAACTAAGAATACATTCTAACAAGGACAATACCAAATGGAACTGTTTCCCACTCCTGAACTAGGAACAAAAATACTCCAAGAGTGGTTTAAATGCCTACCGTACTAGCCAAATCCAGTCTTCTCCCAAACCTGACACAAGAGAGAAGCCAACCACTGCAGCATTTTTTTTTTTAAACAAAGTCCAGGCTATTCAGGAGGAGGCGAGAGCAAGCTTCTCAGCAGGGATTTCTACCAGGCAGAACCTACTGGAAAAACGTTTGTTAGGGACTGCTCACCTCCACATCCTAAGTCACAGCTGCCATTGATAGATGCTGATGCCATGGATAGAGAGCTGATCCATCCGGCTGCAAGGGAGACTATGTCTTTACACACTCTAAATCAAGTTGAACCCTTAAAGACAATCCAAAACACCAACAGACCCAGTTCTTCATACAAAGAGCTGCCTCACCGGTGACAAGCTAGCCTAGATCCAACCCAAGCCTTTGAGCAGCCTTAAAGCTGAATCTCCCAAGTCCAGCAGTGTTTTCCAGTCAGTTCAAATAGTCTAATCTTCTTTTTTTCAGACTCCAAATAAAGTCCTCAACTGCCCCAGATGAGGTAAGGAAGAGACAAAGAGCTTCAACAGATCAGAGGGAACAAAGCCAATCCTCTTCTCGACTTTCTAAAGAGCTGTCAGAAGTCCAACTGGGCTGACAAAGACCAAAAAGCATTACCTCAAGGCTCAACTCAAAGGTAGCTGATTCCCAGTCAGATTAAAGTGCAAGTACTGTACACTAACATCTAAAGGTTCAAGTTGTTTAAATCATACAGTCTAAGTCAGTACGTGAAACAGGACAAGTTTCTGGTTCTCCTGATTAAAAATTGTCAAGCAACCAAGTGCAAAAACATGGTCTGCTTCACTGCACAAAAAGCTGAAACAACAGTCACATGAGCAGCACCTTACCTCCCAGTGACTTCCCAATTCCACGCCCAGTTGTTTTGGGTGAAATCTAAAAATACTTATGGTAACTAAGGAGGTTAAAATATTTATTAAAAAACAATAAAAAAGTAATACTAATCAGTATACTGCCCCATGCCTGTACCCCTGCTGCTCCAAGGTGAAGATACGGTCTTGCTATTAGACCTAGGAGGACAAAAAGCTCCTAACTCTGTGTAGGTGATAAGAGGAGCCCTCCTCCACGAACTGCAGTGCAACGGCAGTGCCAGAATCAAGTTGTGTTACGGCTCAAGGCCCCAGAATGTCTTAACGCAGTGCCAAGTAAAGCCACTTCAATGCGGTGTCTTCATACCCCATTAGGGATTGCAAACCCTGTGTTTAGGGGCATGGAAAGAAGCTGAGAGATTTACGAGAATTAGCATGGCTATATCTAGAGTTTCCTACAACACCCACTTTTTCCAGTAGTGGAGACCTGTGGTCTTCTGAGGACTCAATTAAATGCCAGTTTATTCAATACAAACAGACAGAACTCCACCGCTGTACCAGCTTCCAGCTACAGAAATCTTCTCCTGATATACATCTTACAGATTCCTTAAACACACATCTTTCTAGTGTTGCCTTTATTGTTGGTGCCAAGTATGCTGTCTGCCAGCACAGTAGTAACTCATGCTTGCAATGCTGGGCTGGGGGGGGAAGCATTCCTAACGATATTAACAATTAGGAGTTTCCTGCAACACCAGCAGAGCACTGGTGAACAGCTGCAGAAATGCAGAAAATGTTTTTCTTCTCTTAGACTTGATTAGCCATTTTAAGATGCCAAGACAATCTCTGCTACCACTGTGACTCCCTGCAAGACACCAGAATTGCTGCAGAGGAGTTAGCAGTTTAGAGTATTCCCCATTGAAGACGACTACTGCAAAGCTCCTTTCTTTGACAGAACCCAAATTCCTCCACTTCTCAGCATCCAGCATCTATACTTTTCCCACTGCCCTCATAAATATATATGTAACCACATATATAAGTATATATATAGCCACTGATTGTAAAATATCCTATATTCACCACGGGAATGACAAATACCTTTGACTGCTGCAATTTTTCCTTGTCTCCCAAGTTCAACGAAATCTAGTCTTTCCAGATGTCCCCATGTTCTTCATAAGCAGAACCGCAAATGGAGCTTCTTCAACTGATTTCCACTGTAATGAACTCGCACCCATCTGACAAAGAGGAAAATGTAGGGGAAAAAAATAAAAAAGTTCTGTTCCTACTTTTATTTTCCCATTGGAACAGAGGGGTGTAGCAGACAGTAAACATTTGACCCTGTCATTTCCTGCTCTTATTGACCAAAGTCCGTCATGCCACCTAAATGATAAAACCCATATCCAGCCTGTCATTAGAGAGTGGAAAAGACAGTAGAAAAACAACTTGTGATAGGGTTTTTTCCTAATGATACTGATATATGGAAGAAAATAATTAACTGTTAAGCACCATAGACCTTAAACACTGACATTACTTTACAATCTGTATCCTCAAACACTTTTTAAAATAATCTAAGGACTATCCGACATTTGAGCACAAAGGAGAGAAAACCCATGCCGTGACTTGCAGGGAACTCTAAGTTTGATTGAGATAAATCTCTGAGCATACTTACAACCTAAACCTGAGCAAAATGAATACCAATTTTCTTACAAAGCTGAATATAATTGCAAGGGAAAACACTGTATCCCCCTGAAGTCAGAAGAATATTTTTCTTCCCTGACAAGACACTGGTAAATATTTTATCTTCTGCTGTACTGGGTCTGCTTAGTATTGTAGGCTGCCTAGAGCACTAAAAATGGAGGATCAATGATTGTTTTTGAAATGTCATCCTAAAAACCATGAAACTAAACATGACTGTGCAGAGAGTAGAAAGCGTTTCACTGTTTATAATAATCCTGGGTACATGATATAAGACTATGCCGTGCCCTAACTTACAAACATCACAAGCCCACTTTTAATAGTGGGTTAGCCAACCTGAATTCAGAAGATAATGTTCCTTTTCTAGTGGCAAATCCATCCAAGGATCTGGCAACGTATAATGCAAACCAAAGCTGAGCTCATATTGTCAAGGATCTCCTGTTTGCCTCAACTGGGACGGAGCTATCTCATCACGTGTACAACACATGATGTTATTTTCAAAGGCCTTCTTAAAAACTAAACACACACAAAAAAACCTCAACCCCACATCCACAAAACAGCACTTGTAACGAAGATTTTGCTGTCTTCCCAGCCAGCAGAGCCTGAGCTACCCTGGCCATACCTCAGCCCAGTTTACGTGTTCAGCCCCAAAGAGTCAGGTCCTGACTACCTACAAGTTGGCTTAGTAGAAGAGAGGTTAAAGAGCGCTCCTAAATTTGGAGTCTAGCAAAAGGAAACTGTTCAAATTTGAAGACAAATAGTTATTTTTACAGGGTCAGTATGACAGAAGTTGAGGGAAGGAAGAAACTGCAAGTGTTTGCGTTAACCTTCTGGAAAAGTTACTATGCCAGGAATGGATTCGGAAGCAGGTCTGCCTGATGGAGTGTGAATCTGCCAGTTTGGACCAAATATTTAGAAGACAATTGTCAGTGCTGAAAAACAGCCAGAAGGAAGTCAGTCATATTCCTGAGTGCTCTCAAGAAGCGATTGTGCTGCAATTCATGTATTAAAAAAAAAAACCCCAAACTAAAAAACAAAATCCAAACCAAAAAACACGCAAGATTTAATTTCAATAGTCAACAAAACCTGAAAATGCATTTAACTTGACTTTAGCTCTTATATTCAGACACCACGGAGAACAGATTTAATGAGTGGGCCTGAAGAGAGAGCATCAACACTGACCCATTTCAACCAGCTCCAAATAAGAGACCAGATATGTTGATATCTTTACTTAATATGCTACATGTTTCAGCCAGGGCACAGGACCAAATACCATCATTATCTAACTTCTGCAAACACTTTTAAGCTCTCTAAAATTCTGCTTGTAGAAATCTACAGCTGAGTCTATGCTACAAACCCTACATAAATCACACTTTATCATGACTGCCATTAAATAAACATAAAAATAACAATGCAGAAAAAACGCAGACTTCCAGTTTTTGTTGGTTTTTTGTTTAAACAAGCTAGCTCAAATCCTGCAATTGTGAGATTCAGCATGGAGCTCTTAAAAATACATTTAACGTATTTTAAAAGGAGGGGAAAAAAAATAAAATCAGATAGAACAATTTAATCCAAGCATCAATACCAGCAAGTTTCAACGAAGACTCAACATCTATACACCATTTTGAATACACCAGCTGGATGCAGGGAGTGGGGACAAATTCAGAGTCAGCTGAAGCCTCAGATAAAGACAGACCACCACTTTTTCATCACTAAAACCCAAAACCAATAAAAATCAGAGCCAAAACAAGAAAGCGTAACAATCCAAATCCAGTTTCTGCATATTCCTAACTTCGAAAAATCAAACCTATTTGCTAAATACAGTCCTTATGAAGAAAAATCTTGTGAATTACATTTCCATTATTCTGGACATAACATAAAGCATTAATTACACATTCATTCGATACACACATTTCCACGGGTCTATTACTCAGCCGTAAGACCACCTAAAATACATATAATAAAGAAGCAGCATTTTAAGCATTTAACTCTGCATATATAAATCTAACAGTAATTTGAATATTGCCACCAATATTTCCAGTCCAGGCTCCCTTTTGGATAAGCATTTTTCAAGCAGATTCCCTTTCTCTCTCGGCACGCAATATGGCTGATGGGCTCAAGTCTGTTTATCCACTGACGTTATCAGACATGCAAGAAGAATCAATACCCATGCAAAGTACTACCTACTTGGCTGTTCAGACAAGGCTTTATCTTGCTCCATCCTTTGGTAATCCCTTTAACTGTGACCTCCCCTCAATACCTGGCAGCAGAGGTGTCGGGGGTAAAAATGTAATGTTTCTTTGGGTCATGTCTTTTAACACCAAAGTTGCTGCAAAACTAAAGACCAGAGTGCTCTGCGTACTCTGCTTCTAAGTGAAATAAATTACAGTCTTCTCTTTTGCATTGTTATGCCAGACTGAAAAAATAACGATTTTGATTTTAAGATCTTCCATATGCCTTTTCAGCAAGGGGACACCACCACTGCAGTCAGGATCATCAACTTAAAAAAAAAAAAAAACCACCAGATTTTCAAGTCTTAAAAAAATAAACAAATAAAACCAAAATGGAAGTTACAGAATTGAGTTACATTTGAATTGCTCCCCTTTTATAAGTGTGCTGCCTTTGAAAATCCTAACCAACATTTTTAAAAGAAAAGCTTCAGTTATATACCACAAAAAAGGATTTTAAAGCCTTCAGTGCAAATGAGGATTTTGCAGTATTTTTAGAAAATAAGGCACATGACGCTTAGACATCTTTAATGCATTTTAAAAGATAGATCAATATGAGCTATTGATTTACTAATCAAATGGTTATTAGATGAAGCCTCATTTTTTTTTCCCCACTACATGGTGAAACTAAAAAAACACACCCACATTTTCAGTGCGCAGCACCTCCTTGGTAGGGCGCCTGAGGGATTCCCCGTAGGATGCACAGTTCTAGGGAATAACAACGATGATTGATTTCATTATTTAACATATTGCCACACCCAGAATTCTGCAAGCTACACCCAGAGTCAACACCCTCAAAAGTCTGATTTAATACATAAGATCATTTTTTTCCATCGCAAGATAGCGGAACATGAATTCTGGGGAAAAAAAAAACAAAACAAAACAGAACAAAACCAACAACAGGAAAACAGGACCACAATTATGCAGTTATCAAAACTGCACGCATATGACCTATCTAAACCTCAAGGTTTTGGATTTAAAACCAGAAGTTTCAGAGGGCTGGAAGTACAAACATACATTTTTGCAATATGGCCACCAGAAGGATCTGAAGATCAATGCTAAGATAGCCTATAACTGTAGCAACTCAGCTTTTATTAATTTTTATTACAGACTGTCAGCCAAGCAGATGCCACAACAGAAACACATCTTGGAAAGAGATGTCATCAGGAATAGCCTGAAGGTAGCACAGAAATAGAAGACTTCAGGAGAGGTGAGAGACCAAGAACAGCAAGAAATGGAAAAAGCAAGTGGGAGGTGGATGCTGAGCCTCACTGGGTGCACACGAGGGTTCCTCAATCATCCTGGAGTGGGACAAAGAGGTGACCAGGGTTGAAGAGGAGTTTGAGGTTCATCCAACGAAGCTGATGGAATAAATCAGGAAGCAGGAGCCAGGATAATCTAATGTGTTTGGCAGATTTGTAATAGACTCTTAGAGACCAATACCTGTGTGGTTGGGAGACCCAAGCAACGTCGGTGCAAAAGCAGATGCAGTGGAAATCAAATAGCCAAGTTTAAAAGCCGTGCTCTCAAGGTTTAAGATCCTCAAGCACGTTTCACCGAGCCATTCCCAAATTACAGGCACTACCTACGGCCCCTGGGTTTCCGGCCCTCCATCGAACAGAAAACAAAACATCTGCTGCCGTAGCTAATCATCAAGCACCATCCTGCTCAATTTTCAACAGTGGTTTTGTTTGAAACCTAATTGAACAGGGAGGATGGAGAGAAAAGGGAGACCAAAACAGGGCATGCTGCTCTCCAGTTGGAGCCAGTTTATCTGCAGCTTTCTTACTGCTTTGGGAGAGCCAGCTTAAATTCAAAACGCAACATTGTGCCTGTGCACGCAGCAGCCGTGCTGAACATCCCCCACCTCTCCGCATTTATTGTAAAAGACAATGTTTTAACACTTAGAACAGACAAGTAAAACAGCGGCATCGCGCTGTACCTATTTTCTCAACAAGTAGAAATGAACTTTTTTTTTTAATTTATTTATTATTAAATGTGCACCAACAACGCTAAATCTGTTACCATCCATAAGAACATTTCTGTTTCAGTGGAGGCCATGAGTTCGGCGAGTTTATGAACCCTCCTGCTTTAAGACACAACCCAATTTTTACACAACTGGGTGTGGGGGGAGAAGAAAAAAAAATAAAAATAAAGCCACTTCTTAATGCCAGCTATTCCATAACCATTTGTTACAAAGTTTTTCATGGGTGAAGCAGCAGCCCTGGCTGGGAGCAGAGCTTGAACCCTGGACTATCTGGACTATTAACACAACAGCTCCTTTACCCTCAAAATTCGCTTCCACAGTTTCTTTGTCCTAACAAGAGGATTAGCAATTTTTTAAAATAACTTTTGGGACTTGCACAGTCTGGGAAATAAAAAAAAAAAAAAGGTTATCCTTTCAAGCAAATAAGAAAAGCATCTGTTCTCCATTCCAAGTGAAGCAACTTTTTCAACTGCACAACCATCAAAATCAAGCAGCCATAACTCAGACCAACAACCCAATTCCAACCACTCCAGACAGTATGGATTGGACAGGCTTTTTTTATTATTCTTTTTTTATTTTACTATTTTGAGGAAATTTTACTCTGCCCTAGCTGTGAACACTTGCACCTCCATTAGTAAACTAGGAAAGGCAAGGCAAGACATGTATTTACTTAAGTTGAAAAAAAAATTTAAGAAATTAATTTCTCAACTGCGTAATAATTAGGAGAGGACTGTTCCCTCCAACTTTGATATTTGTCCCTGTATTTTTAAAGCCAAGAAACAGGCTGTAAGGATTTCAATAGCAATTAGTAAAAGAAATCCAAGAGGGCTCAGCAGGCAGCACTGTTTGTTCCTCCATGGGAAACTTCACCGGGAGCGAAGGGCTGCGGCAGCCAGCCGGCGGGAGCGATGCACAGAGGTGCCACACCTGGCTCCAACAGGAAATTGGAACTGCTGCGATTTCCCTCCAGGCAAAATTCATTCACCCCCAATCTGGGGCTTTGCAGATATTCAACAAACAGGGGGGAAAAAAATTTAAACAGAAAAACCATATATGCTACATCAATGCAAACCGTAACAGTTCCAACATGTAGCTATACGCTGCTACAGCCTGGGGGCTAGACCTTTAATAACTGTAAGTTATTGTAGATTCAGCCACGGCTCCAGTAGAACCGTGTCAACCAACAGTACGGATTTAGCTGTGGGGGCACAATCCCATTTTCTGACAAATTTAAGAGGGACTACAAGAGACAGCTTGCGCTAGCTTCATGCGTTCAGCTCTCCTATGAGAGCGTGTGCTCTGCCGGTCTCCCGGCAGCTTGCCATTGGCAACACTGCAGCTGCAATATTTAGCCCATGGGCCAGGCGACTACCGCAGGGCTCCAAACATAGCCCCAAGCGCGGCAGCAGAGACGGGCTGGGGAGAGGAAGCTACATCCGTGTTCAGCTTCTGCTGAGAACCGTCACGAGAAACCTGACTATTTCTCCCACAAAGGGTGTGAAAATTGTGTTCACTGTCCTCCTCTTTCTTTCCCAGCAACGGGGCAGCCAGCACTGGGGCACAGTGTTGGATGACAACGGTAAAATCCAGAAAACTACACCTCAGGAGGCTGAGACCTGCTGGTATTTTCGTCCATTGGTTTGGGGGGAGATCACTCCCTCCTTTGCCTAATTTATTCACCCTCCTTTGCCTAATTTCTTCAGTTCTCTGTTGTTCTCTACCCTGGAGAACCTTTCCTTTATTTCTGCAGTGTCCACAGGTTAATTTCAAACAGTGTTTTGTACACATTTTCTCTTTTACAAATTTCAGATTTCTGAAATAATTTTGACTTCAAAACCCTCTTTCTTCAAAATCTCTTCCTACGCCCCTTTCAATGGTTTTTGCATTGTACTCACCACTTTTTCCTTCTTCTCCATCTCAGTCTTCCTTTCTACTACTCCATGCACTTCAGTTTTTACGCAGACATTTTTATTCAGCATTTGAAGGCATGGGTGAAATTTAGATCACAAGCACCCAACATATGTATAGGGCCAGTGGCAGGAAATACTGCATCTCTGCAAATCTCATTCTGGAATACGGCAATGTTTGTGGAGTGACAACCAAAATACACTGAACAGGTGATTCCTTCCACACATGGTAAAAACAAATTTGGAGGCTTCTTCTGGTTTCCTTTCCCCGCTCCTTACCCAGCCCCAATGTTTGGTACAGTAACTTTTACCCTGTTCCAACCTCAAGGCCCAAAATGATTGCTGAAGTAGCAAGAATCTCATGAATGTAAATATTTGCTCAGGGTTCAGTTACCAAGAGAGAATTTCTGCTCAGAGCCTGCAAGCTCAAAAAGAAAGAATAAAAAGAGGCCAAGAGTTTAAGAAAACTAGAGCCCAGTGTTAAATTCCTTCATTATAGTCAGACACCTGCCTGCTTTTCAGAAGCCTAAAATCAACAGGAGAAACCTCTGACATCCAAGCAATGTTTAGATGTCTTCCTGCCATCCAAAAAACACTGGGACTACTAGGGCTCTTTGGACTTTCAGTCTTTAATATGAAGGCTGGTAGCCTCCAAAAACCTCCATCCAGACTGCCACGATGATGTGTACAGATGTATATGCTGCATGCATACGCTGTATCCAAACACTGCCTCCAAAGGACAGAGGTTGGGCTTCCAATAACAGGCTGACATCTAACTGAAGTCTCACTGGTTTAGCCTTTCACATTAATTAACCAGTTGAATGAGTACCATAAATTAACAGTAGAGGTAGCTACACTTAAAGCAGTGACTCTGTATACTTCAGCAACAGAATACTCAAAATGCTTGAAGAGGGAAAAATGGCAAATATAACGCAAAATTGATTCATTCAGCACAAAAATATTCCCTCCTTGAATCTTTATTGAGCCAAAGAATTTCTAAGAAGCAGCATCAAATCAGTCTCTGAAGAAATTCAAGAACTAGAACTATCTTTCAAAAAGAGATGCTTCAGCATTTTAAAATATAATTTCAGTAATGTAATTATTCATGGCCATACTGAAATTCACAAGGACCTACCATGTTTGGCAGGTCCTCACCTCTCACAGCAGTTGCCAGGGGTCTGCTCCATCCCCCTCTGTTAACACACCAAAGATTCTGTCACCCCAAGAGATGCCTTTTCCTACTACTAACAACAAGTTTGAAGACCACGGATTGTACATTACTCTGTTCACTACCTGATGACAGCTTCTTACCCAACATCAAGAGCTTGCTTCAGAACAGCAATCAATACTTCCAACACATTTAAGCGCACCATAGAAGCCTGTGCAATTTGAAAACTTAGAAATGGTTATTCTTGCTTTTAAGAAAACTGAGCTGTCTAGAACGTCACCAGCACTTCAGAAAGACACTTAAGTTGGTAACATTTGACACGTTTCTTCAAGACAAAAAAGCTCCTTCTCCAGGCCATCACTGCCCAACACGAGTACAGAGCGGGACGCACGAAGGTCCGCCTGACCGGCCTCTTGGGGATGCCATGTGACAGTAATGCCCGGACTTCCCAGTCCCACCACCAACGCACATTGCATCATTCAGGCAGTATCAAGTGTATCGATGCAGGAGAAAAACCCCATTTTAGCACTTTCGCAACTTTTTTATGCTGACAAGTTGACTGTCAGAGCGCCATGGGTTTTTAGAGTTCATAACCAAAACACTGATCATACTAAGAGAGAGAGAAGAAAGACAGAGGGAGAAAAGTATCCTGACAATATCTAAAGGGTCATTGAGACAGCCCAGCTCCAAGGTAGGAGCCTCAGCCCTCTGCTAACGGAGCTTCTGGAGGTGACGAGTTGATGAAATCACCTCTCTGAGCCCCCCAAGGACCCTGCAGGGAATCCTGCGTGAGATGACTGGGGTTACGCTATGTAAACAACCTCCTCTCCCCAGCCTTCCTGCCCAATTCCGCACCCAGCCCTCCCACAGCAGTCAAATCACTGGCTTTCTGTCCCACACCAGGGTCTCAAGCCGGGCCAAATAATAAGAAAAGTGCAACCCAGAAAACAAGGAAGCGGGTAATACCAATAAACTCTGAAATGCAATTGCGTTTCACAGAAAGACCAAAATAGCAACAGAAATCAGTGACGCCAGAAGAAAAAGCAGGGAGAACAGTGTTTTGAGAGGTAGCTGTCAGGGACCACAGAAGCAAAATGCTTTAAATAATGCCATTTAAACTCAGTAACGTAACCCTGAGAAGCCAGGTGACAACTACACACCCTGGGTATTTCGCATAGAAATACATGGTGACTACTGCCAGAAAAAGCAACGGCCATACCAATGAGGGAATGAAGATGAACATCAGGCTGTCCTTCCATTTAGCACTGCAGGAGAGGACACCATGCTCTGCATTTCTTCTCTGTGCTGGTTGGTATAGCATTATCCTGGTATCAAGGTAAAGCAAACACGCTTTGTACTTTAGTACCAGAAACTCCTAATGATAGCCAGTACAGATAAAGTGAAAAGCCACAAACTGCGAAATAAAATTCAAAGACCCATAAAATTTTAAGACATTGCAAAATGTAAAATGCAAATACAGTAATACCAAACCTGGCTTTTAGGAGATGGCTGGGGAATGGGAGGGGGGAGAGTAGAGGGAGGGGCAAAAAGTTTCACTGGAAGCACTTTCCAGCGTACCTCCACTATTGTTCCACCAACAAAGGCCTTCTCAAATTTCACTACTCATAACCTCCAAACCAGGCAGAGTTCCGTGCCGTGACTGACTGCCTTCCAATTACCATACGCTCCAGAGAATGCAACACTGATCTGCAAACATCTATTCCCAATTTCACGGTGAATTTTCACGGTGGAGGTCCGGGGTCCTGTGCTCAGGGGAACCAGGCTCGGTGCTCAGTGGGGAGTTCGAAGGGATTGGCAAGAGGACAAGAAAATGTGAGGCCTGAGAGCTGGTGGTGGGTATGCAGCGTGGCTTAAGAGCTGCCACATCATGGAAAGAACCAACTGAGGAGTTCAGTGATACTCCTTCATAATTTCTCTCTCCTCTCTTTCACTTGTGCCTTAGTCCACCTTACCTCAGGCTATCTCAAATTCTGTTTCCACCTCTGAAAAATATACAAAGTTATTTTTTTACTTAAAAGGAACTTTCAACTAGTTCAGAGAATTTGGAACAAGAGACATATTTTGCAAACGGTATCAATATTCATCATTATGCAAGAATCGTAAACCAAGGTCTCTCAAGTGAAACATTCATTTTCACATTAAAATTTGGTAACGCTGACAAAAATGAACATTGCAGTAGTTATTACTACTTTCAAGCTGCCACACTATTTACTGCGCTCAGACAAGTTAACATCTACATAATCAATACCTCAGCTCTCTAACACAATATCTGTATCCAGTCCCAGGAGCTAGAAGTCTTTATTACTTAGGTTTTACCAGCCACCCCTTTTAAATAGTTTCAAATTCTTCAAGTTTTCAGTATGTAGTAAATGAAAAATATTTTAAATGCTTACAAAACAGCCTGAAGAAGAAAATGAATCTTACTCAAAAGCACTTTACAAGTTTATAGCTTTAGTCGAAACTGGTGTACAGCCAGAGAAGAAACAAAGCATTAATCAGATCATTGTTGCATCCACTCGGTCACACTAACCAAACAGGACCATTTAAGGTCCAATATTACTGATGTCTGATAATCTTAACAAGACCCCTAAACCAAAAAGAAGGTACAAACAATCTGAAAAAAACCCATACATT
Source organism: Himantopus leucocephalus (assembly GCA_003993805.1). Lineage (NCBI taxonomy): Eukaryota > Metazoa > Chordata > Aves > Charadriiformes > Recurvirostridae > Himantopus > Himantopus leucocephalus. The sequence goes on along the minus strand of RSEF01000012.1, from coordinate 7,739,145 downwards.
CATTATTATTGAGCTGGGTCGATAGTAATAGACAAGCTTCAGTCAGGAACATCCAACGTCCATTGAGCTGGACGCTTTACAGACACATGGGAAGACTTTAAAGATGGCTTTAAACTGGAAGAGGGTAGACTTAGATTAGATACTAGGAAGAAAGTTTTCACTCTGATGGTGGTGAGGCACTGGAACAGGCTACTCAGAGAAACTGTGGAAGCTCCATCCCTGGAGGTGTTCAAGGCCAGGCTGGACGGGGCTTGGAGCAACCTGGTCTACTGGGAGGTGTCCCTGCCCATGGCAGGGGGGTGGAACTACATGATCTTCAAGGTCCCTTCCAACCTAAACCATTCTATGATTATAAGATGAAGCTGTTCCCAAAGACCTCTGACAGAAGTTAGTTGTTCGTTTTTCATTGGAAACCAGTAGGAAACACATGGATTTCAGACAGCATTTCAGAGGGCAGCCATCCCCAAATCACCTCATCTCACACAGCTTGTTTGAGAAGGCGGCTTCCTGAAAACCAAACACATCGCAACCTGATCAGGGAGCTCGGAGTATAAAACCCTTGGGGTGCTTGGGAAAACCCAGCCACAAAGCCTGTCTTGAAAACACCACAATGCAAACAACACACAAGTAAAAAAATCATCACCTTCTGACTTCCCAAGTCTTTTCCTCCTGGTGCCCCAGGGTTTTGACAATCCGGTTCCACTACTACAGACCTAGGATGGTCTTCCTCTTTCTGGATGATGCTATGGAAGCTCATCCCACACAAGAAGGCACAAGGACCATCACCACTCTATTTTGATTCCACCATTTTTATTGGTTTGAACATAACATACTCTCTTGCACCTCTGAGACACTTCAGAACCAAAGAAGCTTTGAGGTCCCAACCTCCTCACACATTATCACCTCAGTCGACGTTTGGAGAACATCCACAAGAACTCTGCAGGTCAGTATTTCCCATGGGATTCCTAGAACACACTGGATTTCTTTAAGGAAAGGGCAACATAATACCAACACCCTGTCCGTCTTCCCCGTCCCTGTGGAAGATACCTGACAGGGCTTGCATCTGCACATCGGGAAAAAGGCAGAGCTCCTCTGGGAAGAGAGAGTCCTGGCTTCATTTTCAGGGAGAGTTTTAGACATACATTTAAATGCAAGGAGCTGCACCAAAGGGGACTGGACAACGGCAATTCCAGCCCCATTCAAGAACGATTCCAGCCAGGACTACAGCAGCCCAGCACATCTGATCAAAGTCACAAGAGCAAGCAAGCCTCTACAGACTTCCTTTAGATCACCACACTCTAGGTGCCGTAACTTTCTAAACAGAAATAACTCCCTCACTGAAGACAACCACAGTCATCAAAACTACATGTTCACACGTACGGTGGGATATGTATAGCACCTATCTACAAGCATCTAATATGAGAGCCCCGTCTCCTTCTATAAATAATTCAGAGAGAGGCTGCTAACACAGGTGTTCCAGCTCTTGAAGGCTCCAATCCATGCAGGAGGACTTAATCTTAATGTACTGAAGATTGGTACCTGAGTAGTTCAGGAGGTGTCAGAAGCCAGATTGCCTGAATATCCCTGGATCCAGGGCAGACAGGGAACATAAGCGGGTCTGCAACTCGCCGTAATCTTTCTTGTGTGGATCGAGCCTTTACCTACCTAAGAAGAAGGGCAGGGAACTTCCATTTTTTGAAAATAAGGATTTATTTCTTCAAAAGCAGGAATTCCTTTAAACTCAATTTCACTTCTATCATTTTTCTCTAGCTTTATTAAGGTAAGGAGACATACAATATAAAGAACTGGGTCATAAATGAGCTAAATTAGGAACAAAACCAGCTTGCTTATCTCAGGGAATTTTATAAACACTGCTCCGCTAGTTTGAGTACGAACTGTATAACTAAAACATCCTAATAGCATTGTGAAAACTAGCTTTCTATCAAAAATAAACTTCTTATAAAGAATGTAAGAGTACTTTTATCAATGTATTTGTCACCATACATATCCCGTTTACATTCTGCATACTTCTCCCCTTGGACAACAAAACCAATTCTGGTCATTAACAATTGCCAACAGTCTCTTCCACTCTTTGGTGCTGCTGCGTATCAGGCACCGCAAGAAGTGGTCAGTCCCAGATCCATTTAAATTGTAGAGCCATTTTCCTTTGTGTTAAAATTCCCTAAAGCTTGCAAGGCAACTAAGGTAGAGTATATCCCTTTAATATAGTTTAACCACTCTTAACACTTGGAATGGAAAATGTGACTTAGGTACCAAGGTTTAAGAAACAGCTACGATGTATGCAGCCAATTTTCTAAACATGAATCTCATAAGGGTTTTTTAGAGCATTTTTCCCCCCCCCCTTTTCTTTTTTTGCATGAGAATGTAGGGCTTAGGAGAGACAGCCAGCTAAATGCAACAGACCATTATGGCTCAGAGGTTTCCAATTTGCAACTAGAAATGGTTTACATTATAAGTACTAACAGCTCCAAAAGGTATTTAAAAAGGAGAGAGTGGAGAAAAACTTGGCATTTCGTAAGTGCCTAAATATGGATTGGCAGGAAATAAATTTGATCTATGCAGTTAATAATAGTCTTACCAAAATAAGTGTTTAACAGAACTGGTTTTATGTGGTTTTAGGAAAACTAAAAATATATTTACACAGCTTAGGACTAGTATTTACTCAAACGTGCAATCTCCGAGCGTTGTCAGCCGTGCCGGGACCGGGCCCTCCGAGCTGCCCGCAGACACCCACCAAGTTCGGAGGGGCCGGAGGGCGCCCTACCCCCCCCCCCCCCCCCCCCCCCCCCCCCCCCC
>RSEF01000012.1:7721252-7736323 GCA_003993805.1 Himantopus leucocephalus | reverse complement strand
CCCCCCCCCCCCCCCCCCCCCCCCTTCACCCACCGCCCGCGGGCGGCGCGCCGGGCCCGCCTGAACCGCCCAGGCCTAGAGAGGGGGGCTGCTCCGGACACCGCTGACAATGGCTTCGCCTCAGAAACAGGCCAGCCCGCTCACGGGGGGAGGGAGAAAAAAAAAGGAAAAATAATAAAAAAAAATAAATTAGAAGTTCAGCGTCGCCCCGGATCTGCTCAGGCTGCTCCGCTCCGGGCCCCCGCCCGACCCCCCGGGCGCCACCGCTCCGGGCCGTGCCCGCCTGCCCGCGGCGGGCGGGGGGGAGCGGGCGGAGGAGGGCCCTGCCGCCGGGCAGCGCCCGCCGAGCGCCGCGGCGGGGGAACGGCGCTGCCCCTCCGGCCCCTCGCACACCTGGAGCGGGGCCGGCGCGGGGACCGGCCTCCCGCCGCTCCCGCCGGAGAGACCCCGCGGCCCCCGCCCCGCCGGAGAGACCCCCCGCCCGCCCCGCTCCGCTCCCCGCGGCCCCTGGCCGCCCCCAGCCTCCGCTGAGGAGAAAACTTGGCGGGCGAGCGCGGGGCTCGCACGGCAGCCTCTCCGCCGGGGAGGGGGCAGAGGTGGTGCCGCCGCCGGGGCAGCTCCGCGGGCGGGCAGCGGGGCCCGGCCCGGCGCGGCGCGGGGGTCGCAGCCTTACCCTCCGGCTCCATCTGCTCCCGCCGCCGTGCTCCGGCGCTCCCCGAGCTGCTGCGAGTTGGGCCGGGCTGAGCGGTTACAAAGGCGGCCGCCGGGCGAGAGGGGTGGGCTTCCTCTCCCTCCCCCTGCAGCTGCATCGCGCCGTGAGGCGCCGCCAGCGGGACGAGGCGCCCCCAAAGGCGGCGGAGGCGGGCGGCGCTCCCGCCGCCGCTCGGTCCCGCGACGCCCGCCGCGGCCCAGGCGGCCCACGGGAGCGACCCGCCGGCTGCCGGGGGACCGGGTGCCGCTCCCGGCCTGGGGGAGGAGGGCGTCCGCCCGGGCCGAGCGCTCGGTTACGGGCGGGGGCCCCGCTGCAGGCCGCGGGGAGGGGAAGACACCCCCCCCCCCTCCGCCTTCCCGCCTCCGGGCCGCCGAGCGGCGGAGGAGAAAGTAACGTCCGCCGCTTGCCCGGGCCGCCCGCTCCCCTCACGGGAAGCGCCGGCGGAGGCAGGAGGGTTCGCCCCGTTCCGCCGGTCAAGAACTCGCAGGCCTCCCCAGGGCAAAGCCCCAAATCACGTCCTCAAGAGCAGCAGAAAGCGGGTGGGGGCTTCGAAAGGCGAGGGGTTCCCGCGCCAGCTGTTGCCCTCAGAGCCAAATCTCCTCGGTGCCGCTGCTGGGGGCGGCCGTAGGGCGTGTGGCCAGGCCCAGCTGGGGCTGCCCGTCCCAGGGACAGGGGTGGCTCCCCACACCGGCGTCCTGTCCTCTACCTACGCATTGGAGAGCGATTCAGGTACGAGCCCGGTCCTGTGGTCCCCTCAGACAACCAACCTCTTCCCAGCGCCCAGAAATCCACCCCGAAGCCGTAAGGCCTTTCAGGGCTTCTTGAAAAGTCAAAGCAGGAGGTGCCCCCAGACTCGCTGCTCTGCCACCCGGGAGCAATGGCAGCAGAGTCGAAGGGTGATGTTCGCCGAGAGTGGCCGAGCCAAAGGGTGATGCTCTCCGAGGGTGGCTGAGCTGAAGGGTTACGCTCTCTGATGGTGGCCGAGCCACAGGGTGATGCCCTCCGAGAGTGGCTGAGCTGAAGGGTTACGCTCTCTGATGGTGGCCGAGCCACAGGGTGATGCGCTCCGACCGCAGCCAAGCCAAAGGGTGACGCTCTCTGATAGCGGTCAAGCCGAAGGGTGACTCTCTCCTTCACCGTCCTTGACCTGGCGCTGGCGAAGTTCTGCTGCAGAGGGTGTGCTGCAGCCAGGGTAAAACCCTGCCTTCCCCAGTGAGGTGCGTGTTTAAAGGAGAGCTTTCTGAGAGTTAAAGGAGGGAATAACACTAATAACAACTGTATTAAGCCTAAAAGCGTATATCAAGGAAACTATCTGCGAAAGAACGAAACTGTGTAAAACTGTCTTCACAAAGGCATTTACCTTCAGGAAAAAATGCAAAACAGTAAATTCAAAAGTTAACTATGTTGGGCTTTAGTCTATTTTTTGTTACCCAGTAATTGGTCATTGCTCCTTATCTTTCCCCTGAAATGTCCGGCTTCGATGTAGGCCCCATTACGGAAATACACTTTTGGGTAACTTCAGTAGTGTGGTGGAATGGAAGAATGTTTTTTGTAATGAAACTCAGAAAATAGATTTCTTTGGACTAATTGTTCCAGAATAAAAGGAGTAGCTGTTCTACAGTAACTCTATGAATAGGGTCTAGTTAAACCAGAGTGAGAAAGCAGATTTATCAGTCATGAACCAAACTGGATTTCCTGATGTTACTTTAAAAATCCTACCTCAAAGCATTAATATACATATACAAATTTAACGTACAACTAAACCATTTTGGAGATTAGACTCCCCATGTTTCTTGCTTTACGAAATGGTTATAGCTCCCTGAAATTAGCCCTGTCCTTTAGGACAATGAGGCAGATCATCTCTCAAGTACCTTCACCACAGCAGATCTGAGCTTACCAGTTATTGCTACATGGTTATCAGATATAAGGGGGGTCCAGCAGCAGAAACAAACTTTAAAATTGTTGAAAATGACCCAGGTTCTTTGCTCTCAAGAAAGCAAGGTGCCTGCTATAAAGTATAAAGCTGAGACAAACAACTGTCTATTTTAAGCATTTAAGCATATTTGATGTAGCACCAGAACATCAGATAATCAATGTTCTTTAAAAGGATCGTTTTATTTCCTGTCCAATTCTTTCCCCACCCTAGCCAGCATTTTGTTTTGATTTGGGTTTTTTTTTCTGGAGAATTAGAGCATTTTTCATTGTAGGTGTTCTCAACTTTTACAGTCTGGGAATTTGCAGAATTGAATTTGTATCTCTGACCGGAATCAGTTGTATTCAATGAGTAATGCTGGAGGAGTTCACAATTTAAGCAAACATTAAATTGCAGCCGTTACTTCTGGCCGGCTAAGATTGTAACAAAGGGCCAGTATAAGTTTCTTCACATCTAAGAATAAGCCATTTCTTCAACCAAGGTAAGTAATTTGGAGTCAGAGAGCAGTTTCAGTAGATAAGCAACAAAGAAAAGAAGGGCTCTTTTTTCCAACTCTGCTAGGGAGCTGAAGGAATAAAAGCTACTGAGAAGGTAGGCTGACACTACCAGCAAAGAAGCAGAAGAGTACAGATTTGGTTTTAGAACAGGAAGGTGTTTGCTGGGACACTTCCTCTGAACATTGTAATTTCCCCCCACCCCCCGAATTGCGCGCCATCCAATCCTTTAAAAGCGTGGGGGACAAAACCTGGGATTGTGCTTTGCGACACGTTTTACAGCTCCTGTGTAAAAGCCCAGGACTCAACCTGGTACTGAGTTGCAGGCTGTGGATCCATAGCCAGCTACATTAAGCCCTTTCCTCCTAACCTGACTAGCTCAGGCACCCAAGCTGTTTCCCTTCAGTCTCTCATGAAGGAAGTCGTACTAGGAACAAGGCCGCCTTGTCAACGTTTCTGTCACTTCTGCCCTTCTCAGGCTTAATCTCAAAGAAGTCAAAGCTTCTATTAAATAGAATAGAAACTGATTGGCAATCTCCTGCATTGAACTGGACCTTGCTGAGCACCTTAAGGTCTTGGGTTTATTAAATCTTATTTGCAAATGCAAATGGCACTTTGTACGCAGTACAATATACTTCTTTCCTTTAAGCTTTGAAGCACTGGGCAATGTCCATTGAATGTGGTCTTTATCGTGGGATTTTTTTTATGGTTTTCAAACCCTTGATATCTAATGCACTTGTGCATTAGGGTAAGGGTGAGAGAAGAGGGTCAACAAATGCAGTGTAAGCAGTGAGTAAAGTTCACACAAATACTCATTCTTTCTCTCCCCCAAAAAGAAAGAAGTTGCCTGTCATATTGCATTAAAATTCTTTTACAAGAAGAGCTCTCTCAACACAAATTAATTCTCCCTCATGGTAGGCTTTGCAGTTAAAATAAGGATTACCATTGCATGTCCAGGAAAGATAAATCTAAAGAGGGGAAAAATAACCTCTTATACATTCAATGAGACATTGGAGACCAAGAAGCTAAGACTTTGCAAGTACATGGGTTTCGTCTGACATGCTTTTCATGTGAGAGACGCATGTTATGTTCTCTTCCGGATGATGTAATCCTCAGGGTGACCCTCATGTGCTTTTGCCATCATATGATATGCTACTGAATATACAAAGTTCCTTTGTGTACAGAGTCCTTATTTATAACTCTCAGAATTTTGATCAGAGCTTTTTCTTCCTTTCTGAAGAGACTACTTTTCATTTGAAGACGATGATGTGAAGGTTACTGTAACATGTCTTTTGAGTATTGATGCAATCTCATTTTCGTGAATTTGAAACTGAGCCTTTCCAACTGCAGAGAAAGAAGTACTGCTTTATATCTCATTCACAATGAGATTAAACCAGCAACTGCAATAAAAAATTTAAAATTTATGGCAGCACTGAGATTGATTCTGTTGGTTTGACTTTAAATTTGCAAAAAAAGTGGAAAAAATTATTCATCAAAGGTAGCTTTCAAGGGGAAATATTTTTAAGATGAAACCCTACTGAGGTAGGGTTTGGGTTTTTTTAATGATACCTTAGGCAAAAGCAAGTTTATTCCATATTCCCCAACACCAGTTACCAGAGCAGCCAGGAATCCAGAGGAAAAAAAAACCACAGAAAAACAGAGACAAAAATAAGGAACTGCAGATAAAAGTAAAGCAGTACTGCAGTCGGGACACAAGTCCTGCAGCAACTTTTCGGCTCTGGCATAAGGTTTTTACAGCAGAGTGGAATACTCTGTATTTTATCCCCACTTCATAAAGCAGTTGAACTTAAATATTTACTAGGGCTTGTACTCTGAATCAATGTTAACACTCCTTAACACTGAGGCATTGCAAATCCTGGACTTTCTAATCTCACTGGTATTCTTTATACACCGGCTTAGAGCTTTTTAATATAAATCGATTCAGATCTCCTTAAGGGAATACACACCAAAGTTGTTATCTGGACTCTCTGAAAGCAGAAGTAGGTTCGTATCACAGATAACGGATGATCAGAGTGTGTCACCTCTTCCCAGAGCCTGAGCTTCACAACAAAAAATGTTCTTCTCGGAGTCCCCAAGGAGGGCAACAGAGCCATTCTTCATCTTGTAAAAGCTGGGCTGGGGAAAACAATAATCCTGCTGCCCTTACTTGACAAATAACAATGAGCTACGAGGGTGGTGGGTGCACTTGCTTTCTTCTGCATCTCTGGCGTAAAATGAGGGTAGTACCCTAGATTGTTAGGGGACTCCTGATATCCTGACCAGAAAAGCTATACTTAATCTGTGACTATGCGCACCCGCGGGAGAGGATGGTGAGAATGAGGAGGTGTTACTGACCTCTTCAGCTAAAAGTCACCATGGGTGGCAGCCAGCAGACGCTTGATCTCGTAGTGAGTGTGTCTCTGTTTGCTAGCCGCAACCAGAATACCGAGGCTAAACTTACAACAGAACACCGTAGTGTTGCAGAAACCTCTGTGCATATATTAGGTACTGTTTACTGTGGGTTTGCATTTATATTTTTAGATTGCTGAAAGCTCGGACTTGTCGGACGGCTATATTCATCTGCAGAATTGGGGATGAACTCAGTGACCCAGAAGGTCCTTTCAACTCCCATGTTTGTCATCTATTTTGTATCACAATATAAAGTAAATGAGCAGTTATAGCTTGTCACCATCGGATTAAACATTTCCAAACACCACTGACTTTCGTACTACCCTCAAAAACAAGATACGCTTTGTGAATTGAATCATCTGACACGGAACAGATGCACCGAGGGTGATATTTTTCAAAAGCAATGTCTTTCAGAAAAATAAACTCCATTATTCAAAAGGAAAAAGGCAGAGGTAGCTAAATGCTCTTAGCGTTGAGCAGGGTTTAGGTTAAGCCTTTTCAGAAAATATTAGTTACATATTTAAATAATGTAAAGGGCATCGTAGATTTTACCCGAAAGTTTTCAGTAACCTAAAATCAGCCAAACTGAGGTTCTGTCAGTTTGTTGCTTTGATCAGAGATGTACTAAAACTGGAATCTCTGTCAAACAGGAGAGGGAAATGCTGTTTTTCTGGGCACCGTTAGGTTAGAAATTTACTCCAGCTTTGGCCTGAAAGAGGCTAGAAATGTTGATTTTTAAGACGTGCCACAATGGTCTGGCAGACAACAAGGTTTAGCTTTTAAACAGGAAGAGAGAATTACCGCACTTGATTTTTGTCACCCTGGTCACTGTTGGTCTGGGTTCAGAAACAAACAATGACTTATTTTGAATTTTGATAAAGGCATTCTCATCTCTTTTTTTATGTTGCTCTAAATACATCCCATCAGTTATGTAATTATTCCGTGACTTATGGGTGATGCCGCAAATCAGTTGAAGCGAAAACATTTAGTAGAACTTCTTTATTCTGAAAAAAAAATCACCAAAATGGTTAGTATGCTATTTATGCAATCTATTACTAAATCATCCAGAATACAAACATATAGCCTTCAAAAATAGATTTTCTTTGATCCTTCATGAAACTACTAAAAGGTTCTTATACAATAACAGTCTTGAGTGATCATTTATAAAAGTTCCAAACCAGCCGTCGTCAATCCCTCTTCACACAGATCTACTCTATGTGTTATCAGGATCTTGATGAATGCCGTAATATCAAGAATTACCCACAACTTACTCCTGCGGCCCTCAAAGCTACCCTTACAACCACATCTTAATACGATGATAATTACTGTTCTGCACAGCTCTGGATTTGGCGTAGCTAAGTCATAAAGCAGAGGGGGAAAGAAAGGTGTACGTAGAGCTCCTGCCCTGCAGTGATGTGCCTGTTTTCTGTCACACGGGAGGTCTTGTGCATCTGTCCCCAGGAGAGCAGGTAATTATTATTACCTGCAGACTTATTGAAGCAGTCAGTTTGCATCTCTAGTCTTCGAGGAGCAGATGGCCAACCCTCTCCTAGAATTTATCGGGGAGGCTGAATCAGCATAAACATCTTACGTGATCTCTTCAAAACCAGTTTTTAAAATCTAATCTAATTGATATACTTGTATAAAGCCTGAACTTCCGTGAAAGTCAGAATCTGCAAGTGGCTTTTTAGCCAAAGGATTTTCATTCCTAGATCTTTATCTACTGAATTATGAAGCAGATGTAATTTTTACCTTACCATTTTGGATATACTTAATAGATGAGAGATGTTAGGCTATCTGTTTTTCTTTATACCTGTATTTTCTTAGATGTCACTGTAATGAGAAAAGACAGGCTTTAAGTAGCATGGTCTTTACTGGGGATCCATTTGTGAGGCTTAAATACACCAAGGATTCTACCACATGACTTTACTCATGAGGGAAAAATACAACTGAAGATGAACTACAGACCCAAGAGTGGAGTTTCTTTAAATCTCTGAGTGAAATCAAGTCTTTCCTGGAGTGCTATTAGCCTTTAATTGTTGATTAAATAATAGAATTATTTGCTACTTTTGATGTAGTAGGTCCATCTCCTGTTAAGAAAAAAACACCAATTTTAGCAGGTATGCCACTGGAATTAATTACTGTAGTTTCTACGTTAGCACTAGGCAGCAAAACTTCATAAACCAATGAAACAAGGCTTTTCATTTTGCTACTTAGAATTCACTCACCTAGACCTCAATTTGCTCAACGTTGTTTTTCTTCCCATTATTATTAAAAACTGAGTAACCTATCTCAGACTTTTCCAGTGTCCAGAAAGGAACAAAACATGTCTGTGTGTAAATCCTTTCTGCGAATAAGAGGAAGACTCCACCTCTGTGAAGATCGAGCCATTAAAAAAGGAAAAGGTGGCAACGTGTGTCTTTATCAAATTCCCTTGAAACATTCTTGGGCCAATTTTTGCCAACATCTCTACGGCCATCCACATCTTACCATGATTCAGCAGCAAAATTCCGTCCTCTTTTTCTTGCCTTCATACCTTAATGCTCCCAGCTGAAGTCTAGGTTTTCATTCAGTCTTATCACAGGGACACGCTGTTTGGCACTGGGGGTTGGGTTTTACCAGATGGTAAAATTAGTAACCAAAAAGGTACACCATGAATTCAGGTCCAGTGCAGAAGAGAGCGATCAGCTAGACGCTTCTTTCTTCATAACTTTTCAGACTAGTTGATCATGTTGTGACTGGACACCGGATTTTCCTGCAGTCACTGAAAGAAGGGGAAAAAAAAGATCTGTAAGTAAGGAAATTGCCATTGAAGGCATGAGTAGGGGACACAACCAGAACCAAAGCACATAACATCATATAGGCAAAGCTATCCACTCTCTGAATGATTCGGTGCATGGCAGAGCCCTGAGCTGATGGTACACCTTTCCCAAAATGTATGCTGAAGCAAGCTAGAACAGAAACAGCAAGAAACGACCCATGAGGAGACCAGAGATGCAGGAATTCACCATTGCTCCTTAATAGAAAGTAGCTTGGGAGTGGCAGGAAGCCCAACGTATTTCTCCCATCAGCTCTAAATCTTTTCCTGATCAGTTGCAAAGCAAGAGCAGATTCCTGGTTCTCTGACTCCTAAAAATAGCGTGAGATCCCAAACAGAGATGGCATGACAGGGAAGAGCGCCAAAGCACAACAGCGTCTATAAAATTCCATATTTAATTTTCTTCTATCTGCCATGCATGTGTGGCCACGCTATCCATTAGGTAATGAGATTTATGATTTATTTCAGTGGTTTTAGCTTTGTTCCTCTCTGTACCACGGGACTCGATGTCTGCTGCAAGATGCTCGGCAGAGCTTGCCTAGCTTCTTACCTTTCGCAAAGACCCTGCGCAAACTGGTAACGCCAGTAAGTGGCGAGCTGAAAATATGTAGAAGGGCTCACTTATTTGCACCTGCCTCCCCCAGAACTGGCCACAGTCTTCTCTACTCACCCACGATGAAATCTTTGCCGTGCTGTTTTGAAACAGTGCTCTCAAACTCTGGATTAAGGATGGGCAAAGTGGAAGATGCAGGCTGAGCTCTTGCCGGTTGACAACCCCTCCATCAAGCCTGTGGACCTACTGTGCAGCTGGAAACGGAGCTTTTGCTGGCCCACAACCCATTCCTACTAGGGGCATTAAAATGAGCAGGCAGGACAGGTTCCTGGTCACGGCAGGTCCAGCGCAAGCCTAAAATTATGCGGTGTAGTGACAAATGGCACAGAGTCAAGAACCAAGCTGAGTTACCAGAGGGATCAAGAAAAAAAAAAAAAGAGAAAATTTCTTCGCACTTGTGGTTCCGTTTATTGTCTATCACGTGATCCTTTGGGTAATCAGTTGCAGCAATGGTAACCATTCATAAAGCTTCACCTTCCAAACCTGCCAAGCTCGCAGCTTCTCAGAAGAGCAAGAAATACATTCAATATGAGCTATGCAAAGCCCCGGGGAACACTGGCAAAGCTAAAGAGAGGAGGAAGCCGGGGGGGATGAGAAGAATTCTGGAGACAAAAGTCAAATCTTCTAGCGTGGAAGAAACGTGGGGGTTTTTGCTTCGCTCTCAGCTCTCGTTTTCCCTGCAGCCAGCCGAGGAGGCTGTGCGCATCCTGCGCTCTGTATTGCGCTGCCATCTCCTGTTTGCTTGGCAGAACTGCTCCAAAATAAAACCGGGAGTTGCCAGCAACGATATTGCATGTTCAAGCAGAATGAGCGTATCCCTTTTACATTTTTTTACAATTTCGTTATGAATGGAGGTATGTCGTACAGAGCTGCGAACTGGATACAAAGCTCCAAACTGCTCACGGCAGAAACATACCCGTCACCTGGAATGAAAGAGTTAGCAAGGGTGAAACAACCCTTTCCAACTCTGCAGAAAGCCAGAGAGAAGGCAAGAATAATCAGGGCATCCAGTCTTTTCCCAGCGAGCTTCAGTGAACTTACTCATGGTTTGCCTTTTGTGATATTTTAATATTCTATAGGCAAAACCTCAAAACCAGCCACTGGCACTAAATTTCAGCACTGGCATTTGGGCTTCTGTAGTTTTTTGTTGAGGTTTTTTTGGAAGAGAGTTTTTGAAAAGATGGGAACGTGATTTATCTCCCATTCTGGATTCTCCTCCAGCCCGCAGTCAATCTTACTTCCCAGAGCTGAGATTACGAAGAGAGCTGTTCCAGACGTATAGCAGTTCTGTAGTTAGTGTGAGGGGGCTGAACTGGAAATTTGGCACTTTCAGCACAAATGCCACACAGAAGAAAAAACAGTTCAGATCTTCAGTGGTGGCCAGACTTGTAAAGAATACGATTTAACAGGCACCTTCATATGGGCCAGATCCTCCAGCCATGCTGTATAAACTCATCTGCTAGTACAAATTTTCACTAATCTGTGCAAGTGTGTGCCTTGATTTGCTGGGCACTAAGAATAAAACCCACAGCCAGCAAAAGTCAAAGGACAAGTATTCCTGTCAAGTCTGCAATGGGCAGTTGTCCCGCCGAGCAGGGACTGGCACTCTTGCCTCCCCTTTAGTCTCTCGAAGCTCACTTGGAAAAAATTTCGCCATGCTTAAACCAGTTTTAGACTGCCCAGTATAAACAACTACACACCAGAATAGCTGCAGTGGTGTCAGGAGCACTAGTAGTCTGTCATCACACAAACCCATGAACGCTTTTTTTTTTTTGTAAGCAGACCACCGCAGCGGACTTACAACGGCATCTGCACTTACACGTTCTGACTGCGTGCGACGAACGCGGGCTAAAGGAGGGACTTCAGTGAGGACGTTGCCCAGATGCAGACTCTAAATGGGTAAGGTAGAGCTGGGCGCTACGTGGTTATCACAGCTGTGAAAATTAAGTTCTAAACCACTCAGGGACTGACTGCCACGTTCCCCATACCCATCCTGTGGTTCCCTCCCTGTGGCCCTGTCCTGCACTGCCCGGCTTTCTTGCCTCTCTGCCCAATTGCCCTTCTGCACAATTTCCAGAGGGTACTACTGAAGGTCACAGAGCCACCAGCCCCCCCCCGGCAGTGTGTCCATCACTAGGATAAGGTACCAATTAGCAATTTTAGCTTCGGAAGCAGGATGAAGCAGAAGTGACAGTCTCACTTTACGCTTCTGGGAAGAGACTTCCAGATGAGAACAGAAAGTCATTCCCAAGAAGAATGAAGAGTCTGAACCCAAGTCAGAAGAGGAATCCGAAAAGCTCATGATAACAATGACTCGAAGGGTAATAAGAAACAAAGGGGAGGAGAAAAAGGCATGTGTTCTTATCATACTTTCCACTGCCCAACCAGCTTCTGCAACTAGATTAGAAAGGAAAAAATCATCCCTAGCCCTCAGCCCTTCTCTGGGCTTTAATTCCAGTTCTGCTGTGGACTGTTGATAACTTAGCAGGGTTGTGAACATCACCAAGAGCTTAACTGTGTATTTTACTGAGTCGACGAAATACTTTGGCCTCTGCATAACTGAGCTCTTCGAAGAAGTGTTCTTAGCTATTCCACACCCTCATTGTTCCACTTGACAGCTGAACAAACTTTTAGCAAACTTTTTTTTTGCAGAAAGTAAACATTCAATCAGAAAAGATGTATGTATATACGTTCCTGTGTTACCTAAAGAAAAAAAAAATATGCCCAGGCTTTCATCCATGTAGCACAAAGGAAAAATCGTAAAAGTCAAAGATGCAGACTTTTTCTCTTCCCCTACCATTCTAGTATTGTACCTAAAAGTGGTAGCTTAAAAAAACCACAAACCCTAAGCCCCACTGTCCGTGATGCAAAGTCAGGCATGTAGTTTCAGTAGCAGCCTATAGGAAGGTGCAATTCAGCGACATCTAGAAGGCACCACCATCTCTGATGAATTGCCAGCAGCGCAACAGAAGGTGCCAGCCACAGCGAACTGCCCTGTGAAACAGCCGGCAGGTCTTGCAGAGTAAGATGGCTTTGTTTCCACAACTAAAAAACACATTACATGGTGCCTGAAAATTGGATTCATTCTTGTTCCGGCTGGTTCCAAACGTAATGTCAGCAAAGACCAAACCTGATACCTACTGGCTGTGCAGCAGCTTGCACAAACCCAACAGAAGGACAAGAACCTGCAAGAGAAAAGCAGCTCTCTCCTTCGTGGCGAGATCTGAAGGCATCAGATCTGAAGGCCAAAGACTACCTTGTCAGGGAGAGCAGATGGAAGACAGGGAGCTTGGTCTGATACTTAACAGTGGTGGAACAGTCCTCTGTTGACCCAGCTCTTTGAGCACAGTCAGCTGCGCTAGTTCACCTCCAGCTCACCCGGGTAGCTGCTTCCTCCTGCGCCATGACAGCATCTTCAGATGTGCTGACACTGATACACACGCTATCCTGAATCTGCCCAGTTACCGGACTTGTTATTCCGATTAAAGCATCTGGAGTCAGGAAAGAGTAAACAGCAACTTTTTGCCAGTAGATATGAAGCACAGCAAACCTCTGGCACATCAGGCTGTAGTGGTGAGCACCAACAGTGCCCAACTAACTAGCACAGCTAAAACCCTGCAGGTGACTCACTGCCAGCATGTTCCTGGGCTTTGGCTGTTCTGGTCACGCTTGAGCTTTCTGCTGTTTGACTCAGGTATTTGCACTAAACTGAAAAAAAAACCCAAACCAAGCCTTAACACCCTAAGCATGAAGAGCATGTTGTATACCAGCGATAGCTAGGAATTCTGTCCCTACAGAGAAAGACAAAATCACAAGGAACCTGCTTTTACAAAACCTAATCTTAGTTTTGAGAGCTGTTACCGAATAACCACGTGACTCCCAGCTAAAAAGAATGAATGCTTTCCCCGGCCTAATAAGGCACAAGCTCAGGCTGTTCTTTAGATCCAGGCAAGATGACACTGTAAAAACCTCCTCCCCAGGCTGTCAATAGCACAGGCTCGTTCTCCCGGACAGACACGTCGGTGTTCTAAATGCAGATATTAATGCTCGGTCTCTAAGACTTCGGTAATTGGCTTAATAAAGGCTCATTGTTCATTTGGCAATAACAGGAAGCTAATGTTCTACTGCTGGATCAAATACTTTACTCTTTATCCCTTGATAAAGCCTTGAGTTGCATTAATTTGAATTGCAGGGTAGAAGCCACAGAGGAAAATAAGATAATAACATTTGAGATTAGTAGAAGCTACCTGAATGTTTACTCGATATAATTTGTAATAATGATACAAACTGTCCTAGTTAGGAATAGCCTCATCACCAGAAATTGGGGAAAAATATTTGTGATTACGGAATTGCCAAATCGAGTGTTTTCCTTAGTTTTGAATTAGCATGCACTTGAATACTGTGATACACTTTTAACCGAAAATTGCTGTGTAAAAAATAGGGAGCAAGGTTTCAAGGAGAAAATCAAGGAGAAAATATCTTCTTAATGTCAAGCAGCATATACTAAAATGAACAGTTGTTTTTCCTTCTCTCCTTATGCGTAAATATGGAGATTTGTAATTCCTTGAACACATTACTGTTTGAAAAGCAGAAATAATCAATCTGTTTCAAAAAAGAGAGAAAACAGTTATTGAGAATAATGGCTTATGCACGTTTCAAAAATTCTGCTCTTTTAATCCGTATGATCTCTTTAATAAATCATCAGTTTTAAAGTTGCTCCTGCCTGTTAAGCACCTTACAGTATTTTAGCAGAGGACAGTCACAACTCAAATGTCCCCCTGCTGACGTTTTTAAAAGTAGAATCGTAGAGATATTTTAGAACTATGAAGTTGTTCACAATCCTTGCAACGTTAAGAGAATTGGGCAGATACATTTTTGGCCTTCACAGAATGTCTGTCTAACCCAAGATCTGAGTCAGTAAAAAGCCATAGTATTTGTGGGTTCTACCCGTAGAGTCCCTTTCAGTTTAGTTAACCAACTTTGAGTCATACTTGCTAAGCTGGTGCAAATCCGGCCGCGCAGACTTCACCCTACCTTAAAGTCCCTTCATCTATATGTAGCTGACTCAAGCTTTGCTTCGGTAGGTAGCCTCAATCAGCAAGTACTACGTTACATAGATCGTCCTAGTTAAACATCAGTATAAATTAAGTTTTATGTAAATTTTAAACTTTCTCTCAGGTTTTCTCCAGCAAAATCACAAAAAACAGCTTTCACCGCTCCCACTCGGTATATTGTCTTTACTTCAGAGATAGTCTACTATCTACAGCCAGATCCAGCTTTTTTTCGTTTGGTGGTTGGCTTTTTTTAAAACCACAGTTACTGAATCCAAGACATTTTACAACCACTTCACTTGGTAATGATCAAACTTGATGACTTAGTTAAGCGCAGTGTGTCCCAGCGTCCCAGGGCTGGGTAAGGTAAGGCTGGCCAATGCAGACTCAGAGAATCATGGAATGGTTGAGGTTGGAAGGGACCTTAATCATCCAGTTCCAACCCCCGTGCCGTGGGCAGGGACACCTCCCACTAGACCAGGTAGGAGACCAGGTCTCAGATTACCTTGGAGATACCACGCTCAGTATACAAGAGGAAAAAAGTTCACTCTGCAGCTGCGATAGCTCCTTTTTGGGGAAATTCGCACTGAGAAGCAGCAAACCCCCTCCTTTACTGGGAAAGAACCTCAACTGTCTTGGAAGAAAAGAAAGGAATAGGATGAAGTCACCTTTTGAGTAGTTTCTACGTGAGTGTTTTNCTCAACTGTCTTGGAAGAAAAGAAAGGAATAGGATGAAGTCACCTTTTGAGTAGTTTCTACGTGAGTGTTTTTCCCAGCAACCACTAAGAAAGTATTTGTTTGAAGCTTTTACATGTAAAGAGTCAGTATAATACTCAATCATATTACCTGGCTGCTTTGCCAGGTGCTGGCAAAGGAGCTGACAGAAGTGATCTTTATAGTTTTTCATTGTTTTTGCTAAGTCCTTGGGTGGAAAAGTACCTTTTCCTGGTCCTGTAGGTCAATCTACCTCATCAGCCTTTAAAAAGCCACAAGAATGTAATAGTGTAGCCAGTAGGACCAGGGAGGTGATTTTACCCCTGT
>RSEF01000012.1:7698473-7716034 GCA_003993805.1 Himantopus leucocephalus | reverse complement strand
TTAAGGTCCCTTCCAACCTAAACCATTCTATGGTTCTATGATGTAAAAGTACTCATGCCCAAAGATTAGCAAGATGTCCTTCCACGGCGCATAGACATAATGCAGTCAAATTACTTTTGTCCGTACTCACAGAGAGACCACAACGGTTCAAGGCTTTAGGCTGGAAAGGGAGTCTGAGGGGAGCAGCAGAAGTGCTGTAAAATGACTGTTACTAAAATGGCGATTAGTACCATTAGATGTGCACCCAAACTTCGCAGTTTGTCACTTTACACATGGAGTCCAAATAACAAGTTTCCAGTGGTGACTGAACAGCATTTTTAAAAATGTTCATCTTTCGTAATTCTACTTTAACCTGCTCCCAATTCCTGATGTAAAAATTCTTTAAACAGTATTTTATTACTGTTTTCTCTATAGCAAGTGGCCTTTATAGAACTGTTTTCACCATCAAAATTAATTTTAAAACAATTAAACAGAGGAACTGAGTGCTACTCAGTGCTACTGTGGGGGAATCTGTACGAATGCCTGCAAGCTGTCCGATCTACGGTCATCGTCACTGAGCTTGGAATCTACTTCACTTGCACAGTGCATCTTCAACTATTTAAAAAATGAATGTCTTTACATGTAGATGCGTATTTACTGCACAGAGAAGACCAATTACGTGTATGGGTAGAAAAATAAATATTCATAGGTACCAGTTGGAATTTACAACGGCCGCATCTGTAAAATACAGCTTCTTCATAAAAGCAAAAATATTTGCAGAGAGGTTCCTTTTAACCTCAAAATAGAAAAGCCCCTGACTTTAAGGGACATTTATCATCGCTGACTTATATAAAGCAGACTGGAAAAAAACCCACCACAGAACAAAACTGCATTCACATGCAGATTCATCAGGTGTGCTTATACTATCAAGTCCCGAATTCTGCTCTCCTTGACTTTAAACAGCAGGATTAGGCCTATATTCCGAATTATATTCGTTTGGGAAAAGAAAAAGGGAAAGGAAAAAAATAGAATTTTATTTTTGAATACACATGGAGATTAAACAATAACCCAGAAATACTCATATCAACCCCTTATGCACTGCAAGCGCAGTGTAGCTTAGTGTCCCAGAAGGTTTTGAGTTGTGGGCCACTATGCGCGCGGGAATCTCTCCACTCGAATCTCTGCACATCCTGCTCTTGAGTTCGCCAGTCTCTCTCATACCGCGGGGCACAGGAAACACCCAGTGTGCGAGGGGTTTCTCTTTTTCAAAAACAAAACCAGGAACCTTAAACACGCTAGAAGCCTGGCATCTGCCCTTCTCACAGCCAGCTGGACCTCACAAGGCGAACCCAATCCATACACCTCAGCAAGTGGAAGCAGCCCAAGGGCCAGACCTCTCCCAATTCACCATTAGTGCTGGAGAAGGAACACAGACCGAAATGGCCCTAGGCGGCCTGAAAAGACAAAAATAAATCTTGCAGGCGTAACGGTCCTCCCCTGGGGCGAACAATTTGAGGGCACGGCTACAGAAATGAATCGCTCACAGCATCACTGCTACCCCTGTTGCTCTGGGTTGTCGGAGTCATATTTGCTTCACCTGGGGCTGGGAGCAAGGCACAGACCAGAGATTACTGGGAGGCCTAGAGGCCGTGGGGCTTCCTCCAGCTCTCAAACACACTCACGATGTTTGAAGTGAAAAGTGCAAGTCTGGTTCTATCACCAGTTTACCTTTCCGCTTTCTTTTCTACCCATGCCTCAAACCTGATTCCTCCAAAGCTCCACGAACCAGGGGAACATCCAGAAAGTGTTACCAATTCCTTAAGGAATGTGATGTGATGGCTTCAGCCAAATATGATCTGCACTGGAATGACCTTGTTTCATTCTCACAATTACCCCGCCAAGAGATTTGGGGAAGGTGAAATTATGGGGAGGATTTCCTCCCCCTTTCCCAGCTTCTTTCTTGTGAAACAAAGTGTATCCACTGTTTTGGTACAGAACAGGGAGTTAATTCAGCCCTCAAATTTTCAGCTCAGTGAAGCTGCGTCCAGATTGCTGCAGTCTGTCTGCTCATATGACTTCCACCAGAGGAGTGCTAATCAAAGCCAGCCGAGGCAAGAGTGGCAGATCCCCCACTCCTCCCTCTTTAGAAACAAAAGAGATGATGAAAAGAAAAAAACACTGCAGTAAAGCAGAGTAGGGACTTCCCACACCGTCTTGCTAATGCCCCTTAATCCCCTTCTCTAGAGGTTTTTGGTGTTACTCCAATGCCTCTTGATCGAGCATGGTCAGTTGTGCCAAACCTGATAGCTGACTGGCAACACAGACAAGAGCTCATCAGAGTCTAGAAGGCAGTAAAGTTGGTTGCACATAAGCTAAGCTATAATTAAAGCCGTGATTTTGACTCCAAAACGGTCACTGTAGCAAGTCATTATCTCACCAAGCTTTCCTGTTAGCACAACGGTTTAAAACATCAAATGACTGTCCTAAGAATTGCAATTCACTACTGCAAATATCTAAATTCACTTTTTTTGTTGTTTTTCTCCATAAAACTCTATGGAGGGAGTTTTTCCTTCCTTTCCAACAAAAAGGAAGTGTTAGCGGTACACATGCAGCTGCCGTTTTTACTGTACCTGACTAACTGTTCTCCCATATACAGGAGAGGACGGGGAGAGGCTGGTGTGGTAACTACTGTGGCTACAGGCACTCATGCAGCCTGAACCTCGTCTCCTCATCTTTAGGTCAAGTGAAACGCTACAGCCTTAAACCCAAACCTTCTCGGGGCGCAAGCACAGCTGTCCGGGCCCAGAGGAACCCTACGCTATGCCAATCACAGCAACTGGTCACTCGGAGAGAAGCGGTGAGGCTTGAAAAGTTTGCTAGAAGTGGATGGAGGCGTTGCGTGCACAGGTGGACTGGGATCTGCCTTCTTTCCTTCCTTCCTTCCTCACCAACTCCCAGTTTGATTTTCTCAAACAAACAAAGTGAGCCTCCCTCAGCACGCAGCCTCTAGCACTGCTTACGCTTAATGCAAAGCTAGTAGTAGCAGGTAAGGCAGCATATTTTCGTGGTATGCGTATCTATGTTTTTGCTGCTTTGCAGATAGAACAATAAAAGCTCCTTCCCTTTTACAATTTCATTCGCCATGTGCCGAGCTACCTCCCAGCTGTATAGTCAATGCAAAAATCATTAAGAGGTCGGAAAACAAAATGCCTTTGTTTTAAAAAAAACACCTTTGAAAAAAAATAATTGAGCTTTCATGCTTTAAAGAAGAATATGAAATTAGCATAAGCCTGCTGTACATTTACACATTCACAGTTCTAAGTGGATAGTGAACAGAAGGCTTTGATGTTGCCTGTTTTCTTCGGACTGGTAATTAACAACGACAAAAAGAGGCGCTTAAGGAAACATCAACTAGAATTTTAAAAACACCACCAGCTAAAACAAACATCTACACAGAAGAAATAATTATCCTGAACATTAAATAGAATGATGAGAAATAAACCCTAAATCCTCTAAAACACTATCTGAAGCCAAATTATTGAATAATATAGCAACGGGTTGTCTCATTTTCAAAAGCTGCACACCACCACTTCCCACAAATGCCTGTTGTGCCTTGTTCCTGCCTACCATTTGATTTAAGCTTTAAGGTGTACTATATTTAATACCATTTATAGCTAAATTCGCTACTGAAGCAAGATCTGTTCTGGGGGGGGTGGGGGGTGGGGTGGGGGAAAGTGACGTAACCAAATGCACCTGGGTGTAATTATACTTTTTCCCCCTCCCCTGCAGTCATATGACAACTTCCAAGAAAGCCAGACAGATGTGACTGAAGGAGGCCTCTTGACAGAAGCATCAACTGCTTCAACTTCTACCTTGAGAGATTAAATTGTCAACCTACATACGAAATTAAAACATGGAGGATTAAAATCACAATTTTTCGGCTTTATTAAAAACCGGGAAACATATTAGCAGAGAAGCAGTTAAAATGACATGTAAATGAGCACTGACAGCATTTGGCTATTAGCTACCTGCTCTTTCAAACTGAATCTTTATATTAAAGATTAGTATTAAAGACTGAATTTTAACACCTTCCCCGCACCTCCCCCTTACCCCAAACCCTGCTGAAAATCAGCTCAGCTGCAGAGAAAGCCACAATTGTGTATTACCAAAGGAGAAACATCGTAAAGAAGATTATGGCAGTAATAAAGCTACTGAATCTCCTCTACCAAGGTGGCCTTCCACTCTGTCTCGCGTGGCCCCATGAGGTACCGCAGCACCAAGGGCGAGATGTAGAGCCAGTCCACACACCATTTGGATTTTTAAGTGGAAGAACACAGAAGGTTGTTACTAGGGATTGACAGCAGAAAACAGGCATGCCTTCAGAAACCGGAGCAGAACTATTATCTCACCCAATCTGTCTGAGCTGGTCTCCTCTGAAGGAACTCACGCTGGATAAAGTTTTGCATATCCATAATCATAGAATCGTTAAGGTTGGAAGGGACCTTTCAGATCATCTAGTCCAACCATTAACCTAACCTGACAAAACCACTTCTAAACCATATCCCCAAGTACCACGTCTACCCTTTTTTTAAACACCTCCAGGGATGGCGAATCCACCACCTCCCTGGGCAGCCTATTATACCAAAATATAGCCTATAAAACCAAATACATTTGTTTTTTAAAAAGCTGTGGAAGTGGCAGTGCTAAGAAGCTCAACTGTGGCTCCAAGCAGGTGAGTTTGCCACATGCACTGTCCAAGCGGAGCCGCACCAGACCTCGTGCAGACCTGACTGCAGGACCAAGGCCCTCTGCTAGGTCAGCATCTCCGAGGTGTTTTTGGGAAGTAATCTAAGCCCATTGCTTTGCCTTGGTTTGCACCGTTGTAAACCGTGCAGATCCAAACTCCAGTAATGTGTTCTTCAAGAATCATAGAATCATCAAATGGTTTAGGTTGGAAGGGACCTTAGAGATCACAGAGTTCCACCCCCCCTGCCCTGGGCAGGGCTACCTCCCACCAGCCCAGGTTGCTCCAAGCCCCGTCCAACCTGGCCTTGAACACCTCCAGGGATGGGGCAGCCACAACCTCCCTAGGCAATTTGTTCCCCAAAGAACAAAATAAAGCACAAATCCTGAAGAAGGCAGAAGAAAGAACACCCCAGATTTCGGCAATTTAGGATTATAGACAAGCAAGTTCAAGGGAAAATCTAGGGAAACCTTAGCCAAATGCTAATTTATAATTACTTCCTTAATACCTTGTACTCAAAACTCATCTGAGTTGTATATTTGAAAGGAATAAATGCTGTGGCCTTTATTTGTATAAATCATTGTGATTTTCACTAAGAACGGAGAATAGTTTATAACTAGCTATAGTTTTCCAGAATGATTACAATCAGCCATGTGTAATCAATGTCCATTAGTAAGAGCTATTAAAGAAAGTAATCAGACCACAAATCTCTCTTGTAGTTTGAAACATCTGGGAAGAATTATCTCCTGCACTGCGAGGGAACAATCAGCCCCACATTGCTGGACACTGCAGCTCTTCTAAATTTCCACCAATAAAAATTCTCAAGGAGAGATCATAAACTTGTAAGGCAAATTCCCTCCGCCTTAGAATTCAAAAGAAAACTCTTTTTTATTTTTTATTTAAAGGTTGAAATTAACAATCCTATGCCACTAGATTACAACTATAAAGCTATCACAGACACAGGACATTTCTCCCAGTTCTTCACTGAAGGGGGTAGCAAGGGGTGGAGGATCCAATCCTGAGCTCTCCATCCCTCTCTACCCTATGCCACTGAAGCTGTTCGCGTGCTTTGGTTTTTCACAGAGTCTGAGCACCGACGCTTCCTATTAATTGCCAAATGAAACCAAGACCTGCCTATCTAAAAGACGAGAGATACGAGTAACTGCTGCTGCAGTAGTCTCCCGTGTAAGGTCTTTTGAAGTAACTCACCTTCCACTTTGATTAAAAACAAACGGGCAGACAAGCTACATAACAAGAGCTGGTATTGTCTTTATTCTGAACATTTCTACGGCACCACTATATCATCCCAGGAACACCTCCTGTGTTTTACCCTCCTTAACAGCAGGCACTCAAACAAAGCACCAAGGCCCACAGGAATTAGCGGTGCGGACACAGCTACTTTGAAAACTATCTGGGAGAAGAGCGCGAACTCATTGTTGCAAGTCCAGGGTCTATCTACAAGGGGCACCTTCACCCAGGTTGAGTCTCAGTATTCCCTCATTGCTTGTGCCAGACATTTTAATTGCCATTTAAGAGTCTAGAGCGGGCACATCGGTGTTATAAACATGACCACGTGCAAGACAGTTTTGTAGCATGTCCATAAGAGAGTCAAATGCCTTCGTCCTGCCTGGATATCTCCCTGCTTTCACGTCGGGGCTGGCAGCCCAGACATTCTTCTGTCCAGACATCATTCATCACCTCTAGATCTAGCACCAGGAATAGGAGGCAAATGCTGTTACTCCTGTCTGGGAATCCCATTCTGGAAATTTTCAAAGTCACATTTTCTGTGTCTGGCTCCTCAGAGCATTTATCCTACGGGATATTTTTAGAGAAGTTGAATACTTCTACTGTGTGGAGTCCAGTATGAAGACCCTTCAGCTACAGTTCTCAATCCTGTAAGGACTGCACTGTTCTCCACATGAATTTAAACTCCTTTATATTCTGCAGGCCTTTAATGTCCATGAACACAGGAATATTTTCCCAAATGCTTTGGATACTTGGAAAACTGACAGAGCTTGTATGATTCTGAACTGACGTATGTATTCAATTGAAACACCTTTTCTCCATTAACGTACAACAGCTAGCAGCAGCTAGTTTCTTGTGTGTAATCATGGTTTTGTTTCTTTATCCCAAGCACCACCTTGTAATTTAATCTCACGTTACATGCCATCAGCCTCTCCAGTATGTTCTAACACTTGCTGCTTGTCCCCTTGCTGACTCGTTGCAGAGTTTGGCTCTCCCTTTATTTACAATTTATGAAACACTGTAACACGAAGATAGCCATGATTTACTTCTAGGCATACTTGTTTCTCTGCTTTTTAAAGCCTTCTGCTCTGCTAGATTTCTTAATTACTGTTCTGTATTTTAGAGGGATGAGAAACATCTGTTCTCTCACCATCCTTGCTTGTCCTTAGGCTCTGGAAAAGAAACCAAAAATACACGAGCAGCAAAGTTGAGAAACCTGTGTCTTCAATCAGAGGAGAGAAGATGTATTCTAAGTCCCGCCTCAGAGCCAGTTTAAGTCTTTTCAGGGTTTATTAGGACAAATGCAACTTCATATAATTGTTTGGTTTTGTTGCCTGACCCTGAGCAAATAACCCAGCAAGGAGCCAGCTTGGCTGGTTTCAGCCTGCTTTACACCATCCACTGCAAGAGTCTGGCTGTTACCTGCCACACGGGAGGTACTTCAAGGCAGAAGAGGTTATGGTGTCCTCCCATGACTGCACGTGGGACTTAACATGCACATTAAGGAGACAAGAAACTTGCGGGCTATATCACCAGCAGAAAAACAACACAGGAAAGAAAAAGGTGAAAAACCATGTTGTATTTTCATTGTGCGTGGCTTCTGCCCCTTTTTATGTTTAGTAGAATTTTTGGAAGGACGCTTACTCAAATTCTAGCAAAGCGAACTCAAGGAAAAGACTAGCATAACGAAATAAAATAACCTTTGCTTTTTAAAAATGCAAAATTGTGTTTAGCCTCTCTTCCTGTCCAATCCATGATACGCTTTTCTCAGTGCATTCTTTTCTTGGCCATGAGGTGATGGCCATATCGGTGTCCTGCTCTTCATCGAACCATCCTTTAAGGACTTAACCTGAATTGCTCGTTGATGAATCTGTGTACCTGTGTTTCGTTATCACTTGCAGTGTACTCTGGAAACGGCACATTCAGAGGTGTTCTCCAAACAGCTGGCAGAAACCTATAGCCTTCTTACTCCCTCCTTCCTAAGTGAAAAGTTAAGCTAAACAAGCCTCAAGGATAAATTCCAAGCTGGATTTTTCTCGTATGTTCTGATTGATACCATATTTTTCACCTCCATAACCTGTTTTAAGAAACCTGAGCTCTAATGCGCTTGCAGGTTTGAACAACAAATTGCTCAGAAGCAATCTAGAGACATATCATGACCTACAAGACAAGGAATTGGTGCTTCACTCCCACCCCAAATCATCAGAAAACAGGACATACTCACTTCAGGTTCCCTCAAAGCGCTTGGGAGAAGCTCTTGGTCTAGCAAAGAAAGGAGTCAGTCTTTCTTCTGGCAATATTTTAGAGGAAGATGAATTCATTTATCTCAAATTTGCTAATAACCCCCCCTCCTCACACTTAAGTAGGGATTTATATTGTTCTGTATAGGAAAAACCAAAACCTTTCCATTTTCTTAACCTACTAAATGAGAGTTATTTAAGCCTACCATAAAATATTTTTGGAGGTTAAATATTTTTGCCAGGAAAAAACAGTAGCAGGTCCTGGCTCTGTGCTCCTTATGCACCACTTTGAAGTGACCTGAATACCCCCAGTGGCACCTACCTCTAGACTGGGAACTCCCGCTCTTTCCTCTCTCACTGTTTTTTCCTTACTTGGTGCTGTTAACGTAGGCTGTTGGTCACATTAAACTCAGTAAATACTCAACACACACTTTGAAAGTAGTCCCTTGATTCATATATACTTGAACAAAGACCGTAGTGAAATCAGTTAACTGCAAATGTGTGCTCTTCATACTTTTTTGTTATAGAGATGCAGCTGAAATTCAGAGACAGTCCAAACTCTGAGAGTAAACGTTGCATTTTGAAGACTTATTCTGCCTTCTGGAAATTTCCATTGACAATTTTATTTGAAAACAAGTGAGTTAGTAGTTCGTACTGTCTAAGGCAAAAATTCTGACATGAATGGTTTGTGTGAAGCCATATTTTCTTTTGCCAATTTGCAAGGATTTATTCTTTAAAATACAGAACATACCAACCCCGCATATTATTGTAGTTCAATGTTGCAAGTGTACTGTAAAAGCAACTGCTTTCTTTGCAGTGTTCAGTCTCACCATGTGAATGCAAGCTGTTCTGTTTCAAATTCCTAAGTAAATACATTTATACCCCCCCTCAAAACAGGAACCATAGTAGTGCATTTTATATGCTGAATTTTGAGAAAAATTATTGTGGGAAATCTTCTTTCAAACTGCTGCTCCAGATAGCAGGTAAGGTACAGGAGCCAGATGGTATCCATAAAGAGAAAGAAGCACCACTTCATATCTCGCAATAAAGCTGAAGGCTGCACCCTAACGAACATTTGCTGCATCATCGTCAGGCCCTGTTCATTTACATTTTGCTGTCAGCAAGCGCAAACCTACCCGGCAAAGTAAGACAAAAAAGATGGTCAGCTTCTCTTTGGATTTTAGATGGACAAGCGATTGCATCTTTTCTTTTTTTTTCTGGTGAAGAGAGAGTTTACTAATGAAACATGAAAATGTTTGACTGTAATACAGTGTTACGTAAATACCTGTTACACTCTAATTAAGTAGATACATTCCATTTTCAGCTCTACATGGCAGATTTTAATCTGGCTTCCAGTCTGTTTGTACATACAACAGGGATATGCGTGTTGATTAAGAAAATCTGGACTTTAACAGTACAGCTATTGCATGTATGTCTATAGTACATCATGCATATCTTGATTTATTCCTTTGTACGACAGCTTATTTTTAGGCGTACAGTGCTGTCTAGAGTGCTGCAGCAGCCCCTCAGTGCTGGAAGCTGTTAATCTGGGTTTTGCAAGCCGTCCTTTGTCTCCAGGCTGAGATCTTATTGTATTTTCATTACTTCTTAAAAATAGCTTGTAGTATTGTCAAATCATTGGGATTAACCTACTTTAAAAAGGAAATTAGGTCAGTTCCTATATTCATGCCCAGGCTTCGATTCTCATGTATTGTTATAGCTCTCTTGCATCCGACAAAACGGGCACTTCCCCATGGAAGCTACGGAGCTGTGTGCAGCAGCGGGCTTCAGCCCACACTCTAACACAACACTGGAACCAACACGGTGGGGTAAAGGCCCCATCACTTGTTATTAGTCTCTGCTGACACAAACCTCTTGGCCAGAGAAGAAACATGACTCACTGTAAAGAGCTGAGTTGAGTTGTAACTCAACCATTAGCAGGTCGTTTGTAACGGTGAAGACTAATTGGGCTGTTACACACTTCTGATACTTGAAACATGCATAAAAATCAGACTCCAAACCAGTTTTTGAGGTTCTCATCTTCACCAAAGCACCTCGGATCACCCCTTCCAAACCCACCTTACCTGAAACAGAGACCAAGGTGAAACAGCCGCTGACAGAGGAACGCACTCGGCCAGCCACCAAGCTACTCATCCTCTCTGACCAGTGGTCGGGGAGGGAAGGGGTGACAGGGATCAAGATCTACCTATAGGTCTTGACAGCAATTGCAGCACATGAAACACTGGGCACACTGGGAGAAAGAAGCAATTCTTCATGCTCGGTGCAGCTGCCACAGGCTAGATACCAAATACAAGGCCCAGCTGCTTATCTGCCATGCCACGATCAGGAATGCGAGCGCTCCCAAGACGAAAGGCTCAGCGGACCACATCTCCGCTTGCTCCATCCTCAGCTTTTTGAGTCCTCCTTTGCTCATGGCCCCCTCTTTTTTTTTTTTTCCCCCTCACTACCGTTACTAAGCAAAGGAGAAGTTCAGAAATTACACTTGTTCATTTAGGCAAGGGAGTCTGCTGTGCATCCCCAACCAGAGCTCGTTCCTGCCTCTGATCCCCCACAACTGCCCCCGAGAGCCCCAGGACAGAGCTCTTCAGTTTGGTGCTTGCAGAAAAACTTTTATTCTGCCTCCAATTTCCCCACACCAAGGAATTCTCTTCCCAGTAAAAGGACAAGATTGACCTCTCGATAACACACCAAGAGAAAGGCAGAGAGAGAGTCACCCCTCTGGCATTCCTTCCTCTCCAAAGCAGTTCACAGCCCCACTTGCACCAAGGCAGGAAAATCAACATGTAGAGAAAACATACTGCCGCTACGTGTAATTTAGACAGCTAGCTATCTGCATCTAGGAAAAATAACTGGAAGTTAACAGGATGCTTTTTCTCTTCCCTCTCAGCTTCAAGCTCATCTACAACTAACAAAGAGACTGCAATTTCTGCATATTAATTACACTCCAGAAAAGGAGACATAGAGACAAGAAAGTAGGACAAATCCACACTGTACAGGGCATTCCTTTCTCAGGCATAATGAGCTGCCACAGTTCAACCTTTAGCATTCCTTGGTATCCATTTCTCCTTTCCGTGCTTACCAACATGCACAGCTATTGCTGAGAAAGGCTGAATCACCAGGAAGCCTAAGATTACTCAAGGAACATGAGAGCCACTGCAGAACCACCCCCACAAAAGACCGCACAGAACAGCCTCAGCAAGCCTCATCAGCACCCTCACGATTCTTTACTACGGTACTTTTTAGCAGATGACAGAAAGAAAACCTTTTCTGGGATTATTTTTTTTTTTTCTTTTTTTCAAGGTGTCCAGAGAAAGCAGAAAACAAAGCAGCATACAGCACGTACAGACACTCCCATCCCTTTGGGTCAGCTTAAAAGCAAGTGTCTAGGTTACGTTAAACAGCATCCTTTACAGTCTCTCTTCTCCATCTTTAAGCAACACATGGAATATGCAGGCAGAGGAACATTGCCAAGGGTGTACCCATGAAAGCCACCAACCTGGGACTGACAACTTTTAGATAAAGCTTTTTCTTTTCCTGTTTTCCAGGATCATCTCCACACAGGAGCCAACGGAACATTCCTTAGCTGTGAAGCAGATCTGGATTTTCTAACATGACGCTGTTGCCTCAACTTGCCCCAAAAGAAACGCGTGGACTCAAAGAAGAACTTAATGACAGCAGCAGTAAGCAACATGCAGATCAAAATAGCTCGTATCACTTCTACAGCGTGTGATGTGCCGGCAGGTATTTTTGTCTGTTAACACCACAAAGCACAACTAAGTAGCAGAAGCAAGTTCCAAAGACATATGCAACCCCAGTCAGCTCACACAGGTACATGAAATGACAGAGATGCCAACTGCAAGATGGACAACCTACGAATAGTAAGATGTTTGCAACATCTTTACTTTTTTCTGGATCATTACAGGTCAAGCACAGTCACATCTTCATTGTGTAATAAACGCTCATTTTTGCGTTGTTAAATGTCACTCCTCCTCAAAGTTAACCATAGAATCATAGAATTTTCTAGGTTGGAAGGGACCTTTAAGATGATCTAGTCCAACCATCAACTCAACACTGGCTAACCTAATGGCTTCTAAAGGACCAGGGGTAATCTCGCACCTGAATTAAAAAAATACCGTCACAATAACAACTCGTTTTGTAGCAACATCCCACATCCCTGGCATTTTCCTCATCAATCGGAACATATTGCAGACAAACATTGTAAGCAATCAACTTGGAAGAAGGCACCCCACCCCGCCACTCTCTGCACAGGGAGGTGGGTGGGATGTTCAGCTCTTCCCCACACACAAGCAAGGAATGACATTTTACCGAGTTCACATGGGCTTTACCTTGTGGCAAACATTGCTCTCAGGGAAGAGAAGGTAGCAGCATCCTCCTTCAAAGCCTTCAGCTCATTTCGCAGCTTCATCATTGTCTCTGTAACCATAGCTTTCTCATTTTCATACTTGCTTTTTAAGTTGGCAAGGGCTACCTCTGCAGTCTATTGTTTACCAAGAAGAACAGAAACATACTAGTTAATAAAACTCTTCACAAAGTGGCTGGCTAAGAGATTTCTAATCACTGGTCACATACTGAAACATTTACTTTGGACTGGAATGTTAAAACTTCTGGTCAACTTTTCTTGTACAAATTAAATAAAATTTCATTTTTGAACACTGGAAACAGATCGGACATATGGGTCCCCTACTCCCATTAACCCCACAGCAGCATCGAGGAAGTTACAGAATATACATTTAGTGACACCTATCTCCAGCTACTAAAAGAGATTAAACTTTACATACTTCAACGCAAAGAACAAAATAGTCTAGTATCTCTATATTTAAACGCATTCATCAGTCACTTGCACAGTTCTCTAACCCTTACAGCTTTTTGCCTATCTTACACTTTGGGACACCTTTACTAAAATGTACAAAAGAAAACTGAAAGTATGTATCTATTTTTTAAACACTACACTATTTTTTTTTGTTTTGGAAAACAACTTCAATTTGCATTACTTTTAACTTTAGAGGAGACAATGAAGGACGTCACGTGCTGTCTTGATGGCAGTCATTTTCCATCTGCTGCACTGCTAATGTGTATCAAATGTCACTGCCCGATCCCCAGAGACTAATTTTACCTTTCACCCTTGTTATTTTGACCATGTTCTTATATTACCTCCTCATCTTGGAAGGTTTTCTTTTATTTTGCAATTTGAGAGAGCGAAGGAGTACATAAGTTTAAGAACTCTTTTAAGGGTAACTACTAGAATTCTTTCAAGTAGAAAATAAGATTTAGGTCTTCATTTTAGCTGTCTTACAATAAATATAATCTGATGCAATTCAGACAGGCAGTAGATCGAAGCTGCCCTAACCTTAATAAAATGTCTCACAAGTATGTGACAAGCAGAAGCCGGTTAGAGCCCCAGCGCTCAGCTGTGTGCCTCTAACGAAATAACCTGCTTCAGCCTTGGACCAAACCAGTATCAGCAACAAAGGCCCCACTGGGTTGAGGGTATAGGCAGTGTGACCTCAAAGACAAATTCTCTCGTGTTTATGACCTAATTCCCTGACACTATAACCTTCATACCTGTAAGACCCGGTTACCTGTTTGTTGGCCTTCAGCACAGTTCTCAGAGTTGCTATCTGTTCTCTCTTGGTGCTCAGCAGGGACTTCAACTTCAGGATTTCTTCCATGAGAGCTTCCTTGTCTTTGTCCACCACTGGTCCAAGTTCTTGAGTGGCAACACGCTGCCTGGACAACTCGGTTGTTCTGTCCACAGCAGCTTGCAGGTGTTTGATCTGATCTCGAATTATAGCGATCAAGTTGTAAATGTTCATTGGTTCCTTCCGAGGATCTGACACAGGAGATGGCAAAGATGACACTGGAGATGGGCTGCTGTCACCGCTTCCATTCTCTGCCTTTCCTAGCTCTATAGTTAACAGCCCTTTAGAAAGAAGGATGGGAGACCTTCTTCCCTTGATCTCTGGACTACTGCGTCCTCCTTTACCTTCCTTGTAGTAATCCAGCATTACTCGGTTTGGAGTTTCGTTGTTGCACATGCAGACGTGGTGGTATAAATTGGCCAGTTCTTCACTGAAGGTGACGAGTTCATCCTGGGCCACACTGAGGCTGCCCTGTGTTTCTCCGGCAACATCACTGACTTTCTTCAGCTCCTTCTCCAATCTGGCCACCTGTTCTCTATCATGCCTACTGGATTTTTCTAGTGAGGTGATCTTTTCAGTGAGAGCTTGGCTCTCAGTCTCGTATCTGCTCTTCTCTTCCTCATACTTGGACTCACATTCTTTGTATTTGGCCTTCAGATTTTTAAGCTCTTCTTTTAGGTCAGTAATCTCAGCCACCGCCACTTTGTACTTGCACTCAAGGATCTCTGGCCCATTGATGTCAACTTCATAATAGTCTCCATCTTCATGGCTGTCTCGGTCCTTCTCATTGTCAAGAGCAGACTGACGTTCCTTGCTCACCTGGAGCTTCTTCATTGCGTTCAGGTTTTCTGTGAGTCTGCCAACTTTCTCATGCTGCTCTGAGAGGGCCCCCCGTGTATTTTCCAGCTGCTTCTGAGATTCCTGTAGCGTTGTTAACAAGTTCACCTTTTCTCTTTCCATCTGAAATGCATGAACGCAGACATCTACGTAAAGGAAACTGTATCGCCTAAATGGTTGTATTGTAAGAGACAGCAACTTAACCAAGGTCCATACGGTTACAGAAATATGAGCAGCTGCACATTATGGAAAAGGCTATTTAATCTAGTCTAAAACTATCACAAGCACAATGTTCCTTGCCAATTCTTTCTCATTTCCCCTCCAAAATCCACTTTTTTTTTTTCTTTTACACACTTCTTCCATAGCTGACGGTCTCATTGTGAAAACATCCTTTCAGCTGAAGATAAGCTAAAGTTTACTGTTATCTTGCAAATTGTCAAGTAAATATTAGAAAATGTGCAGCTAGTCTATGGAGGAAGACTGGAGCTTCATGAAAGACTCAGAAATACTGAAACTTTTAAAGTTTCTCCTCTGAAAGTTCTTCTTTTGAAAAAAAATCCAGCATCTTTTTTTTCCACAAACTCTTTTTCTTATGGAACACTTTAAAAACGCTTGACAAAATAACTTTAAAACATTTCTACACAATGCAAATATGTGCCTTGTTTCAAACTCTCCAGCCTCCCAATAGCACAAATATAACACACAAAATGCTTGGTACCGATTAAAACTTCATGTTCCTCAAACTAATTACAGAAAATAGTTATGGTGTACACAACTCCTTCCCATGAAGATGACTGGATTAACTATCAATTTTTTGAACAAAATACTATCTTTCTCGCTAATGAAGTAGTCACAGCATGTACAGCACAGAAGATCCATTACAATTTTCCCCCAACACAGGACATGACTGCTAGCTTCTTTGCATCAGAAAAAAAAAGAAAAAAGAAGAAAAAAGCTATGGTTTTCAGCTGACAAACATTTAACGTCCTCAAATTCTAAATCAATCGGAGCCTTTACAAATATAGTTCATACTGTATGGTGGTCACGTAAGGTATTGAAAAGACTGAAATTACAACCCAAATAAACTCTAGCAGCTATCTGGAAGTACACAGTTGTTTAAGAAACCCATTTACCTGTACAAGCTGTTGTTTCAGCTTCTGGATTTCAGAAATGTTTAATTCACTCAGAAGATCTGAAACCAGACTTGGGGCTGGAGGGAAGCTTTCATTTTTCTTGGGCGTTGATGTACTATTCTTGCCATTGCTGAGTTTGCTGAGGCAGTTTTGTTCAAATCCATTCATGATTTCATCATTATTGGGCTCTGTGGCTTCATCGCTGAACTTCAGTCCGTCCAAAGAGATGTTCAGATGGCTGTTGTACATGGAGTCGTTGATGTTCATGTAGTGAGAGAGCTCCTTACGAAGATTGTTCTTCTGCTCCCGCTCCGTCTTCAACGTCTCTAAGGCCTCCTCAAGCTGGCGTTCAGAGATCTCCTTCAGCCGTATGGCATCTTCTAGCTGGCTGTTGAGAAATTCTGTTTCCTCTTCGAGCCTTTTGATTTCATGTTTCAGGCCTTCAAACTCCACCTGGAGAGAGACAAATGGAGTGGGAAAAAAACCCTAATGAAAATGTCTGCCTGCAAGGCACCAAGTAATTTTACTTTTCAGTGTTTGATTTCACTAAATATGGTGAGAACAGAATGATTTTTTTCAGTTCTGGAGTCTAGTTTTGGCACTATGATTGTAAACACCGCTTACATAATTTACCTTCACAAGAGACCACAGAATCAAATTTCTAAGCAAACCGTCAAATGAGCTGATTCCAGCTTAATTAAGACAGGTGGGATATACAGCGTGTGATACAGAGGCATCACAGAACAGGCTTTCCTAGCACGTTATGCAAACTCTTTCTCTGTTTGATTAACAAATTCCTTGGCCAACCTTCCCACAAATTCAAGCTCGACATTTCCAGAAGCCAGCATCGCAAAGCAGTGCTTCTGACACTGCTCACTGCTGTTAGAGTATGCCACTGCGCTTAAAACTGTTGGGATGCACCTAGCTATCAAACTCTGCTTTTATACATTCAAAATAAAATATTTTATCATTTCTGTCATCATCATTTCAGCACATCTTGAGAGCTACAATTCAGACTCTACACTTCAGACTCATAGTGCCGCTATAGAAAAATTGATGGCACGCTGTAAGTTTTTACCTGTAAAATTGCATTTTTTTTAAACCTCTCTTGCACTGAAATTATGAACACCAACCATGAGTGTAAAATTTTGAATTCCTCGGGGGAGAGAAGAAAAAAAAAAAAAAGCCTAAAGAATACGTTTTCCTTACCTAGAAAGAAAGGAAAACCCACCACATGATATATGACCCTATTTATCTTTGCCAGCTGCTAAAGGAATTTTAGATGCCACCTGGTTTAAAAACCAGGAACCAATCATGTTACTTCACTTTTGCAAGTTAAGCCTGGGAAAACTCGATGGCTTCTTCTAGTTATGTCAGTGGGATAATTAAAGCTTAATAAAGATCATCAAGTAGGATTAGGACAAGGTAGAAAATGAAACAACCCATTGCCATGAAAAGAATTAGCTCTTGGTTCTATATATGTCCACTGAGCTCAAATATTTAAGATTGCAGTCTATTTTCAAAGGTTCCGGAGTGCAAACATAGCAGTCAATAATTACTAGCAACTGACAAGATAGCATCTGAGCTATAATTTGGCTCAGCCCAGAATGGCAGCATTCCTGAATATTTTTATTTTAGAATGTGAGCATGGAGCTGGGAACTTTCACTTGCTCCTCTGAGGTGCAAACCTCATGAAGTTCAA